>NIVC01000746.1:0-140000 GCA_002269645.1 Macrostomum lignano | reverse complement strand
GGTAAGCGCTTTTATCCAGAGGAACTACCTGCTGGAACCAGCCATGCCGATCGAAAATCAGACTACTCAAGTAGTGCAAAAGAGTAGATAGATAGATAGATAGATAGATAGATAGATAGATAGATAGATAGATAGACAGATAGATAGATAAATAGATGGATAGATAGATAGATAGATAGATAGATAGATAGATAGATAGATAGATAGATAAATAGATAGATAGATAGATAGATAGATAGATAGATAGATAGATAGATAGATAGATAGATAGATAGATAGATAGATAGATAGATAGATAGATAGATAGATAGATAGATAGATAGATAGATAGATAGATAGATAGATAGATAGATAGATAGATAGATAGATAGATAGATAGATAGATAGATCTAGATAGATAGATAGATAGACAGATGGATAGATAAATAGATTGATTGATAGATAGACCGGCAGACAGATAGATGAAGTTAAGACTTCAAATGAAACGCTGGGTAAAAAAGCTTTCCAACTTGCTTAAGCTCAACCATTTAGAAGTTATAACTTAATTCTTCCTTGCTTTTAAAAAAGCCCTTCGACATTATATGCAAGTATGTGCAGTGACATTCACACGAAGTGAAAAATAACTGAATTGGCGTGGAGACTTCTGAATTAGTTCATAGCAGCATTCCAAGCTCGTCGCAATTTTCGTTAAAACCATTATGTATAAATTGGATTTTTGAATAGTAAGCAAACTTGAATAGCTTAATATATGCATACTTAATAAAGTTACAAGAGCAGAACAGAAAAAGAGTCTGACAAGTGGAAATGGCGCGATCGGGCAAATTGAAACAGAAACAAAAATTCATCTGTCATTTTTGAATAAGCGGACTTAACTTTGTTAAAATTGCAGTCATATTTGCATATTACATATTTGCTTAACAAAGTGAGTCAAGGACGCGATGCCATACCTATAGTTATAGTTACTAATCAGCGATGTAAATTTCAGTAGCAAATATATATTACACAAAGATTTGTTTGGCTTCAAAATCAAACTTAGCAACAAAATACTTCTGTTGGTTTCTTTGGTCAGTGCTTTCTGTAGCTGCCTTTTACAAGATTGGTTAAGACTAGGAGACAGGAACCGTCCGGTAAAACAGAAACCTTCAGGAGTCTGGGCGAGTGAGACAGGAACCTTCAGGAGTCTGGGCGAGTGAGACAGGAACCTTCAGGAGTCTGAGCGAGTGAGACAGGAACCTTCAGGAGTCTGAGCGAGTGAGACAGAAACCTTCAGGAGTCTAGGCGAGTAGGGCAGGAACCTTCAGGAGTCTGAGCGAGTGAGACAGAAACCTTCAGGAGTCTAGGCGAGTAGGGCAGGAACCTTCAGGAGTCTGAGCGAGTGAGACAGAAACCTTCAGGAGTCTAGGCGAGTAGGGCAGGAACCTTCAGGAGTCTGGGCGAGTGAGACAGGAACCTTCAGGAGTCTAGGCGAGTAGGACAGGAACCTTCAGGAGTCTGGGCGAGTGAGACAGGAACCTTCAGGAGTCTGGGCGAGTGAGACAGGAACCTTCAGGAGTCTGAGCGAGTGAGACAGAAACCTTCAGGAGTCTGAGCGAGTGAGACAGAAACCTTCAGGAGTCTAGGCGAGTAGGGCAGGAACCTTCAGGAGTCTGGGCGAGTGAGACAGGAACCTTCAGGAGTCTAGGCGAGTAGGACAGGAACCTTCAGGAGTCTGGGCGAGTGAGACAGGAACCTTCAGGAGTCTGAGCGAGTGAGACAGGAACCTTCAGGAGTCTAGGCGAGTAGGACAGGAACCTTCAGGAGTCTGGGCGAGTGAGACAAGAACCTTCAGGAGTCTGGGCGAGAGAGACAGGAACCTTCAGGTATAACAGGAACCTTCAGGAGTCTAGGCGAGTAGGACAGGAACCTTCAGGAGTCTGGGCAATTGGGACAGGAACCTTCAGGAGTCTGGGCGAGTGAGACAGGAACCTTCAGGAGTCTGGGCGAGTGAGACAGAAACCTTCAGGAGTCTGAGCGAGTGAGACAGGAACCTTCAGGAGTCTGGGCGAGTGAGACAGGAACCTTCAGGAGTCTGAGCGAGTGAGACAGAAACCTTCAGGAGTCTGAGCGAGTGAGACAGAAACCTTCAGGAGTCTAGGCGAGTAGGGCAGGAACCTTCAGGAGTCTGGGCGAGTGAGACAGGAACCTTCAGGAGTCTAGGCGAGTAGGACAGGAACCTTCAGGAGTCTGGGCGAGTGAGACAGGAACCTTCAGGAGTCTGAGCGAGTGAGACAGGAACCTTCAGGAGTCTAGGCGAGTAGGACAGGAACCTTCAGGAGTCTGGGCGAGTGAGACAAGAACCTTCAGGAGTCTGGGCGAGAGAGACAGGAACCTTCAGGTATAACAGGAACCTTCAGGAGTCTAGGCGAGTAGGACAGGAACCTTCAGGAGTCTGGGCGAGTGAGACAGGAACCTTCAGGAGTCTGAGCGAGTGAGACAGGAACCTTCAGGAGTCTAGGCGAGTAGGACAGGAACCTTCAGGAGTCTGGGCAATTGGGACAGGAACCTTCAGGAGTCTGGGCGAGAGAGACAGGAACCTTCAGGTATAACAAGAACCTTCAGGAGGCTGGGCAAGTGGGACAGGAACCTTCAGGAGTCTGGGCGAGAGAGACAGGAACCTTCAGGTATAACAAGAACCTTCAGGTGGCTGGGCAAGTGGGACAGGAACCTTCAGGAGTCTGGGCGAGAGAGACAGGAACCTTCAGGTATAACAGGAACCTTCAGGAGTCTGTGCAAGTGGGTCAGAAAAATTCAGGTATAACAGGAACCTTCAGGCTGGGCGAGTGGGACAGGAAACTTCAGGTATAACAGGAACCTTCAGAAGTCTGGGCAAGGGGGACAGGAACCTTCAGGTATAACAGGAACCTTCAGTAGTCTGGGCAAGTGGATCAGAAACATTCAGGTATAACAGGAACCTTCAGAAGTCTGGGCAAGGGGGACAGGAACCTTCAGGAGTCTGGGCAAATGGGACAGGAACCTTCAGGAGTCTGGGCAAGTGGATCAGAAACATTCGGGTATAACAGGAACCTTCAAGAGGGTGAGCGAGTGAGACAGTACAATCATTTAGGTATCTGGGCAAGCGAGGCAGGAAACTGAGAATATCGGGGCTGAGTGACAGTTTAAACAATAACAACTGTCATTTAACATATTTAACATATTTAAAGATATTTAACAATTTTTCTTAAAGCACACATCGGCAAAAAGATAAAAAAGATCTTAGTTAAAATTCAGCTAGCTCGGGATAGCGCATCTCTGAGCAGCACACAACAAAGCATTAGACTAGCAAAGGAAAGGAAACGCAGGAGTTCGTACAGCTGTTTATTCGAGCTCAAACAGATATATGACAAGAAACTTTAATTGAATCGAAAAGTCGCCTAATAAAAAACTCAACGAGAAATAAGTTCCAATTAACCGGAAGGTAGAAAATCGATTTCAAAACAGAAGCTAATGCAGAAAAAAGCAAACTTCCGCAGAAAAAGACCTGGAGAATACTTGCGCTTAGTAGGGGTTTCTCGTCCGTTGAAGCAACTTTTAAACAGTTGTAAGTAAAATAGTTAGCTATAACATGTCGCCTCCAGTACCTCTGTACATTTCTGCCCTGGCCTGGTACGGATTATCCGCGTGATTTCCGCGCAGCGGAATGCACTCTTCTAAGAATTGTTGCTGCTGGCCCGCCTGTCGCTGCTGCTGATAGCCGTCCGCTGTCTGGTGCTTGTTCTTCAGTATGCCCCGGTTTAGAGTCTTTGTGCCGCTGGCGGCGCCGCCAGCCGCCTGGCCGCCGATCGCGTCCTCGCCGCCGCCAGACAGATTAAATCGAATCTCGCCCTTCTGCCTGTCCCTAGCCGGCAGTGTGGACGTAGAGTAGGAGGTCGGTACGCTCTGGTACTGCGGGTACTGTTGGTTCTGTTGTTGTTGCTGCTGCTGCTGCTGCTGCTGCTGGAACCGCACAGTTCCGTAGGTGTCCGCTGTGCCAGCTATTGTTGACATCGGCAGAATTGACGGCGGAGGGGCGGTGGCGGAGTAGAAGACATGGAGGAAGCCGTTGAAGAGACTACGGCTGTCATTGCGTATTGCTGCTGCTGCTGCTGCTCTACCATGGGTCTCACAGGCTGCGTCGGCTTGGCGTTAGTGTACATTAGAGCGGCTGCCGCTGGCGGCGGAGGCGGCGGCAAGGGCGGCTCAATATCGTTAGACGGTGGCGGCAGCATAGGATTTGCCAATTTCACCGCGGTAGCAGCTTGATATTGCTGCTGCTGTTGGTGCTGTTGGCGCATTGTGTGCGTCATCACCGGACTCTCATTGCCGATGGTTGTAGCGCCGAGGTCTCGCACTAAGAAATCGCCGCCACCCATGCCGCCGCCTCCGCCATAGCCGCCTCCACCGCCGCTGCCACTGCCGATCATGCCGCCCATGACTCCGCCGCCTCCATTGGTACCGTTGGCCGAATCCTCCGATGCCATGTCTCCGGTGCTGCCGTCGATGCCGTCTCCGGGACCTCCAGGCCTGTGCAACTGTTCGCCCTGCCAGCTCTTTGTCGGCTGCACCAGATCTATGCAGCGCTGCCTCCGGCACAGGCCGTGCCAGATCAGCGGGCTAAACAGGCCAGCCAGTAGGAATAGAAAGGCGGCTACGGCTAGCAGTAGGTTAGCATAGTTGGGCACCTGTATGGACGGCCCGATGATGCGGTAAAACAGATTGCCAGCGCTGGGCCACAGTAGCGCCTGGATACTGACGTGCATGCGGAGACCGGCTAGTGCAATGGCCAGGCCTGGCGTGACAAAGCCGACCAGCACTAGGAACCAGGGCCGGAGGGCTACCCCGCCGCCAACCTCCTTGATGAAGCGGACGCCTCCGTAGCCGTGAGCCACAGCTAGACAGGCCAGAGCCGTCAGCAGCAGAGGCAGCCAACGCACAGTTGACATTCGGTACAGATCTGGCAGGCTGAGATTCTGCTTGAAGTGCTGCTGCACAAAGCCCAAGCCGGCGCCAAAGGTGCACACAATTAGACTAGCTAGTAGACGCGCAGTCCATTGTCGCCTACGAAGGCTCTGACAGCCGCGAAATTTGTCAGATACGGCGCGCACCCAAGCGTCGGCGCGTACCAGCATTCTAGTTAGGAATAGCCAGCCAAGAGCGCTGCGCCAAAACCAGAGCCAAATTTTTGGCGAGATCATGTTAGTTGGCAAGCCTTCCAACAGCTCCAGGTAGACTCGGACATCGTCACCGGCTCGATCGTCGGCCTCTGGCGGAGCGATCGCCCAGCCAGGTTGATTGGCGCTGGCTGAAGGCACGGTTGGCAGTCTGACGTTGTAGCTGCAGAAAGCGAATTCCGGTGGGTTGGTTAAGTCAGCTGGGACTTTCTAATTACTTTTAGCACAACGAAACTTCACGTTAATATGTAGCCAAAGTTGTCTACGTACTCTATGCTCTATATCATTGAGTTTGTTTGCTTTGAAAAAAATTGATTTTAGTTCTTGTCCTGTCGTCCAACCAGTGAGCTGCAGCCACTTCTTGCATTCGTTATGTTTAGTTCGGTCTGTCAACTTTCCTTTCCCCTGGTGTCTTATCAAAGCTCCTGGGATTCCAGCACTATGCTAGAAACTTCAGTAATTCGACACTTGACAGACAACTAACTCCCTTGGGTCAGAAACTGAAGAATAACACTGACTTACCCACTATCCAATCTCCTATCTTTGACTTTCAGCCTGAAGCAACTGGTCCTTACTAAAGCTTCATTCTCTTCATCTGAGCGCGCTGCTTATTGTGTATTACTAAGCGATCTGAAGTTCTTAAGACTAGCATAGGTTTTTATCTATTTTAGCGCAACTGTGCATAGGAAAAGAGCCAACTAGAATTCTAACGGCAATCGAAAAGTTCAGTTTTGCGCAGTTATAAGTGAAAAAACTTCACGTTCTCTATAAGTTCACGCACATGAACGCTGCTTGTGTATAGTCCAGCACAATATCATTCCTAGGATCTTACCACCTTCCTGTCTTTTTAGAGAAAAAGTTGAACTTTTCGTAGTTTTATTAGCTGGCGATCAAGTACATCGCTAGGACGCTAGTCAGCTTCACTGGCTTCGGGCGAGAGAGATTTGATATATTTGGGGCGAGAGGGAAAAAATCTCCAACAGTATGGG
The DNA here is from genome assembly GCA_002269645.1 of Macrostomum lignano. Taxonomy (NCBI): domain Eukaryota; kingdom Metazoa; phylum Platyhelminthes; family Macrostomidae; genus Macrostomum; species Macrostomum lignano. The sequence goes on along the minus strand of NIVC01000746.1, from coordinate 133,825 downwards.
GTGGTGAAAACGGCTGTGACTATGCGAGCTGCAGGATGGGATTATATCTTTGGAATTTTTCCCCAGTTCAGTCAGCTCGCTCGCCCATGCGCCCCATGTATCCCTTGGCAGCTCTGCGACTTTACTAGCAATAGCATAGCCAGATTGTGACAGGAAGCGAGAGACGAGCGGTGGGCAGGAAGGAAGCTGGAAAGGAGTTCAAATATTTGTCCCAAAAAGAGAAAAAAGAGACTAGCGGACGTGTCAGTCAGGTCCCAAACTTGTGGCTCTACTAGCCATGTAGGAATCCTCAGTCCTCACCGAGGCATCTGACAGGTGCCGTTAGAGCTACTAGCTGGCGCAGGTGCCGCACCAGAAGCGTCAATTGCCGATGCTGGAGAAGCTGCGTCGCCAAATAAAGCCGGATGTCCCTGACAGAATTGCATAACCAATGCGCTAGTTGACACAGTGTAGAGCGCGTGCAACAGAAATACTAGGCCAACTGTTAGGCCGGAGTCTAGGAATGCGTTGGTTCGCGGCTTCCTGTAACTGCCCAGCGCTATTAGCGCTCCTGTGCCGCAGGCGTACAGGTAGGGCAGTAGTGAGGCTCGCAGCAGGTCTAGCAGGCTATCTGGCAGTTTAGCTGACAGTTGCCAAAGGCGTTGGAGAGCGGCCTCAGAGTGGCCCAGAGACAGTGTGCGAGCGGCCACGGCGCAGAGGGCGCCGATGCACAAGAGGGAGCCGAGGACCCACAGTTTGCTGGCATACTTTGGCCACCAGGTTAGCACAGGTAGCAGTACGCCTAGCCACAGGGCTAGCTGAAAATAAGCCGTGTATTGTAAGCCACCGATGTTGTGGTGCCGCTGCAGATGATCCAGCACGTCGGCATTGGTAGCCAATAGGTCTAGCGCGCTGCAGGTGAGCATCAGCAGGCCGATGCCTTTCCAAGCCGGGCCAAAGCACCAGCATTTCACTGGGCCAAACTGACTTCGCTGGCCCAGCGCTAATTCGCAGAACACTAACGGCTGCACTAGAACCAGTATGCCGGCTAGTTGAACTAGGACAGGCCATAGTCCGTACTCGATGTAGGCTCGCAGAGGCAAATGCACGAATAGCTGAGGCGTTAGCAGGGCTATGCAGCTGATCAGGGTGCATTCGGCTCGAAGCATCATGATTGCAGCGCTTTTGTGTTTTTTATTCTGTCCAGTTGACCCGCGTCTGGTCAGGGTGTAAACAGGACGGAGGTTCGCTTTGTTCAACAACTGCTGAACTCGGCCATGTCTGTGCCTCAGTGTTGGCTTGGCTTATAAGAGGGAGAGAAAATTATTATCCTGACTAAGGACGAACAGGCAGAGGACTATGGAGGGGAAGAACGGAGGATTGGAGTGGGGTGGGCTCTGGTTTAGCCTCGGACAGATTTGGAACGGAACAGAACTGAACGGAGGAATGGGGTGGTGGGGGGGCTTATTCGTCTCGGCCCACTGTTTTTGGGAGGCGAGGAGGGTGACGCGGGGGTTGGTCGGGCCGGCAGGAGCCCTCCAAGCGCGGAGCACCCACCCCCTCCTCCTCCTGAAAATACTTGGCCCTGCCCCCCTATATTGTCCTTCCCTTCCTCCTATCATTCTCCACTCACCCGAGGCGGCCCACCCCATCCCTGACTCATTCCTTCAGCTCCTACCCTCTGGCCAAAGCTTGCAATGAGGAGCTTTGAAGCTATATAACTTTAAGCCCTTATTTCTGTTCCCTCCCTCTCCCACCATTTCGCCTCATTCATTGGCTGCCCGTGCGCATTGGAAGTCCTCCCCTCAACTGCTCCTGCTCTCGGTCTCGTCTCTCGCTGCTCTCTCTTATCTTCAGCCAATGCTGCGACCGTTTGTATTACTTTTGGAGTGACTCGCCTGGCATTGCTCCCCCGTCTCCTCCTCGCCACGACGAGACCAAACCAAAAAATCCGATCCTACCCTCCCTCTTCAATTTCCTCTGCCCCCCCCCCCTATTTAGTCGGCTTCTGCTCCCCATTTCTCCTTACTGTTTAACTGCGGATCGGTCCTGTAACTATTGTTTTTCAGCTGAGTGTCTCCCATTCTGCCTGCCACTCGTTCTCAATGACCTCCCCCCATACAGCTCATTAAGCTGCCAAATCGAGCTCTTGTGCTTGCTTTGGAATCGGACTGTCTTTTCTTATTTGCTTTCCATTCGTCATTTAGCTTTCTACGAATATTGGAAAAAAACGAGTTGGCCCGTTTATTTGATTAAGAGTCCAAAACCCACAGGCTTGCTGAGTCTTTTGTACGATGGCTCATTGCTGTGTTGGACTTGTCTGTATTTTCATGTTGATTTTAACAGTTTGCACGCAACCTACCTTCTCAGGTTAGGGGTCTACCAGTCTAGATTGTCCAAATCCAAGTATTTTTATCGTTACTAGAATGGGTTTTTATGTCTTCACCAGTTTTTTTATGAGTTTGACTTTCGCATATGCTTTGCAGTTATTGTTCTTGTCTACTGATCTAACCTTTTCTATAGTCTTTACGGAGAAAGAAATAGCACGTTTGAATTTCGGAACACTCTTTACCTTAGTCTTAGTCAGTTTTCTCCATAAATAGCAATACTTATATGAGCAGGAAATTGAAACGGCCCGAGAGGGCCATGGTCACCGCCCTGATGTCCCTGCGGTTGAATCCAAGCAGGGCCCTATGGAAGGCGGGGAAAGGACAGGGGACAGCCGCGCGCGGGATTGCCGACAGTCGGGGGCGGTTGCCCACCTCTCCCTGTGCTTTGAAGCCACCACTGGTCCTGGTCGAACTAGTAAGACCATGCAATCGGCTAACTCGTTTGTCGGATGGCCAGAGTGCCCGGCGATTCACTTTCCAGTTTGCACCTTTCAATATTTGTATACGCTCATGTTTATTCTATGGCTTGGCAAATCAATAATTTACAAAAAAAGTGCGCATTGTCAAAGCAGCGTCATAAAGATTTTAGAGAACCGCAGACTGTCAGCAGTAAAAATTGCATTGCAACTGAGTCAGTGTTTGAGCAAGCGGCCTCCATTGCAGTGCGTAATTAAAAAATTCTCAACCAACAGCTAGCAGGATTTCTCCCGTGTCTGTCTAGCTCACAATGTGCCTCTGTCGTTATCCAGGCACCTGAGCAAGAGCACAGTCTATTCACTACATGTATGTCATAAGTAAATTGTACTCTTTATCCACTTCATGCAGCGTGATGGATCACAATATACTAAATCTCTAAGGTCTGTCTGTCTTCATGTTTCTACATTCAATGAAAAAATTAAATTGAAAAGATTTTTTCCATTAGCTAATTTGTACCTTTTGGTAATGACGCCCTGTGTAATCACTTTTATGAGTCACGCCTACGCTCAGTGAGTTGCTTGCGCTTTTTTAAACCTGCCTGTCTGCTGCTTAAAGCTGATACTGAGACGGCTTTTTAAAATGGGTAGGGTTGAAAAATGCACCGGAACACTACAGCCAGGGATTTCTAAAGATCTGGATTTTTGACCCCGCCAGTAGTCGGCAGGTTCGCAGGGGGAGGCATCGACGACCCTCATCCGGCCGGTATCTCTGATGAAGGCGCAAAGATCACGGATGTTGTCCGGGGTGGTCAGTTCGTCCATCCGCCTGGAGTTGCCGAGCTGTTTGTGCCGCGCACAATTATTTCAATATTTGTATTGAAATAAGGGCAGAAGGTGACGGCAACTGGTTTGCAACCAGATATGTCTCTGGAAGAATCCATGGCCGGTTAAGGCCATGCACATCTCCCTGGACTCACTTAGACCCTTAATTGCAGCATTCACGTTTCTTCTGTTTAAAATATTCTGCACTCCCGGTAAAAATGAAGGAAAAATGGACAAAAGGTCTAATTTTAAGTCCTTACTGATGAGATTGTTGCGAAAGAATATATTACCGACGTCATTACGAGCTATAAAGTGCCCTTGCAAAATGGTTCAATATCGACCCCAAATCGCGATGAGTCAGTAAGGATGCTGGCTCTGACATTTTTGCTCATTTAGAATTTCGTTGGTTTAAAGACAGACTTGTGAGATTTAGCTGTGCTTCAGTTCAATTGAGAACAGCTGCTATTAATAAAATATTAAAGCACTGTTTCAATATGAAACCCCAGTCTGGGAAAAATTTATCTGCTAAAATCCTCACCCAGTTTCCCTTGGCCTATAGGGAGACGGAATATTTCGCTGTATTTTTATGGCTCATCGGCAATAATATAATATTCTTTTTTGCGTTTGCAAGCGTCGATAATTTATGCAGCCCCGCTCATGGCTGCTCAGCCTGTCTGCCTATTATTACTATTAGATATATCGCAAATCCGGGCGACTGAAATCCACCCAGCTTAGATATTAATCCCCCTGCTAGATTCCCATTCCTACATTCTCGAGTCCCATTGCTAGGATCTGCGAGTGAACACTATGCACTGAATTCCGTGCGTCAATTCGATTGGTTCAACTGTGCTTCTCTAACTCTACTAGTGTCGGAGAATTATATCTTCTGTAGATCCGAAATCTCTTCTAGGAATTTAGCGTACATTGGCCGCCTTAAACCTCCTATTTGCATCATTGAGAACTTATTACGGTTCAAATACACAATGTCCATCTATCAGACCCGGAATGTCACTCCCTTCAGAGCCAAAATGTCCACCTATCAGACCCGGAATGTCACTCGGTCCGAATCCATAATGGCCTCCTATGAAACCCGGAATGTCACTCCTTTCAAATCCACAATGTCCACCTAGTGTCACTCCCTTCAGAGCCACAATGTCCACCTATCAGGCCCGAATTAGCAGCTTTTCAAACCCCGAGAACAACTCATTCCAGAACTTTCAAAGCAGACTTCTAGTGTCAGGCTCTAGAGAAGGCTATGTGAGCAGTCAGTTGGTGTGTTTAATCAATCCTAGACTCTAATCTTCTTACTTTCACTTTCACCCAATTGCGGCACAGTTAGCTGAACTGGCTGGCTTGCTAACTATGCTAACTACTTGAAACTGCCACAGAGCTGGGGATCGGGTCGGCTCATTTCGAATGGAAACTTTCTCGCTAAGAGCGGGTCAACCGCTGCCGGCGTGTGTGGGGGTGATAATGGAGAGTGATCGGACAGTGGGGTGGCTGTCTACTGGTCTACTCGTGCATCCACTGGGTGTACTGAAATTCTGTGTACACTCGAATCGGATTCTCATACGATACTCTCCCTCCCTCTCTCTATTTCTCGCCCTCTTTCTCAGCAGCTAAAACGCGAATTAAGCTCTGCCTGTGTGGGGCTGCCGGGTTGCTCCGATCTAGAAGAGGAAAATAGCGAGGAGGAGAGAGTAAATTTAATCTCAAGTATCCTCTGCCATGGACTCGCGTGTGCGCCAGCGCGTCTCTCCTGTTCTTGCTGCTGTCTGTCTTCTAGGAGAGCCTGGCAGGACGTGGGGCTAAAAAAATCCTTTCTTCTCTCACTTCTCTCTCTCTCTCAGTCTAACTTTCTCTCCTAGCGTATCCGTCTCCCTTCTTTCGCATCACTTGATCAGCTTGGCAGCTACTCGACACGAGCTGGCCCCTTGTTTGCTCTCCATCCATCTCGAGCTTATGCATGTACTCTTTATCGGGCCAAATAGTTTAAACCTCTTTTATTCGGATTTACCCCCCCACGACACTTTTTGCGATGCTATACAATAAATGAGGACACACTAAATTCCTACTGTAATATAGAGTTGGCGCATATGTCCTTGATGTGAAATTTTCTTAATAAAATAATAAAATCTTCTAACCTTACTACTAATTGTTAGTAGGATCTCATTCGTAAAACGTTGCTTAAATTTTGGTAGGAGTGCCCCGGTAGAATAAGAAAACCTCTTAGTGTCTTAGGATGTCTGGAGTGTCTGTCTTAGGGTATCGGAAGTGTCTGTCTTAGGGTGTCGGTAGTGTCTGTCTTAGGGTGTCTGGAGTGTCTGTCTTAGGGTGTCGGTAGTGTCTGTCTTAGGGTGTCTGGAGTGTCTGTCTTAGGGTGTCTGGAGTGTCTGTCTTAGGGTGTCTGGAGTGTCTGTCTTAGGGTGTTAGTAGTGTGTCTTAGGGTGTTGGTAGTGTCTGTCTTAGGGTGTTAGTAGTGTGTCTTAGGGTGTCGGTAGTGTCTGTCTTAGGGTGTCGGTAGTGTCTGTCTTAGGGTATCGGAAGTGTCTGTCTTAGGGTGTTAGTAGTGTCTGTCTTATGGTGTTAAAGGTCTGCTTTAGGGTGTTGGAAGTGTCTTTCTTGGGATGCCATGAAATTTAAATACCGGTATTTTCAGCTCCCATTGTTCAATGCTAATTGTCTCTTTCCGCAAATGCATCCCCGTGTGGTTCTTTAGTGTATCGAAGGATGCTGGCACCCAAGTTGGGAGCAATTTAACATCAATTCAGCCCCCGTTATCCACTTTGTAGATGGACGTCAGCGCCAAGCTGAGCAAAGTGTTGAAGAGCATCGAAGTGCAGGACACGGGTGTGTATGTGCAAGCCAGCACGCTGGGCTCCCTGGAGGCTCTGCTGTTGTTTCTGCGTACGGAGAAGATACCCTACTGCGGCATCAACATCGGACCGGTGCACAAGCGCGACGTCACTAAGTGCAGCATCATGCTGGAGAAGGATCCACAGTGAGGCGCTGTCTGGGGGTTTAGGGATTGCTAATCTAGCCCATGTAGATGCTGGGATAGAATGGATTGCTAATCTAGTCCATTCAAATGAAAGAATAGAATGGATTGCTAATCTAGTCCATTCAAATGAAAGAATAGAATGGATTGCTAATCTAGTCCATTCAAATGAAGGAATAGAATGGATTGCTAATCTAGCCCACAAGGATGCAGGAATAGAATGGATTGCTAATCTAGTCCATTCAAACGAAAGAATAGAATGGATTGCTAATCTAGTCCATTCAAATGAAAGAATAGAATGGATTGCTAATCTAGTCCATTCAAATGAAAGAATAGAATGGATTGCTAATCTAGTCCATTCAAATGAAAGAATAGAATGGATTGCTAATCTAGTCCATTCAAATGAAGGAATAGAATGGATTGCTAATCTAGCCCACAAGGATGCAGGAATAGAATGGATTGCTAATCTAGTCCATTCAAACGAAAGAATAGAATGGATTGCTAATCTAGTCCATTCAAATGAAGGAATAGAATGGATTGCTAATCTAGCCCACAAGGATGCAGGAATAGAATGGATTGCTAATCTAGTCCATTCAAACGAAAGAATAGAATGGATTGCTAATCTAGTCCATTCAAATGAAGGAATAGAATGGATTGCTAATCTAGTCCATTCAAATGAAGGAATAGAATGGATTGCTAATCTAGCCAATGCGGATATAGATTATTCAGGGTAGGATTACTTTGTACTCTAACTTATGCAGGTGAAACCAATCGTTAACCCTGAATTCCCCTCCAGGTGGGCGGTCATTCTGGCCTTCGACGTGAAGGTGGAGCGCGAGGCGCAGGAGCTGGCGGACAGTCACGGCGTGAAGATTTTCACTGCCGACATCATCTACCACCTGAGCGACGCGTTCATCAAATGGCGAGACGATCGAATCAAAGCGGAACGGGAGAAGTTCAAAGACATCGCCGTGTTCCCCTGCAAGCTGCGCGTCCTGCCGCAGTTCATCTTCAACAGCCGGGACCCAATCGTGTGCGGCGTCATTGTTGAGGCCGGCATTCTCAAGGTGGGCACGCCGATCTCGGTGCCTAGCAAGGAGTCCGTGTACCTCGGCCGGGTCGAGTCGCTCGAGCTCAATCATAAAAAGGTGACTTATTGCATTTTTTATGTCCTGGTGCCTGTTTTATTGTCTGTCTTAGCGTCTGTCTTAGCGTCTGTCTCAGTGTCGGTCTCAGTGACTGTCTCAGTGTCGGTCTCAGTGACTGCCTCAGTGTCTTTCTTGGTGTGTCTAGTGTCTTTCTTAGCTCTTTTAATTGAAAATTCATGCCTTATAAAGTCTTTTACACTACATATCGGCAAACAGGTGGAAGAGGCCCGCCGAGGCGCCGAGCTGTGCATTAAAATCGCCGCACCGCCTGGCGACGCGCCGAAGATGTACGGCCGGCACTTCGACCACAACGACCTGCTGATGAGCCGGGTCAGCCGAGAGAGCATCGACGCTCTCAAGCAGTACTTCCGCGACGATCTCGGCAAGGAGGATTGGAAACTGGTCATCGAGCTAAAGAAAGCCTTCAATGTTTATTGAGAGACTCCCCCCTGACTATGCGGTCTTTCTTTGGCGCCTGTTCTCCGTCTATTGCACACTTTTCTCTCGTGAACTTCTTGGGGTGTTTAATAAATAATTCCTGGAAAATGCCAAGATTTAGATTTCCATCCTTGAGCATTGAAAATCAGCACTGCTGCACCCTCCCTGATCCTTCAGCGGGCCACCGCTGCACCCTCCCTGATCCTTCAGCGGGCCACCGCTGCACCCTCCCTGATCCTTCAGCGGGCCACCGCTGCACCCTCCCTGATCCTTCAGCGGGCCACCGCTGCACCCTCCCTGATCCTTCAGCGGGCCACCGCTGCACCCTCCCTGATCCTTCAGCGGGCCACCGCTGCACCCTCCCTGATCCTTCAGCGGGCCACCGCTTCACCCTCCCTGATCCTTCAGCGGGCCACCGCTGCACCCTCCCTGATCCTTCAGCGGGCCACCGCTGCACCCTCCCTGATCCTTCAGCGGGCCACCGCTTCACCCTCCCTGATCCTTCAGCGGGCCACCGCTGCACCCTCCCTGATCCTTCAGCGGGCCACCGCTTCACCCTCCCTGATCCTTCAGCGGGCCACCGCTGCACCCTCCCTGATCCTTCAGCGGGCCACCGCTGCACCCTCCCTGATCCTTCAGCGGGCCACCGCTGCACCCTCCCTGATCCTTCAGCGGGCCACCGCTGCACCCTCCCTGATCCTTCAGCGGGCCTTCAGCTACCCCACAGCTCCAGTCTGGTGAACCTGGATATATAATAATCTCAGTTCGGCTTGATGCCATCTAATTTGTCTGTTGGTTTCTCTAATAACCTACCAGATTAATTTCTGACCCATAAAAGTTATATTAGCAAGGATTCGCCTAGAAAAGTACAGTTGTTTTGTTGATCAATACCCCTCCCTAATCCATGTTGTCGGGCAGTTGAGACACAGTTGATGCATTACTTAAATTGTAAACTCTGGATACTTAATATAATATTAGTAAATTGTTACGGCATATAGTAGTTTAACGCTGTGGATTCCATTGTCTGACTGATGATCGCTATTTTTTCCTGTTGCCGTAGATCTTCTAAGGAGATGATTTTAAGTAAGCTTCAAAAATTTTCGATCCTGCTATTGTAGGCCTCACTAATGTTGCATCATTCGTTGCTGTCGTAAAATTTAAAAAAATATGTATTGTCTTAATTTTTTGTTTTTTTGTTTGGTTGTTGTTTCTCAATTGAGCGATTCAGCATTTTTGTTGCCCTACGCATTGCAGTGCAGGCCATTGTGGGAGCTCCTGTACGGTGTGCACTACTTGTCTGAACCTTGGTCGTTTAAAGTAGCGTGTATAGCGCATTGAAATTATAAATCAGTAATAATAATATTTTAAATAATTTTTTGTCAGCTTCTTCCTCTGTTCCCGAACCCTCCTATGAATATGAGTTGCTTGTGGTTGAGAAAACAAAATCCCTTGATGCTGCATTGTAACAGACAGATATAAACGAGTGCTTGATTTCACTGTGCGAGTTTCGAAATACCCGTGACTGTGCGACTTCTTATTTATTACAAATTTTATTTAGAATGTTCACAGTATTTACACTACTTTTTAGTATCAGTAGTAGGTAGAAGTAAATTTTCGACTTTCTTATTTTACTCATCTTCCCCGAGTGCGGCGGCAAATTCTTCGTAGTCAATCATGCCGTCTGCGTCCATGTCGGCCGCCTGGATCATCTCGTCCGCCTCCTCCGGGGTCATCTTGTCGCCGCGGGTGGTCAGTATGCGACTGGCAGGGTCGGGGTGCTTGCTGTTGATTATTACTGTCACCCTCCCTGACTGATTCTCAGGCCATGCTGTCACCCTCCTTGACTGATTCTCAGGTCATGCTGCAACCTCCCTGACTGATTCTTAGGTCATGCTGTCACCCTCCCTGACTGATTCTCAGGTCATGCTGTCACCCTCCCTGACTGATTCTCAGGCCATGCTGTCACCCTCCTTGACTGATTCTCAGGTCATGCTGCAACCTCCCTGACTGATTCTTAGGTCATGCTGTCACCCTCCTTGACTGATTCTCAGGTCATGCTGTCACCCTCCTTGACTGATTCTCAGGCAATGCTGTCACCCTCCCTGACTGATTCTCAGGCAATGCTGTCACCCTCCCTGACTGATTCTCAGGCCATGCTGTCACCCTCCCTGACTGATTCTCAGGCAATGCTGTCACCCTCCCTGACTGATTCTTAGGCAATGCTGTCACCCTCCCTGACTGATTCTTAGGCAATGCTGTCACCCTCCCTGACTGATTCTTAGGCAATGCTGTCACCCTCCCTGACTGATTCTCAGTCCAGACTGCCACAATGCCACCCTCCCTGATTCCCTGGCCCCGAGGCCACAAGCCACTCACCGCAGCTCGTCAGAGGTGATGTAACCCCGTTTCTCCAAGTCGAACACCATAAAAGCGCTTTTAATCTCCTCTTTCGTCACCGGTTTGTTCACGTGATTCACCATTAGCGACACGAACTCGGGAAAATCGATGGTGCCGCTTCCTACGGAACGTCGGTGTCAATTTTTAGAGCTATAATATATTTTTGTTCAAACGTGACGCACTTGTTTCTTTTAAAAAAACGTCAACTTTCTAGGAATAAAAAAGCTGATATCTTCCCCGTTTTTTGCACGTTGCCATGCAGGCTGTGCAGCTTGTGGGAGATAGTGGGAGTTGAAGAAAACCAGGATTTGAATCGACACCAGGATTTGAATGGTCGACTGTTGGTTAATCTCTAGAGGGTGCAGCTATTACTCTGCAGCATGGCCGGGCACAGCAGTAGGTTTTGCTAGGATTAGGATTAGGATTAAGCCAAGGTATTCTGACTCCCTCTTGCCGTGGAAGCTGGAAGCCAGCTCAGCAGCCTGGCCGTAAGCCATACTGAAAGTTGAGCATATAAGTTTGCACTAAAACTGCCATACAGGGACGGCTAGTTCGTCACTAAAACCTGTCCGTCTGTCTGTCAACTCATCTCGCATTTCATTCATTTCCAGGCTTTGTATAGATGGAGAGAGTCAGGCTCTTTAGGTTTGGACGTCCCCTCCCAGTCTCTCCTACGCGTAATTCGATATCTTTCACCAGGGGGGGCGTGGGTTCTGCTTGATCTTCTTTTCCCATCTAACTTTTCTCTCTGTGACGCGCAGTCACAAATCACTTTTTTCTGTATGCTTGATCTTGCCCTCTCCTGCGACCTATTATGAATCACAAAGGCCTGTGCTGGTTTATTAGCCTCAAGATTTGGTGCCAACACATTAATAGAGACGGAATTTAGCAATAAAAGGATACAATCTTTCAACATTGACGAGTTCTTTGCTTTTGGCTTGCCTCAAACACGCGTCAAGAGTCTCAAATTGCTGGCTAAACTCTGCTTATGCTTTCTTTGAGTTTGGGTTCCCCCAAAATACCGGTGTTAACTTGCAATTATTAGAAACTATAGTTCAGCCTGGGGGACCTCCGCTTACTTGGACCGGAAGCGGACCGGCACCAATTTTAAGACCTGCCAGCCAAAAGTCCCAATTATTGACAGGGGAGATAAGCATAAAAATTTATAGAGCACCCGTTCAGATTGGTAAATTTCAAAATGGTGCAACACCGATAAATTAATCTGCAGAAGTTCAGATCAAAGTCTCTGATGCTTTGGACAATCTTCAAGCAATGTACTTGTTGAAATTGATTAGTAATATATGCAGGTGCTTTATTGCTTAATCTGCCTTCTTATCCTATTTCTGTACTGTAAAGTAGGAGTTAAAAAAGTTTTCTTGACAACTGTAACACCTGACAAAGCACAATCTCTTTGCTTTGATATGTCTCAAAATTTTAGAAATCGGTGCTGTGTTACTAAAGTGTCTTCGAAAAGAAATTTTCTTTAGTGTCTTTGCTTGGAGTGCTGGAGGAGCAACTGGAGTGCTCCTCAGTGACCTCTTGTTGGAATCGGGAATGCAACTGGAGTGCTCCTCAGTGTCCTCTTGTTGGAATCGGGAATGCATCTGGAGTGCTGCTCAGTGACCTCTTGTTGGAATCGGGAATGCAACTGGAGTGCTCCTCAGTGACCTCTTGTTAGAATCGGGAATGCAACTGGAGTGCTCCTCAGTGACCTCTTGTTAGAATCGGGAATGCAACTGGAGTGCTCCTCAGTGACCTCTTGTTGGAGTCGGGAATGCAACTGGAGTGCTCCTCAGTGACCTCTTGTTAGAATCGGGAATGCAACTGGAGTGCTCCTCAGTGACCTCTTGTTAGAATCGGGAATGCAACTGGAGTGCTGCTCAGTGACCTCTTGTTAGAATCGGGAATGCAACTGGAGTGCTCCTCAGTGACCTCTTGTTAGAATCGGGAATGCAACTGGAGTGCTCCTCAGTGACCTCTTGTTGGAGTCGGGAATGCAACTGGAGTGCTCCTCAGTGACCTCTTGTTGGAGTCGGAATGCAACTGGAGTGCTCCTCATTGACTCCTCATTGGAGTCGGGAATGCAACTGGAGTGCTCCTCAGTGACCTCTTGTTGGAGTCGGGAATGCAACTGGAGTGCTCCTCATTGACTCCTCATTGGAGTCGGGAATGCAACTGGAGTGCTCCTCAGTGACCCTCATTGGAGTACTGGATTTTCATAATTTGCCACCGATTAGCTACTTTGGCCCCATCTCTCAAGTCTCACCATCAGCGTCGACTTCGTGCACCAACCGTTCGAGCTCAGGCTCAGTGATGTTCTGGCCCAACGAGGTCATGATGATGGCCAGCTCCGAGGTGTCGATGGTGCCGCTGCCGTCGTGGTCGTACATGCAGAAAGCTTCGTAGTATTCGTGAATCTGCTCCTGGGTCAGGCTACTCATTACATCGTCCGGCGTTTGCTGCTTCTGCTTCTTGGCCGGTTTTTTGCTCATATTTTTACCTGGGCTTTACCTGTGTAATTGAGTCAGTCACACCAAATCTACAGCAGCAGAAGCAACAGCAGTGCTTTTTAATTTCGCTAAGCTCAGGAGGTCGGCTTGTGTTACTCGAGTGCTGCTTGCATTTTGTTACCATTTTGACTCGGCTCTGCCGCTAGCGCTCTCTCGCTCCCTATTGTTGGTGTACAGGCGGTGTTGCGTTTCTTCGCATCTTTCTCTGTCGCATTGTTGCCGATACGCCGGCCCTTTTCAGCCGACCACTCATGCGAGTCAAGTTTTTCTGTGTGCGCCATTTTTATTTTATTGCACTGGGCGCGCTTAGATAAAAGAAACAGAATGAAAAACATAATTGGAGAGACCACTCGAGTTGAAAAAGAAGTTTCTCATTAGAATATGCTACAGAGACTAAGCTAAGGAAAGCTTTTACCGGTTTCTCAATTTTGCGACTAAAAAATTAGCTGTGTGGATAACATGGTTAAAGACAATCGTGCACTATCCGAAATTACTTCAGCCTCAACTGATATGGTTTTGTCAGTTTAGCCCTTTAGAATATCTGATGAAGTAGCCTAGAATCCTTGAAAATGTTTCCGAGAACTAGAATCTCGCAACTACCATCAAGAATTCCCCAAATCATTCTCTGGAACTGACCCGAAATTCTACTGGAGAATTCCCCAAATCATTCTCTGGAACTGACCCGAAATTCCACTGGATAATTCTCCAAATCATTCTCTGAAACGGAGCCAGATCCCACTCGAGAATTCCCTAGAAATGAAAGTAACGAATTTTTTTAAATCCACCCGACCCGTTCAACCTACCGATGCCTTGGTTGATTCATGCCTCTGGCCTCGTCAGCCTGCAGCCATGCTGGCCCGAGTCAACGAACTTCTCAAGCAATTCGCCACCCGGGCTCCGCACCTGTTCTACACTGTGCCAATTGTGGTCGGCGCTCTTGGCTTCTACGCCTATAGGCGAGCCAAGTGCCTGCAGCTGCCGCCAGAGACCATTGTGCCATTCAGGCACTATTACTTTGTTGCCAGGCCGCAGGATGTCAATGTCACGGAGGAGAACGCGCCGGCCTACAATTGGGAAGATTTGCGAGCCTACAGGAATAAATATTATCCCAATCTGCAGCAGTTGCCGAAGCCGCCTACCGAGCCGGGACTGCTGCCGCTGCACCCGTATCGCGAATCAACATGCAGGTGCCGCAGGAGATGGAGGATGTCTGAACTTTGACCGAATTCATTTCTTGTACTTTCAGACTGGCTTGTTGCGTGGGTTTGGGGTAGCTTTAGTTGAGATGTACTTTTACAGGCACTCGGGAGTGCTGGGGTGATGTCACTCTGTGTGCTTAGATGAAATCACTCGGGTGAGGTCATTCAGAGTGCTTGGGTGATGTCATTCAGAGTGCTTGGGTGAGGTCACTCAGAGTGCTTGGGTGAGGTCATTCGGAGTGCTTGGGTGAGGTCATTCGAAGTGCTTGGGTGAGGTCATTCGGAGTGCTTGGGTGAGGTCATTCGGAGTGCTTGGGTGATGTCATTCAGAGTGCTTGGGTGAGGTCACTCAGAGTGCTTGGGTGAGGTCAATCGGAGTGCTTGGGTGATGTCATTCAGAGTGCTTGGGTGAGGTCACTCAGAGTGCTTGGGTGAGGTCATTCGGAGTGCTTGGGTGAGGTCATTCGGAGTGCTTGGGTGAGGTCATTCGGAGTGCTTGGGTGAGGTCATTCGGAGTGCTTGGGTGAGGTCATTCGGAGTGCTTGGGTGAGGTCATTCGGAGTGCTTGGGTGAGGTCATTCGGAGTGCTTGGGTGAGGTCATTCGGAGTGCTTGGGTGAGGTCATTCGGAGTGCTTGGGTGAGGTCATTCGGAGTGCTTGGGTGAGGTCATTCGGAGTGCTTGGGTGAGGTCATTCGGAGTGCTTGGGTGAGGTCATTCAGAGTGCTTGGGTGAGGTCAATCGGAGTGCTTGGGTGAGGTCATTCGGAGTGCTTGGGTGATGTCATTCAGAGTGCTTGGGTGATGTCATTCAGAGTGCTTGGGTGAGGTCACTCAGAGTGCTTGGGTGAGGTCACTCAGAGTGCTTGGGTGAGGTCATTCGGAGTGCTTGGGTGAGGTCATTCGGAGTGCTTGGGTGAGGTCATTCGGAGTGCTTGGGTGAGGTCATTCGGAGTGCTTGGGTGAGGTCATTCGGAGTGCTTGGGTGAGGTCATTCGGAGTGCTTGGGTGAGGTCATTCGGAGTGCTTGGGTGAGGTCATTCAGAGTGCTTGGGTGAGGTCAATCGGAGTGCTTGGGTGAGGTCATTCGGAGTGCTTGGGTGAGGTCATTCGGAGTGCTTGGGTGAGGTCATTCGGAGTGCTTGGGTGAGGTCATTCGGAGTGCTTGGGTGAGGTCATTCGGAGTGCTTGGGTGAGGTCATTCAGAGTGCTTGGGTGAGGTCAATCGGAGTGCTTGGGTGAGGTCATTCGGAGTGCTTGGGTGAGGTCATTCGGAGTGCTTGGGTGAGGTCATTCGGAGTGCTTGGGTGAGGTCATTCGGAGTGCTTGGGTGAGGTCATTCGGAGTGCTTGGGTGAGGTCATTCAGAGTGCTTGGGTGATGTCACTCAGAGTGCTGGGGTGATGTCACTCAGAGTGCTGGGGTGGTGTCACTCAGAGTGCTGGGGTGATGTCACTCAGAGTGTTGGGGTGGTGTCACTCAGAGTGTTGGGGTGATGTCACTCTGTCTGCGTAAACGATGTCACTCTCTGTACTAGGGTGATAGCAAAGTGTAAACTTGGTTCTCTATTCCCAATAACCCATTGTTTGCCTGTAAGTAATCTTCAAATACCAGAACCACAGATGTTAGAATTAGCATTGGTTATTCAACTACAGTAGCACGCAGAAAAACAAACACATAAAACTTCGCTATATTTACTATTAGAAATTGTAGCTCTTTGTTATAATTGAATTGACTTGCAGTGATCACTCTGCTATCGTATTATATTAACTGTAGGCTATCAAATAGGATATATTAAATAAATGATACATTGGCTACCACCAGTTCCGCGGTAGTTAGCCATAAATTTTTTCCCTCTCGCAGAAAATATGTGCATAGTGATTGTTTTATTGGCTTTCGAAAACTATTTTGCTATTGTGCACTTATTATTGACTTGTCATTCAATCAGCTTCCAATTCAGCAGCTTGTCAATCATCTATCCGAGCAGGAGAACCCTTGCTGAGTTTAGAAATTCACGGACTGATGGTTTTCGTTTCATTCACAGTGAATCATCGCTAGAGTTCATGCTTTTTTTACACTGCGAATGAATTGTTATTTGGAATACAGCTTTTTACCTGTTGAAAAGCTAGCAGGGTGTAGGCAGGGGAGTGAGTAGACAGATTGAGTAGGCAGGGGAGTGAGCAGACAGATTGAGTAGGGAGGGGAGTGAGTAAACAGATTGAGTAGGCAGGGGAGTGAGCAGACAGATTGAGTAGGCAGGGGAGTGAGTAGACAGATTGGGTAGGCAGGGGAGTGAGTAGACAGATTGGGTAGGCAGGGGAGTGAGCAGACAGATTGAGTAGGCAGGGGAGTGAGCAGACAGATTGAGTAGGCAGGGGAGTGAGTAGACAGATTGAGTAGGCAGGGGAGTGAGTAGACAGATTGAGTAGGCAGGGGAGTGAGTAGACAGATTGAGTAGGCAGGGGAGTGAGTAGACAGATTGGGTAGGCAGGGGAGTGAGTAGACAGATTGGGTAGGCAGGGGAGTGAGTAGACAGATTGGGTAGGCAGGGGAGTGAGCAGACAGATTGAGTAGGCAGGGGAGTGAGCAGACAGATTGAGTAGGCAGGGGAGTGAGTAGACAGATTGAGTAGGCAGGGGAGTGAGTAGACAGATTGAGTAGGCAGGGGAGTGAGTAGATAGTGTATATGGCGAGAGTGTAAGAGAGCGCTAGGGTAAGGTAAGGGGACACAAAGGTATTCAGATGCCATGTTTAAATGCCTAGATAATGATAGTCGGCTAAAAGTGAGGTTTTTAGCTGACGCAATTATGCATATCTACACGGTTGCTCGTATTTTCTTTTGATCGAATACAAGCCAGACTTAAACAACTCGTAGGCTAAGCTGGAGTGTCACTGCTGCCTTGATTGCAGCAGACGTAAAACAGGAGGGCCATTACAGCTAGAAGTGCCTCTCTTGTGTGTTTTTAGCTCAGGTGAGTGAAGAGGCCGAGTTGATATGCATCGGCGCTTTTTTTACCCATTTTTGTTTCATGAGTGCTTGTGTGTGCATTGGATTCCTCTTGTTATAGCTGACTGAGCAGCCCTAGTTGATACTCCATTGCTGCATGGATGAAACTCAAGTATGAGAGGCGATGTCAATGATTTCTAATACGTGAGCTATCTGCACTGCTGAAACGTTTGTGTGCTTGAAGTAAGTTGTTGTTTGGCTGAATGAGAATGCTATTATGTTTAAGAGTGTTTTTAAATTGAAAAGATTGAATGTTATTTAGTACCTAGATGTACCTAGATGTTTTGCTGGGGATTTGAAATGTCCACTAACCCATTGGAACTATGTTCAGTAGCTGCTGTCTCTGTGGGAGATTGTGTAATCGCTGCTGTCTCTGTGGCAGATTGTGTAATCGCTGCTGTCTCTGTGGGAGATTGTGGAATCGCTGCTGTCTCTGTGGCAGATTGTGTAATCGCTGCTGTCTCTGTGGGAGATTGTGGAATCGCTGCTGTCTCTGTGGGAGATTGTGGAATCTCCGCTGTCTCTGTGGGAGATTGTGGAATCGCTGCTGTGGGAGATTGTGGAATCGCTGCTGTCTCTGTGGGAGATTGTGGAATCTCTGCTGTGGGAGATTGTGGAATCGCTGCTGTCTCTGTGGGAGATTGTGGAATCTCTGCTGTGGGAGATTGTGGAATCTCTGCTGTGGGAGATTGTGGAATCGCTGCTGTGGGAGATTGTGGAATCGCTGCTGTCTCTGTGGGAGATTGTGGAATCTCTGCTGTGGGAGATTGTGGAATCGCTGCTGTCTCTGTGGGAGATTGTGGAATCTCTGCTGTGGGAGATTGTGGAATCTCTGCTGTGGGAGATTGTGGAATCGCTGCTGTCTCTGTGGGAGATTGTGTAATCGCTGCTGTCTCTGTGGGAGATTGTGTAATCGCTGCTGTCTCTGTGGGAGATTGTGGAATCGCTGCTGTCTCTGTGGGAGATTGTGTAATCGCTGCTGTCTCTGTGGGAGATTGTGGAATCGCTGCTGTGGGAGATTGTGGAATCGCTGCTGTCTCTGTGGGAGATTGTGGAATCTCTGCTGTGGGAGATTGTGGAATCTCTGCTGTGGGAGATTGTGGAATCGCTGCTGTCTCTGTGGGAGATTGTGTAATCGCTGCTGTCTCTGTGGGAGATTGTGTAATCGCTGCTGTCTCTGTGGGAGATTGTGGAATCGCTGCTGTCTCTGTGGGAGATTGTGTAATCGCTGCTGTCTCTGTGGGAGATTGTGGAATCGCTGCTGTGGGAGATTGTGGAATCGCTGCTGTCTCTGTGGGAGATTGTGGAATCTCTGCTGTGGGAGATTGTGGAATCTCTGCTGTGGGAGATTGTGGAATCGCTGCTGTCTCTGTGGGAGATTGTGTAATCGCTGCTGTCTCTGTGGGAGATTGTGTAATCGCTGCTGTCTCTGTGGGAGATTTGGAATCTCTGCTGTCTCTGTGGGAGATTGTGGAATCGCTGCTGTGGGAGATTGTGGAATCGCTGCTGTCTCTGTGGGAGATTGTGGAATCGCTGCTGTGGGAGATTGTGGAATCGCTGCTGTCTCTGTGGGAGATTGTGGAATCTCTGCTGTGGGAGATTGTGGAATCGCTGCTGTGGGAGATTGTGGAATCGCTGCTGTCTCTGTGGGAGATTGTGGAATCGCTGCTGTCTCTGTGGGAGATTGTGGAATCGCTGCTGTCTCTGTGGGAGATTGTGGAATCGCTGCTGTGGGAGATTGTGGAATCGCTGCTGTCTCTGTGGGAAATTGTGGAATCTCTGCTGTGGGAGATTGTGGAATCTCTGCTGTGGGAGATTGTGGAATCGCTGCTGTCTCTGTGGGAGATTGTGGAATCTCTGCTGTCTCTGTGGGAGATTGTGGAATCTCTGCTGTCTCTGTGGGAGATTGTGGAATCGCTGCTGTGGGAGATTGTGTAATCGCTGCTGTCTCTGTGGGAGATTGTGTAATCGCTGCTGTGGGAGATTGTGGAATCGCTGCTGTCTCTGTGGGAGATTGTGGAATCGCTGCTGTGGGAGATTGTGGAATCGCTGCTGTCTCTGTGGGAGATTGTGGAATCGCTGCTGTGGGAGATTGTGGAATCTCTGCTGTGGGAGATTGTGGAATCGCTGCTGTCTCTGTGGGAGATTGTGGAATCTCTGCTGTGGGAGATTGTGGAATCTCTGCTGTGGGAGATTGTGTAATCGCTGCTGTGGATTGTGGAATCGCTGCTATGGGAGATTGTGGAATCTCTGCTATGGGAGATTGTGGAATCGCTGCTATGGGAGATTGTCTCCTCCTCACTCTTTGCTCTACCATCGTTGAGAAGATTTGCCAGTGTTTACCTGGCTTGGCGCATCATAAACAGTCCAGTCAGGTTTTATTGCTTTTGATTTGTGGCATCCGCAAAAACAGCGTTTTATTGTCTGCACCTGGCGCCAGCGCGGCTCCCGGCATCCCCACCATCAGCCGCATTCTCCCAGATTAAATCCCTAATGGCCAGCGCTCAGTCGGCTGTCAGAGAGGCTGCATGGGGGCTAAAACCCCACACCCGCATTTGTCTTTCAGACCCAAGCTGCGGGACTCAAGTTGAGGGAGAGGACCGGCCCCTTACCTGGGATTGTTGGGACTTGCATTGTTCTCTGGATGAGTAGATAAATCCAGAGCGCACAGTTGGCCCCGTGACTGCTGCTAGCTGGGGGGGGGGGGGGGTAGCTGCTGCTGGTCCCCGTGTCCTCGGGTGTGAGAATTTTTATTGCCCTCCAACTCTATGAGTGCCAGCGGGGTCCCAGTAGCCAGCTGTGTAGTGCAGCACTCTCTATAGGGGATCAAGCGGGGAGCTTAATCTTTTCCGTAATCTTGTAATTTCCCCTTTGTGCCATTTTTATCTAAACTTCTGCCGCCTTACATCTCTC
Organism: Macrostomum lignano; assembly: GCA_002269645.1. Classification (NCBI taxonomy): domain Eukaryota; kingdom Metazoa; phylum Platyhelminthes; family Macrostomidae; genus Macrostomum; species Macrostomum lignano. The sequence goes on along the minus strand of NIVC01000746.1, from coordinate 113,611 downwards.
TGATCTCCCTTCTTTACTCTCATCTCTCTGATCTCCCTTCTCTACTCTCATCTCTCTGATCTCCCTTATCTACTCTCATGTCTCTGATCTCTCTTCTCTACTCTCATCTCTCTGATCTCCCTTCTCTACTCTCATCTCTCTGATCTCCCTTCTCTACTCTCATCTCTCTGATCTCTCTTCTCTACTCTCATCTCTCTGATCTCCCTTCTCTACTCTCATCTCTCTGATCTCCCTTGTCTACTCTCATCTCTCCGATCTCCTTTCTATACTCCCATCTCTCTGATATTCTCTACTCTCATCTTTCTGATCTCCCATCTCTACTCTCATCTCTCTGATCTCTCTTCTCTACTCTCATCTCTCTGATCTCCCTTCTCTACTCTCATCTCTCTGATCTCCCTTGTCTACTCTCATCTCTCCGATCTCCTTTCTATACTCCCATCTCCCTGATATTCTCTACTCTCTGATCTCTGATCTCCCTCGTCTAGTCCTACCTCTCTGATCTCTCTTCTCTTCTCTGCTAATTATTTCCTTCTTTTTCTCCAACCGTCTAACTCACCTCCAGTCTTCCCTTACTCTCCAGTCCTCCCTCAGCTCACGATCCCATATGCCTGCATCTTGAGCTTTGAAAGTTTGCCCCACAGGCTTGGCACTGCTTGACGCCGTCCCTCACTTCGACCCCTTCATTGTTTCCCCCACCCCTCATCTCTCAGCATCCTCCAGTCTCAATTTTCCCTCTCCACCCCGGCTGCTGTCCTCAACAAAAAATTCATCCCTTTGTTCTCTTCAAGGTGTCAGAAGTGTTACGCCTCCCCCCCCAGCCGCCGCCCGCAGGTGAAGTGCTTGGCTCTGCGGAGGAGCGATCGATCCCCGGTCCCCAGCACGGCAGGTGGCAGACCGATGCATGCAAAATAAAAAGTGAATGGCGGAGGGAGCTGCTGCTAAAACTGCTGAACTGAAGGGTCCCCCGGCCACTGCTGGGACAATGGGGGCTGGAGTTTCGGGTTAAGCCGGTTGAGCTCTTCTCAGCTCCCTGCCTGTTCCACTGCCGCGCCATCATTTGTCTCTTGCTTGCCCCCCCAAACGCCGCTTCCTGATTCAATACTCCACTGGACAGGATCTCCAGCTTCCATTTGTCTTCATCTCTGCCACTTAATCGGCTGCTGAATTCCAGCGTAGATTATTTATGCAACTTTCTCCATTGAGAAGACGTTAGAGCGATGATGGCAATTAGGCCCAGGTGAACTTCCGGGCTGGCTGTTAGTCCAATAAGACTGGGAAATTAATCCCCGACTTCCTCGCTGAGATTGGCGGTACATTTTTATGGACCGGTTTACCGCGAGCGGGAGTCTGCCGAGCTTCATCATACCGCAAATATGTGCCGCGAAGAGTTTGCTGTGGGGCTCATCTGGGGTACGGACGGTCCCGGAGATATCAAAGCCGCTGCCGCCGCCCCTCCCCCACCGCCCGCGGGACGCCCGGGCCGGGTCGTAAATAAAACCTGACGCGCAGCCAGGGACGCCCGGCCTGTTTTTGTCTTGGGCTTTTGGTGCAGGTGAGGGGGATTAATTTTGCCAAGCCGGAAATTTTGATGGCGGAATTTGGGCTCCTCGCTTTATGGTGTTTCTGGGCGAGCGAGAACTCAACATGGACTGGCTGAGTTATGCTCTGCTATCTATCTATCTATCTATCTATCTATCTACCTATCTATCTATCTATCTATCTATCTATCTATCTATCTATCTATCTATCTATCTATCTATCTATCTATCTATCTATCTATCTATCTACCTATCTATCTATCTATCTATCTATCTATCTATCTATCTATCTATCTATCTGTCTGTCTATCTATCTATCTATCTATCTGTCTATCTATCTGTCTGTCTACCTATCTATCTATCTATCTATCTGTCTATCTATCTGTCTATCTATCTATCTACCTATCTATCTATCTATCTATCTATCTATCTATCTATCTGTCTATCTATCTATCTATCTATCTATCTATCTATCTATCATCTATCTGTCTATCTATATATAATCTATAGTAACGAAGGAATATCTTTGAATGTCATGGTTTCGAAAGTTGGCGCATCAAACAATAATCATGTGATAATACATCATTGCAAAGAATTTTGCTGGCATAAGATAAGCTAAAGAGTAACAAACGGTAGCTCTATATTAGCTAATAGTTACACAAAGCTCGAGGTCATGTACGGAGTTTTGCACACGGTTGCCACAGCAACGGTTGCTCCCGTCGGAGTCGACGAGGCGGGGTCAGTCAGCATGGCGTAGCCGTGAGGGTCGAAGCCTCTCTGCTGCTGCTGCTGCTGCTGCTGGACCTCCATCTTGTGCAGCAGAGTTTTGCTGCTACTAGAGGATTCTTCCGGTTTCCTTGGCTCCTCCTCTGCTGCTGCAGCTTCCGTAGGCAGCCTGGACGCCGCGGCGGCGGTGGCGTACACTTTGCGGGGCAGCCGCTCCGAGTAGTTTTTGCCATAGACAGGCGCGTAGCTGCCGCCTTCGGCATCCGCATCAGCCCCGGCCAATGCCTGCAGGTAGCCGATGCTGGGGAATCGAACCAGCGACCCGCGAGACCCGCCGCCGCGCCTAGCGGAGCCGCTCGGTCTCGAGTTGTCTATGGCCATGGTGGCGCAGTGGTAGAATCCCGACGAGCCTTCCTGGTGCTGCTGCCGCTGCTGCAGCTTCTGGCCTCTGCCGGTGGTGGCCGACTTCAGAATGTCTGGCTGGCAGCGCAGCATGGTGGACTCAGCTGGGTCGTCCGCCTGCGGCAATTGGAAGCAGTTGAACTGAGTCCACGGCTCTGGTTGGCTGGCTTAGAGGGGTGGAGCAAGTTTAACACGTCCGACTCTCGCTTCATAGTAACCCCGGTTTCGATGCACGAAAATTAGCCAAGGGTTGTCACACCCATGAGGACCAACCCCCAGGCACAGAGAGTGTACATACAAGAGAGGGCACCCATTTTACAGCTAGGTGAACTGAAGCAATGCAGAGTTAAGCGTCTTGCTCAAGGACACAAATTGTTCCTGTGGGATCGGGAATCGAACCCCCAACCTTCATTCCTGAGTCCTATGCTTTAACCACTAGGCTACAACCCCGAGGGTTAATTGGAAGTTTTTGGTTGGCCAAAGCATCAAAGTGCGAGTTAGAGTCAGGGCTTAAAGAGAGGCCTTGATGCCAAAGCCCACTGTGGGTGCTGGTATCTTAGGCTAGATATCTGGCTTTCAGAGCTGATGCTTTTCTTGCTTTAGGCATCATTTTCCTTAGGATTCCATATTAATATTTTTATTCCTTTCTTTGTTATGAACAGGAATGAAATCCGGCCTCACCGCATTCTCGTTGGCCTTGTCGTACCAAGAAGCGGTCGTGTTGGCGGCTGCAGCCTCTTGTTGGCGACCTGGCAAGTTGGAGAGTATAGGTAATCAAAATACTTGCCATTTCCCTTTGTCTCAGAATCGCCGCCCTACATAAGCGGCTTAACTGAGCGACTTTATCGACCGGCAAACAGAAGTAACAAGCTTTGTGTGCGGGCACAGAGATCGAGCAAATCAAAGCAAAAAGGGGAACTTCTGAAGCTTGTTGCTTTTTCTGATTGATTTGGCTTTTTCTTCTGGCTGTCTTTCAATGAACTGCATTTCCTGATTGAAACTAAAAGGGCAGCCTCATTGGATGTTGGGGAATACAAAGTGAAGCAACCTGGGATTCGGAATTCCAATGAAACATCTTTAGGGATGTCTTTGCTCAAAATCTTAAAACTTTCCACACAACCGCTGTAGCGGCCGACTCACCTCTCAAGTGCACGTAGACGAGCACGCCGAGCAGCAGCACGAAGACCAGGAACACGACACCGGCCAGGCACAGCAGGATCAGCACGTGCTGCTCAGCGTCCATGCCGCGACCTCCGCCTCCGCCTTTGCCCTGGGGACTTCGCCGACCTGCGCCTTGAAGCGTTCCGCCGTCGGGAGCGCGACCGCTGCCACCGCCAGCGGCTCCGGCCGTGATGTCAACCACGCGAATGTACAGCGACTCCGCCCGGCTGCTCAACGGCGGCTGTCCGCCGTCGCTCACCCTGACAACCAGTCGGAACACGGCTGAGGAGTCAACGTCGTCTTTCTCGGCGCCTCTCGGCAGCGCCTTCACCAGCGTAACGATTCCGTGCATCGGGTCGATGCTGAAGTGGCCGTGGTCGGAGCCCACAAGCCCGAAGGTCACGCTGCCGTTCGCTCCCGCGTCCGGATCGACAGCCCGCAGCTGCGTTACCTGCGTGCCAGCCGGGCTGGCGGCGCTGAGGTTGCTCCAGGTGGCCAGGCCGGTGAACTCTGGCGGGTTGTCGTTCACATCCAGCAGGGTGACGGTCGCGTGCGCTGAGCCGGTCCTGCTGGTGTCGAGGATGCCGACTGCGCGGAGCTGCAGGCTGAGCAGCTCCTGGCGCTCCCTGTCAAGATTGCCGCGCGCGTACAGCCAGTTGTCACGAAAGAAGAAGCTGGCTCGGGTGCCGCCGCCGCCACCGATGACCTCGTACCGGATCCTGGCGTTGCTGCCGGCGTCCGCATCCGTTGCTTGAACTTCGCCGATGAACCTCTCGGAAGTGTTCCTGCCATAGTCCTCGGTCAGGCTGAAGCTATACTCTTTGTTCACAAAGACTGGCGGCGAGTCATCTTCGTCCTCGACGACCACCTCCACGGAGATTGTGGCCGACTGCTGAACGGGCTTGCCGTTGTCCGATACGACAATCCCGAAGTTAAACCGGTCGCGGATCTCCCGGTCCAGGCTGACCAGCGTCAGCAAGTCGACGCTGCTGTCCGACCCGCGACTCGGCCGCAGCTCAAAGAACTGCTCGCCGATGCTGTCGGCGAATCTGTAGCTGAGCCGCGCGTTCTCCCCGGCGTCGCGGTCGGTAGCGCCGATGCGGCCAACCAGGGCGCCGGCCGCCTGGTTCTCGGCCGTCCGAAACTGGTACAGCAGCCGGTCGGGCACCGGGCTGTTGTCGTTCTCGTCCAGAATCTCCACCTGCACCTCGGAGCGGCGCTCCTTGGGCTGCACAGCTTGGTCCCGGCAGGCGATCTCGACGCCGACCCAGCGCCCGTCACGCACCGTCGCTGCCTCCCTGTCGAAGGTCACGCCGGGCACTTTGCGCAGCTTGTAGCTCACATGCGACCCGTCCGCCAGCAGCTGCTGCAGCTCGAACTGATGCCGCTGCGCCTCGGAGATCGCGCAACTGACGCTGCCGTTTTCGCCTTCGTCTTCGTCGCGGACGATCACTCGGGCCAGCAGCACCTCGGCTACGTCGTTCTCGCGCACCGCCGCCGGTCTGCCGTCGATGAGCTGCACGCTGATGTTCGGGTAGTGATCGTTGCAGTCGGTGACGCGTATTTCAATCTCTGCCTCGGTCTTCAGTCCGCCGGAGTCCTCGGCGAACAGCGGCAGGTACAGCGGCCTCTGGCGTACGGTTTCGTAGTCCAGCGATCGGTTCTGCATCAGCTGATCGACGGAGATGTAAAACGAACCGGCGACCTCCGGGCTGGCCGTGCCGGCGATCCTGTAGCGGATTCGCTTGTCCTCGTCCGCGTCGGTGGCGGACAGCTGCAGCAGCGGCCGGTGCAGCGGGCCGCACTCGGACACGGCCAGTCGGCCGCTGGCGAGTCGCCACACCGGCCGATTGTCGTTGGTGTCCAGCACACGAACCAGGATCTCAAGCCGTTCGCCATCGTCGGGGAACTCAGCGTCTCCGGCCAGCAGCTCCATCCGGTAGCTGTCCTTGGCCTCCCGGTCCAGCTGCTTGATCAGCTCCAGCATTGGCACTCGGCGGCCTCTGCGGTCCTCCATCGACAGCTTGAAGTGTTGGCCGGCGTCGTCTTTCGGCAGCAGGCGGTAGGCGACGCCGTCGTGTCGCTCGGAGTCGGCGTCCTCCGCGATGGGCAGCGAGTACTTCACTGGTGGCTGGTCGGACTCGGCGATGCTCAGTGCGAACGGCCGGTTGGCCTGGAGGAACCGCGGCCGCTGGTCGTTGACATCCGTGATGACCACGTGAATGGCGAACAGCTCCTCGACCGCGGAGCCGCCGTGCCGGACTTCCACGTTGAAGGCCCGTTCGCAGCTGATCCGCTTGGCGCCGGGACACAGCGCCTCCCGGTCCAACCGGCGCCGGCCGGTGACCACCTCACCGGTGTCCCGGTTCACCGGGAACAGCTCCCGGATTTCCTTCGTCGGGTAGCTGGCCACGAACCGGCTTCCATCCGGCAGGCTGAAACGGCTCTTCAGGTTGCCGACCACGTGATTGGCGGCCGTCTCCTCGGCGACGGTCAGGCTGACGACGCGAGGCTTCGAGATAGCGACGGCAGCGCGCAGAGCGACGGCCAGAGCCAGCAGCAGTGCGGGACCGGTCCGCGGGGTCATGGCGCTGCTGTTGTTTGTTTAGATTCCCTCTAAGTGAAATTGAGACTGCAAACCGTAACACCTCACGACACCTGACGACCTGCTGGTACTTCAGATCCGCGCGTGTGTTTATTAATTCTCAGATACCACCAAGCGTCCCCTCCCTCTGCCTCCTCATCCAGTCCCCCCCCCCACCCGGTGAGTGATTGCCTCTCAGCCCTGCAGGTCATTGGTTGAGTAGCTGTGAGCACAAACCGCTCTCATTGGCTTTGAGAAGTCTGCATGCAAGCTTATCAACACAGACAACTTTGAGCCCTTTTTGGATCCCCTTTTTATGAATATATGAGATCTTCCATTTCCCCAGGCTGTTAATCGAAGTTGTCTGATAAATCATATTTTGTCTCCATACGATGCTCAAGTTGTCTTGCTGTTGAACTGCTGTTGAGCCACTCAAAACCATGCCAGGATTTCAGTCGGAAATCTTGCCTACCCTGTCCGCCAGACTGGGCTACTTGTCCTAGAAAAGATACTACTGCTGCTGCTGATCTTCGCTTTAACGACGAATCGGAATTGATGAGGGAGCCGCCCCGGGGGCCACCTCACCTACCCACCCACTCACTCTCAACTCACTCCTTCAATCCGATCGCTACTAACTAAGCTTTATAGGCTTACAAGCCCTGGCCGAAAATGTTATTTGCTAATTTCCCAAGGGTGTCATATACTCGTAGAAGTGGCGGCAGCCGCTACTCCGCCTGCTCATCGCTGGAGCCCTGCTGGAGTCAGCCGCTGTACGGAGGGGCGGGAAAATTCAATCCGAAAAATTTGGACAGCGACTCCGGTCGCCGCGGGCTGGCAGGCGAGAGCCACAGGGTGGATATAAAGAGGGGGCGTGGAGAAAAGGCTGGGGGGATATCAGCAAATTGAAGAAGCCCCCCCCCGCCAACAATGCTTGGCGAGTGCAGAAGAAAAAAAGAAATCGCAACACAAACCCTTGGGCCAAGGCCTCCATCGGCCCTGCAAATCCTGCACTTGCAGCCCGTGAGATCGCTGCTCGGACAGTCATTAAAAATTCAATTTAATTCCACCCGAAGTCTCTTGGGGCCCCCCGCTGCTACTGATAATTAATTATTCACTGGGCCGCTAATCACAGGATAAAGACAGGCAGGCAGTTTGCAGCCCAGGTGAGAGGGGATGGTGAGAAATCTCACCTGCTGCAAGCCGCCTTCTCAGTCGCAGTGAGGCTGAATTAACTAGAAATTATTTCTATCAAAGCTGCTCAAAAAATCGGTTCATTAAATTCAATCGCTGAAGCGAGCGCCGTTTTGCCATTGAAGTCGGATTGAAAACAAAATAGCTGCCTCAATCAAATGATTGACAATGCCGCGAGGCCTCCTCCGCTTCATCGCCTCCCGGTTGGCTTTGAAGTCGCGGCTGAATTGGAATAGCGGAGCTGCGATGCGAGCCCTCCACACTGAGCATGCTGATGCAGAAGCTATTGTTTAGCCTTCAGCTAAATCAGCCTCACGGTGATGGGTGTTGTGTGAGTCTTTGCTGTTGAATTCTTACGCAGCTGCCTGCAGAGCGACTGCTGATAATTCCGCTCTCCCACAGGGCTTGCATGAGCCAGCATCTTGCACGAGTTCCTCCGCGCATACACGAGCCAGATAACACCTGTGCATGGACTTCTAATGCCTAGAATTTTGGTATAGAAACCACCCTCTCCTAGAGTGGGGTGACATAAATGCAAAATAATCATCAAATATCGTAAGCACCCTCTTCATAAGACCTAAATTTCACAACGCCTAAAGCACATGACTTCACATCGCCTAAATTTCATATCGCCTAATTTCACAACGCCTAAAACTGAATGTGAAGGAGAGAAGCAGAGATTTAAGGCGTTGTGAAATTTAGGCGTTGTGAAGTTTAGGTCTTAGGAACGCTTTCATAAGACAAAAATTTGCAAGCTTCTACTTTGAGGAAAATTTTCCGTGATGGGAAATTTAGGTCTTGCGAGAGCGCCCAGGTGAAGTTTAGTGAAGTTTGCCATCTGTCCAGACACCAAGTCTGAAACTCCACCGCCCTCGAGCTGATGCCGAAGCTCCCCAAAAGAAATTTGTGGGAACCCGGCACGTGTTTGCCCTCGGCGCTCGCTGCTCGACAAGGTGAGACGGCTTCGTCCGAATTTGCTTCGGGCAAACAAAACACTGGGGAGAATCATTGTTGTCCCCCCTCCCCTCCGGCCTCGATTCCCGTCGCTAAACTCGCAGAATTCGCGCGTACCAATTTGCGCGCGAGCCAGTTTACCCAGAGCTGATATCCATCGTGTATAAGGATGCGGCCTCCGCTGCCGCAGCTCCAAGCCATGAGTCGCTTTATTGACTGACTCAGCCTCCTGCATCTCACCGCCCTGGTCTAGTTCCCGACGGGAGGAATTAAGGCAGAAGTTTTTTTCGCAGCGCCTGCAGATTCCAAATATCACCAGACTCCTGCCAGCCCGCCTGTCTCACTTTGCACACTATAAGGAAAACATGCAAATGGCAATATACGAAAAGTTGCTGAAGCACAGAAATTAGAGATATCAAATATCGGGAGTCAAAGTTTTATTACTACGGGACTTTACTTTGTATACGAGGGTTCGATTCCCAGCGCAGCCAGGAAGTTGTTGGGCGATTCAAAAACACAAAGGGCCGACCCCCAAGACACAGAGACTGTACATGCCTGACGATTGGGAAGCCAGGGCCGCTGTACACCCTCAGCTCTAGTTGTGGTACGATGTCGCCATGGTGCCCACTCATTGTAGATGCCTCAGTCACACTTTGGGATAATTTTCCCACTCATTAACTTTTCCGATCACACCTCCATTTTACCTGGAGCCGAGGACATGATACAGACCGGGCTACCGTGGGTTGTACACTTTAGTAATGAATAATTACTAACAGGGTGCCACCAGCAGGGAACTCCCAGAGGGGAATAAAACAGACTCTATTCTCCCAGCAGCAGACGGTCAACTCCCAGGTGGTGACTTTCCATTCCAGCTACTAAACCCCCGAGGGCAAGAGCAGCCACACGGCAGGCCTCTTGAGTGGATTATTGGGAGCACTCTCACCAATCAGTATAGTCGAATTATCGATAAGCTCAAGCTCCTTGAAACATCGCATGACCAATGGAGTGGCGGGTGGGGGCGCACGAGTTTCCGCCATCTGTGCCCAAGCTCAGCATCGTTTGGCGCATATATTGGAGGCCTTGTCAATCACTGTTGGGCTGATCGATTTCTCCACGAAAACGGGGCCGGGCCGACCGACTTGCTTCAAATTCTTTCTTGTAGAGATCTGAAATTGCCCAATTTTTCTCTCGCTTCTGGATCACCTGGCTGCCCCATTATTGCTGCTTCAGTGGGTTTTTGGTAGAAGGAAGCAAGAAATCGGTGTACATAATACTCTCTTTACAGACTACTGCTGCTAGTAACAAACGCTTCTTTAAATCTGAAAATAGAAATTTAGGCATTAATTAGTATTTTAGTCACACGCGAGTAACGTTACAATTACCCAAGGACTACTCTAGTAGAAGGACGGGAAACATGTTTCTTAGAAAATGTTAAAGAGGCTGGTTTACGCCGAAAAATACGCTATGGAAATACTCGTAGTTTTCACTTTTCATATTAAAATTGTTATTGCTTTCGATAAGAGAGGCAGACTTAATGTTCATCTTTTGATATGTTTTGCCTTTCTTATAGCTCTATTGATATTCATAAAGCTTTTCGTCTAGAAAATTAGTATTATACGAGTGTATGTTAATTTTTTTCCATGTTATTCCTTAATCCATGCTAAAAACAGCATTCTGCTTTCAGTTCAGTAGCAAAGAAGAATACATAAGCTATTTTATAAAAATAAAGGCAGCTGAAACGACTTTGATAAGCTTAGAAGCCCAAGCTGGCAGACGTAAACAACTTGCTAATTGGTTCAGCAATAATGTACATTAGCCCACAGATTCTGTATTAGCCAGTAGCTGGCTTATTGCATTAGCCAGTCCACTGAAATGTACATCCACTGAAATGTCAGTCACTACACCGGTGTGAGCAAAACAACTTGAAATAAATGATGCCACGGATGCATGGACAACTAAGAATAATACCGTTGAACCAAAATTAATTTTGTCGTCCTATCTTATTATCTCCTTAAACATTAGTTTATGGTGATACTATCTTCTTGGGACAATATTATATGGTCATAATGCATGCAGCCTCCATGTAGTCTATGTTCTTAGCATTGCCCAGGCACAGTAACGGCTGTGATGACGGCAACTGACGCCTCACAACATGTAGTAGGCTGCTTGTTGGAACGTTCTTGTTGTGCGCCACTCAGCCCGATGCACACCTTTCTTGCTGGCCAATCACATATACTCAGCAACATCGAAAAGTTCCCATCACAGAAACTTTCGTCTCAAGGATGAATAAAGTAACGTATATATTAAGTACTTAAGTAGTAGAAATCCTTGTTTCGTCTGTGGTCGCCACTTTTGAGAGTGCAAGTAAAGTCTCTCATCTTTGTGAGTGACGCAACTTGCTACGCTGCGGCCGGCTTGAGTTGAGGAATGAAGTGGGGGGAGCGGTGTGCGAGGGTTGGACAGATTAAAGCTACCCGATCAGTTTTCTCGTATCCTTTATTGCAGAATGGTCCAAGAGAAATTGCTTACTGGCGCATGAGTGGCGACTTTTCAATGTTTCTGAGTATACTATATTTTCTTGGGCGTCTACAGTAACTAATTGTCAATCAGTCCTGTAGACTGCCTGCATCTGCAAGAGCGACAGCGCGCTTCAATGCAAATATTGAATTTCTATCGTTTCGTATTTCTATAGTTTTGTTTGATTGAGTAACAATTTCAAACCGCCCAAAATAGTTTCGATCAAATTCATCGTGTCAATAAACGTGCACGTGGACATTATTAAAGTCGTTAATTTGGCTCAAGTCACCAACAGGTAGATTTTTGCACTGTATATCTAATTTAGGATGGTGTTGTAATGCTGTTTTTGCTTTTGAAAAATGAGTAAAAAGTTATTGAAAAATAATGAAAAGTTAATGAATTTATTAAATATGTTTGATTATTACTTAGAGAAAAGAGCAGTTGAGCTTTTCGAAAAGTATTCCTTTAGTTTTGTTTCGGATATTTTCTTTCACAAGTCTGAGTCAGCTAATATATTAATAAAATCGAAGAGGTAAGGAAATTTCGCCGATTAAATAGGGGACTAAAATGAGTCCACAATCAAATAAAGGAAGGAACTTATGCTCGCTCCTGATGCATATTAATAACATTGTTGACAGCCTGTCTTGACGGTAAAAGTTTTAAAATAAAAAATCGACTTGTTGTTCAACCCTATAATATGAAGGGATATTGATTAGTCTGTTGGCAGCGAACTACCCATTAGTAATTAACACAATTCGTTAGTAACGGTAGTAGGGACCTAATCTCTAATCCGCAGATCAGAACGACAAACATAAAACCAGTTGCCTGAACTGCATGGTTGCCATAAGCAAACAACTAATCATGTGGTTTTGCGAGTGAGGGAGAGGGAGAAACAAATGCCAATGCCAATTTACATTGCAGCTTATATTTGCAATATCCAAATCAACCGATGCCGGATGATGCATTCAATTTGATTTGGCAAATACGAGCTACATATATTTGCTCCGAGATGCGGTAGCATATTTAGTCAGGCATTTATCTCACGACTGCTTTGCTCCTGCCGAGCTTTATCAGCGCGACACAAACACAATAGGACCTGTGGGCAAGCAGAATGCTGACTGTTGCCTCAGTGCTGCTCTGTCTTCTGACAGCGGCTTCGGCTGCTACCGACTTCGAAGCGAATCTCCAGCGATACCTGAAAAACATTCCTGGCTTCAGTCCTGCGCTGTTCCCGAGAATCAACTGGACTACGAGTCGCAACAAGATGCTCGACGTATCCTTCAATGCCATGCTCAGCCACATCGTGTCGGTGGACACGGCACAGCAGAGCATGACAGTGTCGCTGTTTTTGGAGACGACCAGAGATGAAGAGCGGCTCGTGTGGAAGCCGGCTGACTTTGGTGGCCTCAATTACACCCGATGGGACGCTTCCCTCATTTGGCATCCAGAAATAATGCTATACAACGGCAATGGTGCCGAGCAAGTCCTGGTGCCGTTTAGCCACGTTGGGCTGAATTCGGTCAACGATAATTTGACTTCGGTGACTACCAAATGGCGACGGGAGTTCGAATTCTATTGCAAATTTGTTATGGCTGATTTTCCATTTGATTATCACTCCTGTAACCTTCTGCTGTTCTTGAATGACATGGAATACCAACGCTTTATTCGACCAGTGATCGCTAATCCGGAAATTCGGTACAATATCACTGCGATATACAGGGAGAGCAGCGAATGGATTCTGACTGAAGCCACTACCGAAGTTAAAAAAAAAGATTACTACATTTTTGAGAACAAAATCTTTCCAATAAACGTTTTTCATCTAACACTGAAGATAAAGCGCGTTTCGACGTATTACATAGTTAATGTGATCATTCCGCTACTACTGCTGACTCTGCTGCAGTTGCTGCTGTACTTTGTGCCTCTTGACTCCGGTGAGAAGCTGGGATTCGGCGTCACCATCATGCTCAGCTACACTGTGTTTCTGCTCCTGCTTGACGGAATTCTGCCGAAGTCGGAGGACATGCCGGCCATCGCCCTGTTCATCACGGCCGCCATGGTGTTGTCCACCGCGTCGCTGCTGCTGACGTCGCTGACCATGCGGTTCCACTTCGCGTCGCCGACCGCGCGCATGTCGGCCTGCGCCCGAGCGGTCTTCGTCCAATTCCTGGGCCGCCTGCTCTGCCTGAACCGGGTGGGCCCGTCGCCCGCCGACGGTTCAGATCGAGACAAGCCGGAAGAAGTCGGCGGGACTCCGACCGAGTCGGACTGGGCCGTGGCGACCCGAGCTGTGGAGAGATTGCTGATGCTATTCGGAGTGACCGCCACTGCCGTCATCATTGGCGCGTTCTTGTTCCGTTCGTATCCGGCTTGAGGCGGATCCAAAGGATTGCTGAAATGGATGAAACATCTTTAAAATTTTTCCTTAAATTTGCTACTTTTTTTGTTTATCTTTTCTTCTATCACGCTCCTATTAGTTAGCAGTGCACCAGTTCTAATGGAATGCATAATGAACTAATGTAAAACGTCTTTTGTAAAACGCCAGACTAGTAAAAGAGAAAACTACTTCTTCTTCTAAATTCTTCTAAAAGTTTTAAAATGAAACTGATCCTTTTCAAAATTGACCCCTTGTATCACCCTAATAATTTACAGCATAGATAATTTCATTAGATTCTTTTCTATAATTTCAATTAATTTGAATCAACTGACGAGAGAGAGAGAAAAATTTGTTGAACTGGCGATAGAAATTGACTTGGCAGTATGGGCACAAGCCTCTTGGGTGGGGGTGGGCGACCAAAAGGGTGGAAATATAAGAATTAAACACACGCACAGGGAGGTCAATGTACGCAACACACACAAACACAGCAGAGACAGAGCCCCAGTGAAAATTCATGAATGTCCCGGCACACCTCCAAAAATGACAGAAACAAAGGACGAAAGTTGTTTCTTTTTCTGTCGTGGTCTGTCGCCGACATCCACGGTGCTGCGAACCTACACGGGCGAGGGTTTTCGACCCATCGGACACGCAGAGGTCGCAGTTCAGCACAACCGCCAAGATCGGCGGTTGACGCTGCTTGTGGTCGAGCAAGGCGACGTCGCACTACTGGGTCGCGACTGGCTGACAAAGCTGAGACTGGACTGGCCGACGATCCTTGGTCAAGTCAACTCAGTGGCCGGACAAGCAGTTGATCTGCTCGCGCAGTTCCCCGAGGTCTTCCAAGGCGGCCTGGGCACCTATCGGCACGGCGAGGTGAAACTGCGCATGCCTACCGAGGCGAAGCCGCGCTTTTTCAAGGCCAGGCCGGTCCCCTATGCACTCCGGGAGCGCGTCGACGAGGAACTTCGACGGATGGAGACTGACGGCATCATTACGCCAGTCAAACATTCCGACTAGGCTGCACCGATTGTGTCAGTTGTCAAAAAGGACGGTTCGGTGAGGATTTGCGGCGACTACAAGCTCACCTACAACGCAGAGTCCAGGCCGGAGCTGTACCCACTGCCGCGCATTGAGGACTTGTTTGCAAAGCTGGGTGGCGGTTGCAAATGGTCCAAGCTGGACATGTCAAACGCCTTCCTGCAGCTGCCGTTGTCTGAAGACAGCAAGCCCTTCTTGACCATCAACACACAGCGAGTCCTGTACCAGCTGAACCCGCATGCCGTTCGGCATCAACTGCGCCAGTGCGGTATTCCAGCGCACTCTAGACTCGCTGCTCGGTGACCTGGAGTCTGTGCGAGTCTTTGTGGAAGACATCTTGGTGACAGGCATACAGGAGGCTGAACAAGGACAAGGGCGAGTTGTTCCGCGATTCGGTCAAGTATTTGGGCCACCGGATCGACAGCAACTGACTGCGGCCGCTGACGGAGAAGGTGACGGCGGTGCAGGACGCCCCGTCACCCGCAGACTGCAGTCAGCTCCGAGCTTACTTGGGCATGTTGACGCACTACGGCAAATTCCTGCCTCATCTGTCAACGGTGGTCGCTCCCGTGAATCAGCTGCTGACTAAGAAGCACTGGACGTGGGGGGAGTCTCAGCAGATAGCCTTCGAGAAGTCCAAGTGTCTTCTGCTCGAGTCTCCGGTGCTGATGCATTACGACGCCAAGCTGCCGTTGCGGCTCGAGTGCGACGCCAGCCCCTATGGTCTCGGCGTGGTGCTGACGCACCGAGTGGACGGCCAAGACCGAGCCATTGCCTTCGCCAGCCTCAGTCTGACGAAGGCTCAAAAGGGCTACTCGCAGTTGGACAAAGAGGCGTTAGCGATCATGTTCGGCCTCCAGCGCTTCAACCAGATCCTCCAAGGCTGCAAGTTCGTCCTTGTGACCGACCATAAGCCGCTCCTAGGGCTCCTCGGCGAAAACAAGGCGATTCCAGAGCACGCGGTTGCTCGCATGCAGCACTGGGCGATCCGTTTGGCCGGTTACGACTGCTCCCAACCGGCGAAGCTCCCAGCCAGCTGTTCATCGGCCGCAGACTGCGCATTCGGCTGGACCTGCTGATCCCATCGCTGACGAACAGCATGCAGCAGCGCCAAGAGCGGCAGGTCGAGCAGCAGCCGCATGCGCGCGAGTTTCAAATCGGCGACCGACTTCTACTGTGCGACTTCAGCTCCAACGCTAAGGCTGGCGACGGCACCCGCTGGGCGGAGGGCAGCGTCGTGTCCGCTGGATCCCGCAACTGCGACGTTGAGGTCGGCAGCGCTCTCCATCGGTGGCACATGGACCAGCTGCTGACGAGCTCGCTGCCGGAGGCCAACCAACCACCGGCCGCTGTATGGCATTGGCCACTTAAAAGTTCACTCATATTATTATTTGTTATTTGTTATTTGTTATTTGTTATTTTTGGGGCTTGGGGGCTGGAGTTATCTAATTCACTTTCTCTCTCTGTTGGCCAGTGCGGCAACCGCCCCTAATCTCAATCTAGTAGTTTATGCTGACTCAGTGAGTTCAATTTAATAAATACTGCGACACCGCGCTTAAGAGTTCGCGTGTGTATTTCTACTTCCAATTTGCAAATACTCGTCTCGTTTGCGTACTCGGCTCATAACTTCACATATGACATTTCAGACACTTTGCATTAAATTAGAAAATTACTCGAACAAATCAGATCGAATGGGAGTCTTCACTGGCCTTGCAATATCGATTATTTTGTCTAAGCCATTCGGATAATAACATTATCATCGAAAATCAGCTGTACTTCGCTGAGCTGGTAAAAATCTGTGGCAGCTGATACCCTGCTTCTCCATCTGCTTTTCAATGCATTTTGACTCATAAAGTCACAAGGCTTCTTTCTGCATGGCAAAGGACAATTAGAACAAAAGACTGCATGGTCACCCCAACCAGTGAATCTCAATAAACCTTCTTAACACCTGCGTCCTACGTTCCTTCTACGTCCTTTCAATTTTGTTTCTCGAAGTACAATTTAGTGTGCGGAAATCGGCACAAAAAGAACAAAAATACGAGCGTAAAAGACGAATAAGCTTTACTTACACTGAATTACAAAATCGAGAGCATCTTTGCGAGCTGTCATAGGTGTGAAAGCGAACAGCAAGGGGCACAGTGCGAGTATCGCAAAAAAAGAAGCATTCGCGTGAAAAATATTATCTGGCAAAGCCGGAGTCCCAAGCCGCTGGTCTTCAGTATGTCTCTTGTCTGACAGAACGCTGTGACATACTCGTAAAATGCTAAAACGTTATCAAGGTAAGACGCTTTCAAGCCAGTTGCGAAGTGAAAAATAAAGAATTTTCGGTTGCATCTGATCATTTTTGCATTGGTTCAATAGTTTATTGCTTCTAATATATAGAGAGGTCGCCAGACTAAGAAAAATTGTGACTTAAGGTCCCATTACTGGTTTTGACATTGAGCACAGCCCTGCTGGTCTCAGGCTCAGTTTCAGTGCCCGCAGTCTCACTGGCTGCCCCGAGGTGCCTCCTGCTACAAGTGGTTCAGCAGTCCGCAGTACTGGTTTCAGGCTGAGCAGACCTACCGCTCTTAACGAGGTCACCTGGTGTCCATCGGATCGGAGCACGAGAACACTCTGGTTGGACGGCTGGCCAACTGCACGCACGCTTGGATTGGCAGGGAGCTCGACTGACTCTCCGACCAGACCTACAGCTGGACCGATGGTAGCGATGGCGACCCTCAGGAGTCAGGATCTTCTATGCGGTTCACTACATGGAAAATGGAAACGCCACGGACAGACTTTCTTGGATTGATGCCTGCAAGTTTTCGTCATCGGGAAAGCTAATTCGAGTTCACAAGAATTTGAACAATAATTTATGCGCCTCGTGCTGCAAAGGGAAGCTGTGGTGAGAGACATCTATTACAATGAGCCGATTTGTTTTAATGTGAGCATAAAAATTAAGATTTTTTTCGATACCAATCTATGTACGATTCATATGGTAGTAGTCGGAGTCTCGGATGAAAGCTGAATTTAGGATTTTCATCTTCACGAGACCACCATTTCAAGCGATAATACTGTGTGAAGTGCTTCGGAATCGCCGAAAAGAAGTGAAGCTCCGAGGGGCTGAGAAAAGTGATCGACTTCTACTGGCCGCGATGTTGCGGGGCGTCGCCAACCATTCCTGGGACACTGTGACAGAGTTTTTGGTCTCGGGTTCTGGACTATGGAATTGTAATTACTATGAAATAAATGCACAAATCAAAGAAAGACAGAAAACTGTGTATAAAATTTGAGTTATACTCTGTCTCTATTAGACATGTCGGCTTTCATTCTATATAGCTTTTTGCAGCCCATTTGGGCTTACGCGCATTTAATTTAATCCAAGATAGGTTTGCCAATGTAACAGGGCTTTCGTCTATGGTAGCAAGGCTGCCACAGCGGCACTTAATTTAGTCCAACAAGCATCAATTTGGTCCATAGCTTTATTTGCAACTGTTGCGGAGGAGCAGGATCAGCCCCAGAGTTGTGGACCATGCTAGGTTGTCGAACGTATGCCGATGGCTTGTGATCAAAGCACTCAACAGAGGTGAACACCCAAAGGACATTGCAAGGTTGCTGAATATAGAATAAAGATGATTTACAGCATCCATCAGCGTGTTGAAACCACTTCTGGCATAGGTCGCCTGTGAAAGGTGGCAATCGCCAAGGCAAGTTGCTAGAGACTCAGGTCTAACTGCTACTTAATGCAATTGAGACAAATACTTTTTTGACGTTGCAGAAAATGCAGCAGCAGTTGAAGGAACAGTTCCAGTTGGTTATCAGATTTGGACTATCAGCAGAGCTCTGGAAAAGCGACTGAAATTGCTGGTACAGACGCTGACATTCCAGCGGTGCGCAACAACCCTTAGGCGGTTGCGAGAAGGCAAGAGTTTGCCATTGGCTCACAAGCATTTGGACCAAATTGATGCTTGTTGGACCAAGTTAAATGCCGCTGCGCCAGCCTTGCTACCATAGACAAAAGCTCCATTACATTGGCAAACCTATCTTGGATTAAATTTAATGCGCGTAAGCCCAAATAAGCTGCAAAAAGCTATATTAATTTCGAAATTATAGATAACTAGAATATAGTTTCATGGTAAAAGCGTCATTCCAAGTGCTTGTGAATCATTGAAATCATTACCTTGTTTTCCGCCACACCGTCCACTGCACGCTGCACAACCCGCTGCACAGCATTTTTGCTGCTCAATCACATATTTAATTTTATTGGGTCTACAGCAATTATTGTCAACCAATCATGTAGATTATCTGTATCTACATACTGACAAAATAGTTACAGCCCTGAAAAGAGCCGTTTTATTACGTATCAGCTTCCGCTTACAACCTAACAAATATTGAAAATATTGATTAAGTGACAAACTCAGACCCCAAAAGCTGCAATAGATTTAGCTTGTCAATAAACGTGCAGGGAGTATGGAGTTACGCGTATAAGAAATCGTTAATTTCGCAGTAGCCACTTACTGGCATATTTTTAAGCAAGTTTCAGAAAATGGATAATTTACCAAAAACAGGAAATTATTCTTGCGATTTCTTGCGACGGAAAGAGAGACGGAAATCAATGCAGCCCAATGCTAATACATGCTCCGTATTTAAATCAGGACTTATTTGACATTTTCAGCATTAATTGCAACCAGTGGGTGATGCATTCAATTTCGGCAAATATTTGCTCCAAGATGCAGTAGCATATTTAGTCAGATACTTACTTCGTTCTTTGCTACTACGAGACACAAACAGAATAGGACCTGTGGGCAAGCAGAATGCTGACTGTTGCCTCAGTGCTGCTCTGTCTTCTGACAGCTGCTTCGGCTGCTACCGACTTCGAAGCGAATCTCCAGCGATACCTGAAAAACATTCCTGGGTTCAGTCCTGCGCTGTTCCCGAGAATCAACTGGACTACGAGTCGCAACAAGATGCTCGACGTATCGTTCAATGCCATGCTCAGCCACATCGTGTCGGTGGACACGGCACAGCAGAGCATGACAGTGTCGCTGTTTTTGGAGACGACCAGAGACGAAGAGCGGCTCGTGTGGAAGCCGGCTGACTTTGGTGGCCTCAATTACACCCGATGGGACGCTTCCCTCATTTGGCATCCAGAAATAATGCTATACAACGGCAATGGTGCCGAGCAAGTCCTGGTGCCGTTTAGCCACGTTGGGCTGAATTCGGTCAACGAAAATTTGACTTCGGTGACTACCATATGGCGTCGGGAGTTCGAATTCTATTGCAAATTTGTTATGGCTGATTTTCCATTTGATTATCACTCCTGTAGCCTTCTGCTGTTCTTGAATGACTTGGAATACCAACGCTTTATTCGACCAGTGATCGCTAATCCGGAAATTCGGTACAATATCACTGCGATATACAGGGAGAGCAGCGAATGGATTCTGACTGAAGCCACTACCGAAGTTAAAAAAAAATATTACTACATTTTTGAGATCAAAATCTTTCCAATAAACGTTTTTCATCTAACACTGAAGATAAAGCGCGTTTCGACGTATTACATAGTTAATGTGATCATTCCGCTACTACTTCTAACTCTGCTGCAGTTGCTGCTGTACTTTGTGCCTCTTGACTCCGGTGAGAAGCTGGGATTCGGCGTCACCATCATGCTCAGCTACACTGTGTTCCTGCTCCTGCTTGACGGAATTCTGCCGAAGTCGGAGGACATGCCGGCCATCGCCCTGTTCATCACGGCTGCTGCTGACGTCGCTGACCATGCGGTTCCACTTCGCGTCGCCGACCGCGCGCATGTCGGCCTGCGCCCGAGCGGTCTTCGTCCAATTCCTGGGCCGCCTGCTCTGCCTGAACCGGGTGGGCCCGTCGCCCGCCGACGCTTCAGATCGAGACAAGACGGAAGAAGTTTGCGATGCTCCGACCGAGTCGGACTGGGCCGTGGCGACCCGAGCTGTGGAGAGATTGCTGATGCTATTCGGAGTGACCGCCACTGCCGTCATCATTGGCGCGTTCTTGTTCCGGTCGTATCCGGCTTGAAGCAATGACGGATCCCAAAGGATTACTGAAATGGATGAAAAATCATTTTTAATTTGGTCTTCAAATTAGATACGAGCCGTACTTCTCTTTTCTTAATCTGCTATTC
Organism: Macrostomum lignano; assembly: GCA_002269645.1. Lineage (NCBI taxonomy): Eukaryota > Metazoa > Platyhelminthes > Macrostomidae > Macrostomum > Macrostomum lignano. Next base: position 92,990 of record NIVC01000746.1, on the reverse strand, counting down.
TATCTTTCCATACTTATTTAGCAGTGCACGAGTTCAAAAGTAACGCCTAAGTAACTGATTTCTTTTGTAAAACTGCAGACTAGTAGAAGAGCACGATACCCAGAGTCATTCCCCTAAAAGTTTACAAATAAAACGGATTTATTTAACGAAGTCCGATTCCACGTTGACCCTAGCAAAAATGATCGATACTATGTCAATATTTTATTCTACGTACATTTCCTGTCCCTAAAAATTATAAAAGTGCATTGCACTGCTCGACTCTTTGGTTGTATGAATCCATTTCTCATCTCTGTTACACATATTGTTACACAGTCAGCTAAGAAGGATAAATATTCGTAGATTCATAAAATCAATGAGTCGAGCAATGCTATTTTAATGGTTTTAGGCATATGACATATAATAGAATAGAATTCGTATTTTTGAACGAAAAGCTTTTCTATACCTATAAAAACCAAAACTCTGTCTGTCTGTCTGTGTGTCTGTCTGTCTGTCTGTGGACAATTTTGATCGCTATGGACTCCCAAACCGCTCAACCAAATGACACCAAACTTTACACCCACCCTAAACTTACTACGGAGAATGTCTTAGGCTACATTTAAATTTCCTAGACTCAAGTCTTCCCACCTAAAAGTACAAAAAACTGCTCAAAATGCGCGATTTTTTTTACTAAATCCCCCATAGCGCCGCGCCACTTCAACCGATTCTCTTCAAATTTGACACACCCAATCTTCAACTATTTTGACACAATCGTGTAAAATTTCGAGTTTTAAAGTTAATTCTGAACGGCGTTGTGCACTTTTAAAGTTAGGCTGTTTTTTTCAGCGAGGCAGCCACCCCAACCTCCGCCCGCCTGCCTCTCTTTCCCGATCTGGACAAAGGGTGTAAATAGGTTTTAAATTGACTAACTTTCGGCTGCTATAAGTTTGCTCCACGTAAAGCGATTAACTTCAAATTTGACACAATTCTTTATTGACTTATTCTCTGTCTAATTGTAAAGTCTCAACTCTGTATCTCAATCAGAACAGAAACTGTAGGCATGTGAAGTCTGTCTGCATTTTCTGTTGTTTGCCGCTCATCCAACTCATTCCCCCAGACGAAGGATCAGGCGATAGGGCTCAATGTACATAGCGAATGTACAGTGTTTTGGAATAACTTTTTAATAGCCTTCTCTGTACCCCCGCGAGTGGAGAGGCGTGGAGAGGAGAGAGTTTAGCGAGGGATTCAATCTACTGTCCTCTGTATAGACAAGTCGCAGCAGTTAAACAAGGATGGCAAATCAAGGCTATGTGGGATGGTTTGTAAAAATAGCGAAAAATTAATGAATAACTGATTACAATGCAATCCTACTATCCTACTAAATTAGTTACACCATGAAAATTTTAACATTAAGATTCGCATAAGGTACTTTAAAATTTAAATGGTCTCCTAAGAAATGCGTATTTCTTTGGTTGTTAGACTGCTGCAGACTGTGGTGGTGGAGCTGGAGAATGGAGATACACAGATTCCTCTCAGGGCTGCTAATTGGCCAGAAAGATGACGTGATTAAAGCATGAGAAATGATAACAACCATGATAGTACTATGTCCCATGATATTTCGAAGCAGGGATCGGCAGATTTTTATCTCAAAGGCCAGATAAAGAATCCAGCTCAGGGCTGCGGGCCAGATGAGAGTGAAAAGGAAAAAGAATAGACTATTAGAGAGGGAGGAGGGGCGAGAGGGGGATAAGAGAAAAGATATAAGATGAGGAGACGAGTGGGGTGAGGAGAGAGCAGAGAAGAAGGGAGGAAGAAGCGAGAGGAGGGGAGAAAGGAGGGAGAGGAAAGAGTAAAGGTGAGAAGAGGGGAAAGATGAGACAGAGGATCGATGAGAGGAGAGTAGAGAAGAGTGAGAAGAGAGTAGAGATGAGAGAGCAGAAAGAAGATGACAGAGGGTCAAGAGGAGAGGAGAGATTAGAGAGGAGAGAGTAGAAAGGATAGAAAAGAGAGGAGATAAGAGGGGGAGAGAAGGGGTGAGAAAAGAAGAGATAGAGATAAGAGAGGGGTGTAAGAAGATGGGAGAAAGGAGAGATGAGAGAGTAAAGGGAAGAGGAGGAGAGAGGAAAAAGATGAGATTGTAGAGATGAGACAGATGAAAGAAGAGATGAGAGATGAAAAAGGTGAGAGGAGAGTGCAGAGAGACGAGAGATAATAATAGAGGAGAGAGAGGGTATAGAAGGGGGAAGAGAAAAGAAGAGAGGAGTAAGGAAAGAGAGGAGTCAGAAGAGGTGAAAGAGAAGAATACAGAGGAGATAAGTGAGAGAACGTATAAGAGAGTAAAGATGACAGATGAGAGAGCAGATGAACAGATGAGAGATGGGAGAGTACAGAGAACAGAGGAGAGATAAGAGAGAAGATATTACAGAGACTAGAGGAGAGAAGAGAGACAGGGAGAGAGAAGAGGAAATAGGAGAATGAAGAGGGGAGAGAGTAGAGAGGAGAAGAGAGATTGAGAGAGAGAGAGAGAGAGAGAGAGAGAGAGAGAGAGAGAGAGAGAGAGAGAGAGAGAGAGAGAGAGAGAGAGAGAGAGAAAGCGCAGAGCAGATAGAAACGAGAAGAGATAAGAGAGAAAAGATAAAAGAAGAGAAAGGAGAGATGAAAGAGCAGACGAGAGAGAAGAGAGGTGAGGGAAGAGACGAGCGACGAGGGGAGAGAGAAGATATAAAACAAGAAAAGAGATGAGAGGAAAGAAAGATAGGAAAGAGGTGAGGGAAGAGACGAGAGAAGAGGGGAGAGAGGAAAGAGTAGAGAGGAGAGATGAGAGAGTAGAGGAGAGAGTTAGGAGAAGAGAGAAAAGAATAGAGAGGAGAAGGAAGAGACGAGAGAAGAGGGGGAGAGAGGAGAGAGGAGAGGAGGGAGAAAACGAAAGAGTAGAGAGGAGAAAGGAGAGCAGAGAAAAACGAAAAGTAGAAAGGAGAGAGGAGATGAGAGAGAAAAGAATAGGGAAGAGAGATGAAACAGAAGAGAGATGAGGGAAGATACAAGAGAAGAGAGGAGAGAGGAGAGAAGAGAGAGGAGAGAGGAGAGACGAGGGATGAGAAAGAAGAAAGGAAAGAGACGATAGAAATTTTAAAGGATCCAAGGGACATAGGGAGAGTCAGGGAGAGGCCAGAGTTTGCCAATACATGTTTTAGAGTCAGACAGACATTGCCTGGCATTCTGTGGACTGTGGAGTACCCCAGCAAACAATATTAATTATCAACGTTAGCCTCAAACCCTAATTTTACACGAATGTGCTCCATTTTATGTCTACCTCTATCCTACTATTAATTTGTTTGTGTATGGCCTTAGATTTCAGAATACATGCAAAAGTAGTTCCGGGGATTAGAATTCCCCGGGTTCAAAATCCGCGCGTTTCAACAGCTTGTATAAATATCAATAGAGCTATAAGAAAGGCACAAAAATCAAGCTATTAACATTGGGTCTGCCTCCTATCAAAAGCAATAAAAATTTTTGTGCTGAAAAAATTAAAACTTTCTATCTCCGTAGTGCTTTTTTTGGCGTAAACCAGCCCCTGCTTCTATTTGAGTAGTCCTTGCCTAGCACTGGTACAATTTCTACCATTTTACTCAAGTTGAATCAGACGGATCAAGCATGCACAAGACTTGAGAGAGAAAACAGGAAAAATGAGCCCTGGAATTGGGGTGGGGGTAGGCGACCAAAACGCAGGGTGGGGTGGAGAGATAAGAATTAAAAACGCACACAGATCGAGACAGCCAATCAGACCGTAGAGGGACAAACGGAGAGCAAGGAGGCCAAAAACACACACAAACGCACGAGCACACACAGGAGCACCAGTGAAAATGCACGGATGTCCCTTGACTTACTTGACTTAGCTGCAGGGGGCTCCGTGCGTCCGGAAACAGCGAGGAGGCGTTGCCGCCCATTTCGCTAACCCCTGGCGACCACGGGCAGCTAGTGCTGCGGTGTCGCGCAGGGAGTTCCGGTGGCGCCGGCGTCCGCAGCGCGGTCCCCCTCCGGAGAGTCCAGGAGGTGGATTGTCGCTCGCCCGGTAGCCCTTAGGTAGCGGACGAGCTGGCAGAGATTCTCGGGCCTGAAAACGTCGGAGAGGTCCGGGTTTGGGCCGAGGTAGGTGAGCCTGTCCTGAGTAAAGGCGGGGCATTCACAGATGAAGTGCTCCGCATTCTCGACACCGGAGAGGCAGAAAGGGCATTCCTCACTGCGGATTTTCTCCTGGAGGTAACGATGCCTGGCAAAGCAGCCATGACCCGAGAGGGCCATGGTAACCGCCCTGATGTCCCTGCGGTTGAGTCCAAGCAGGGCCCTGCGTAGGGCGGGGGAGGGACAGGGGACAGCCGCGCGGGATTGCCGGCAGTCGGGGGCGTTAGCCCACCTCTCCCTGTGCTTAGAAGTTACCCACTGGTTGATCCGAGTGGTGACAACGGCGATGGGGGTGGGGGCCACGGGCAGGCGACCAGTAAAAGAACCGGTCGAGCCAGCCTTGGCCAGGCGATCGGCCAGCTCGTTGCCGGGGTGGCCCGAATGCCCGGGGATCCACCTTAGGGACACCTTGTTGGAGGCGCCTAAGCGGTTGAGCTGCCCGATTCAGTCGAGGACTGTACGCGAGCAGGTGGTGGTGCGCTCAAGGGCGTGAATCGCCGCTTGACTGTCCGAGTGGAGGGTAATTTCCTTCCCCCAGACGCGCTGATTGTACAGCTCCATGGCGCAGGAGCTGATGGCGAAAACTTCGTTCTGGAAGACGGTGGAGCAGGTGCCGGTGTGTTGGGAGAAGGTCGCCGCAGTTCTCCCTCCAGACACGATGCAGTAGCCGTATCCAGAGGCGGAGTTGATTTGGGACCCGTCAGTGAAGCAGTGGATTTCATGGGGTTTCCAGTTGTCTCTCGCTTCATGGCGTGGTGGAATGCTGTTTTGAATTTGAGCGGGGGGCAGAGCGTGGACGGGATTCCGTCCGAGAGGGTCAGCAGGCCTCTCGCTGCTTCCAGGTCTCGCAGGCTGAGGTCGCCATGCGGCCGGAGGTTCCGCTTTCTGAAGGCAAACTGCTTCTCGATTTGGACACTCGCGTCAAGCAGACGACGGGTGGTTTTCATAGCCTCCCCTCTAACAAAGAGGTCGAGGGGGGGGAATGTCCAAGAAGGAGTTCATGCCAGCGAAGGGCGTTGAGGGAGCCGCGCTCATGATAGCTCGACAAGCGCGGCCTTTGCACCCTATTTAAAACCTCAAGAACCCCTTTCACCTCTAGGGCACTGTTCCAAATGAAGCCGGCGAAGGAGATGGCCGGTCTAACAATGGCAGTGTAAATCCACCAGAGGCGGCGGGGGGTGAGGCCCCAGGTAGCACCGAAAGCTCTGCGGATCTGCGCGAGAGTCGCGAGAGCTTTGCGGGCTTTAGTTTGGACGTGCGGGGTCCAGCTCAACCTGTGGTCGAGGGTGACGCCCAGACATCTAGTTTGTTTCTCCATGGCAACAGGTTTGCCGTAGAGGGAGAGCGGTTCGATCCTCCAGTTTCGGCGGCTGGTGAACATGACAGCCACGGTTTTAGACTCAGAGAACCTGAGACCGCAGCTATGTGCCCAGCGCTCGGCACGGTGGATAAAGGCTTGAAGGATGTCCCTGAGGACCACGGGCGATGGTCCAGCCACAGTGGCGGTAACATCGTCCGCATAGCCGACCTTCTGAACAGGGTCCGGATGCGGGCTGCAAAGCAGCTCGTCCATGACTAAATTCCAGAGGATCGGGCTGAGGACTCCACCTTGCGGTCCGCCTTTCTGGACTTCCACGGAGCGTGAGTGTCCCAGGAGGTGCGAGGTGGCAGTACGATGGGAGACCATGTACATGATCCAGCGGATGAGGTGCTCGTGCGTGCCCCGAGATTCCAGGGCTCGCTTAAAGGCTTCAAAGAGCACATTGTTAAAAGCACCATCAATGTCGAGGAAAAGCGACAGCGCGTATCCACTGCCTTGTCGACAATGGCGTGCAGCGCACTTTCGATGGAACGTCCAGGACGAAAGGCGTGCTGATTAGGGGAGAGCGGGGAGTTCCTCAGCTCAACGAGGAGAAGGCGCCAGAGCACCAGCCGTTCCATCAGTTTGAGGAAGAAGGACGTCAGACTGATAGGGCGGTAAGCTTTGGCGGAGTGATAGTCTCCCTTTCCTGGCTTGGGTATGAAGACAACCGTAGCCTCTTGCCAGGCTTTTGGCACATACCCGAGGGTAATGCTGACCTTGAAGAGGTTGCAGAGGAGGCCCAGAAACCTGTCATTTTTAACTGCCTCGTGAAGGAAGGCAGGATAAATGTTGTCAGGACCCGGGGACTTGAAAGGAGAGAAGGATTTTGCGGCGCGAGCCGTCCTCTCTCTAGTAATGATGGTCGAAGCCAGGATCTGTCCGCCCGGAGAGTGGTCCGGTGGGCCTAGCTGCGGTGCGGCACGTGGGAAAGAGCTGGTGAGCATAATGTCCAGCGATTCCCCAGGGTTCTCAGCGAGCCGGCCGTCCGGTCTTTTAATGACTGAGAGCTTTGACATTTTGTCGAGGGTGAGAGCCTTAACTACGCGCGAAGTAGGGCGGGTGCCTTCTAACTCCGCGCAGTATTGGCGCCATTTGTCGGACTTGGCTTTCCTGGTTTCACGCTTAAAGTCGCGGATCGCTTCTTGATAGGCGGCCAGGTCAGCTGGGTCCTTGCTCTTGCGAGCTTTCCGTTGGAAGCACTTTGCCTTGCGCCGGAGGGATCCGAGCGCCGGGTGCCACCAGGGGGCGGATTTTTTGCCTTTGTAGGCTTTAAGAGGACAGGAAGCCTCATGGGCTGTCAGGACGGTCTTGCTGAGCAAGTCTGCAAGGTCATCCACTTCCTGACAGGTGGTTGGAGCGACGGTAGTCAGCTGATCTGTCTGGCATTTCAGGGTTTCCGTGAAAGCCGTCCAATCAGTGTTCCGGACGTTCCTTTTCCACAGAATGTGAGGCTTGGGGCAAGAGGATTGCAAACGAAAACGAACGAAGCGATGGTCAGACAGAGACTCCTCTTCGTCCCACACCTCCCAGTCCTTGACTAAAGGAGCCAAGCCATGGGAGACGAGGGTAACGTCGAGGGCCTCCGTCCATCGCCCGTTGTCAAAGGTGGGGGTTCCACCAATGTTGCAAAACTCAGTGTTGGTGGTGCAGATGTAATCAAGGAGTTCCTCGCCTCTGCTATTGGAAGTATTACTGCCCCAGTGGGTGTGTTGAGCGTTGATGTCGCCCGCCACCTACGGTTAGAGCAGTAGTCCACGAAGGAGGTGAGGTTGGGTGGAACCGCGGGGCCATCGCCAGGGATATAGATCGAGGCGATGATGACCGTGTGGTTGGTGATAATGTGGTTGGACTGAATGACACAGAGGTCTCTGTCAGAGAGGTCCGGTCTGTGCCAAGCTTTGAGGTGGGTAGATACGAAAATGGCTGCTCTGGGGTTTTGGGGGTCTTGAAAACAGTCAAAACCAGCAGGAATATTCGGAATCTTACCTTTCTTTGTCCAGGGCTCCTGGAGTAGGATGATGCCCGGTTTCGCAAAGTTTGCCACCCGCATCAGGTTGGTCGAGGCCGCGATGCAGTGGTGCAGGTTAAGCTGCAGGATGTCCACTCCGGGAATTCCACGAGTGGTCCGCGCAGCTTCCTGCCGGCTCAAGGCGAGTTGTGCAGGAGAGCTGCCTCTTCTGCCTCGCCGATAGCTCCAGGCTCCAGCTCCATGGGCTCCTCCCGGATGGATTCCATGGTCGAGGGCGAGGTCGCTACCTGGGCGGCATTCTCGCTCTCGGCCCGGTTTTCCGGGGGGGGGCGCAGTGGTGACACTGGGCTGGGGGTGGCTGCGGTTGGGGGCCTTGGCGGTGTCCAGCAGCTGCTTCGCGCGCTGAGTCAGACCAGAGCGGATAGTGTTCCGGGCGGGTTTCCGGCCCTTTCCACGTCCGCCTGTTGCTGCAGCTTTCGCGGCTTTCCCTCTGACAGGGTCCACGTCCTCGGAGGGGTCGTGACGACCGGGGGCTTCTTTTCCTGGGCGTTTCCGCCCGGCAGAGCCCCGACTGCCCGCTTACGCTTCTCCGGGGGCGGTGGGCGGGTGGCGTCAGACTCAAAGCTAAAGAGCTGAATCTGCAACAGCCCGACAGAGATGATGGACATGTCCGGGTAGCGGAGCATCCAGCTATCCGACGGTCCAAGAATAGCCGTGAAACCGTCTCCGTCCGGCTTGGAGATGGTCTCGTGAACTACGACACCGTTGGCCGGTAGCTCCGGGTTGGAAGCCACTAGCAGGTGACGCAGCTCGTCGGCCTTGGTGATGCAGCTGCGAGCCGGGATCCAGGCACGGTGCCGGTGTGTCCGGGGTCGCTCGTCCTCCTTGTAGATGAACAGGTTCTCCAGCTCCGTACCCCAGTCGAAGGTTTTCAGCTGCTCGAGGAGCTGCTGTCCTGACTGGCTGTCGGTGGGCTGGATATAGAGAGCTTGGTCCTCGACTTTCGTCTTTTGGACTCGAATAGTAGTGCCGCTCAAGGCCATCTTGACCAGGTAGGAGTCCAACCTGCGCCAGATAAGGTCGAGCTGTTCGGCCGTAAGAGGCGTCTCCTGGCCTTGGATAACCAGGGCCGGCTGCTTTTGGCCATAGCCGCGTAGGTTCGCTTCGGCTTTGTGGTTTGGCCAGCGCCCCCCGCTTTGGATCCCTCCACGGCCGTGGGAGCTTCCACACGGGCAGAGGTCCGGTCACGGGAGGGGCCAGCCGCACCAGGAGCTTCGGCGGCACCTGACGCATCAGACCGGCGCGCGGGGTCCACCCCCTTGTCGGATGTCGGCTCCTCCGCGGGGTTCGCAGAGTTACCGGCACCCTCCTCAGAGGTGGCCGGAGGGGCGGCTTTCGCATTCCTCCGTTCCTCCGCTTTGCGCAGGAGAAAGGCTTTGTAGCGAGCAATGCTACGGGCCTTCTTTTTCGAAATCTGAGGTCCGCTGTCTTGTCCAGCCACTCCGGTATTATCCTGAGCGGCGGCAGCGGCAGATTGAGAGGCACCGGGGGTTCCGGTGTTGCGAATGTCCGGCTGGGCCGCGGTGCCAACCTTGGTGTGTGCTCCAGCAGCCTCGGACGTGTCGGAGGTAAATGAATACTCCATGAGTCGCTGAAAGGCGAGTGGGGACTAAAGGTGAGAAGCCGCTGGGCCGTAACCCCAAACCCAACAACCAGGCCAAGAGGTAGCGACCGGGGGTGGCTTAAGCCCGTACCGGCCCGACCGCTAGCAACCGAGAAACTCCCCGGCTAAGAGCCCGGCTTGGAAAAACCAAAGGCCGAACCAAAGGACCATCAGCACGGTACTACACTGGGCCCTTGAGGGAAGCAGGAGGACTGCCTCCGGAGCCTGCGGACTGGCCGCATACCCTGTTAAGGTCAGAGGGTGGTACCTGTTCCTCAGAGCCGTGGCCAGAGGTACCTGATACGCACAGGTGCACTTCCGGGCGGAGCCGGTACCCAACTTGGCCAAAAGGCCACGGATGGGTTGCCGCCACCGGAGCCCAGTCAGTCCAGCAGCCCTAGATCTGCCTTGAACTCATGCGGGGCGTGAACCCCTGGGTCGGCTTGCGAGTCAGCTTGGAGGGAGTTCTCCTGCCATTCCTGCACCAGAATAGAGGGGGTGCAGGTGTGTAGGATCGCAGACCTTAGCCCGTAGGCCTAGTCTGTCTCATGCTACACAGGCGTGCTGTACCCGCCTTGCATGCGCACGGATGTCCCAACAATCCTCCAAAAATGACAGAAGCAAAGGACAAAAGTTGCTACTTATGGCATGTATAGGAACACTATAGGAACACTAGTATAGGAATTAAATTACGGGTAATTAAGGGTGAAATAGACCGATACCAATGCGAGACGCTGTTTAGCCATGAGAAGAATATTTAACGAATGAGACAAAACTTAAATTGGAAACCATTCTAAAGCACCGAGAAAAGCACAGAGGGTTTGGAAATATTATATTAAAAATTTAGCAAAATTCTGACAAATCAGGTTGAATGAGACCCTGCACTGGCCGTCTGCACTGGAGGAATTCGGAAGAGCGGAGGGTGAAGATCGGATGGATTGAAGCTTTCGCCCGGTGTTAGGCTTTCTGTTCTCCGGGGTCTTAATTTGTCCGGGGGACATCGCAAAGCAAAATTATTGTCGCTTTGCGATAACCTACCCAGGATAATCCAAGGCACAACAAAATCGGGCTTTGAAATATCCTGGGTCTTAAATTGTCCGGGGTGAATAAAGATTTGGGTGGCAAGGTGGTCAAGTTATTTACCTGATAAAGCGCATGTGAATGGGGCAGGACATCATTTCGAGAGAATGGGGCTGACTCAGAGGCCAGGGAAGGGCCCTGACTGCACCTTAGACAGGGGAGGGGCAGATGAGGTGCAGTCTAAGAATAAATCGATAATGGACTGGCGTCACATTGCTAGCACTACAAGCGTACGTGCAATGAAGATCAGTGTACGAGCTAATAGCCCACAAAGGAAAGTGTTGCGCAAATTAGAGAGAGTATATTACACGTAACTTCTAAGATATATAGACTTTATTTCTTGTCGAAGTTCTACCTTTAGGAAAATTTATCTCTCGATGGCTAAAGTATCACTGAACCAAGTGTTTTTTATGTTTTGAAAGACGAGTATGTTGAGCTGCCGGAAAATTCCAATACGAAAGAGAGAGATAATCTAAAAAGAAAAATCAGAGAAAAGAGCAAAAAATTCACGATTCATGAAGGCTCGTTTTACTATCAAGTCAAGAACAAAGCGGACAGTCAGAGAAGGAGGTCTGAAGAGAAGCGCAAAGTTCTTTACGACATCGCAGAAGTCAAGAGCAAAATGCAAGCTTTGCACATTCAGGGAAGTCACGTAGGTATAAAGAGCACATTGAGCCTCTTTACGTCGAGGTACTTCACTGACTTCCCTGTATCGCCAATAGCCAAATCCGTTGTGGAAGCTTGTGCATGTGCAAGTGCGAAGTGGTCAACAAGAAATTTTCAACCAAGCAAAGCGAAATTCATCCGATTGAAATACCGGACAATGCAAGCAGGCTTTTTGGGTTTCTCTGTGTCGACTGCATCACGATGCCAACGACCACCGATTCAGGATCCAAGTACATTCTGACAGTGTGCTGTAAATTTACGAAGTTTGCTGTATTCCGGCCTTTGTCAAACATCCAAGCTGCATCCATCGCGAAGGAACTGAAGGACCTCTTTGCACTGTTCGGTTGGCCGCGCATTATCCTCAGCGATCAGGGACGGGAGTTCTGCAACTCAATTATTGACATCCTTCTAGAATCTGGTGGAACTGAAAGACGAGTAACAAGCGCGTATCACCCAGAGACTAACGGACAGACCAAACGCTTGAACCAGACCTGCATCAGTAAGAAAGTGTTGCTCATCAGAGAATCCAACTGACTGGGACACCAGGCTCAATGAAATTCAACTGGCCTACAATAGCCGACGACATTCAGTCACTGGAATTTCACCATTTCTGGCCGCGTTTGGTTTCGAACCTTTGCTAGGCAACCAGGCAGCGGCGCTGCTGCCTACTGCCTCGAAGCCTAAGTTTGCACCTGTAAATCGGGGTTGGATGATCGAGAAGAACAAACAGCGAGCTGCATCCCAAAAATTCTTCGCGCGGAGAATCAAACTGAGCCAGCAGCGAATGAAAAAGCGCCACGCAGCTTTACGAACTCGAGCGGAGGAGTTCAAGGTTCGAGATCGGGTGAGACTTCGCAACACACGCCGAGACGACAGGAAGGGCGGAAAGCTGCAGAAGACGTGGAGTGAGCGGGTCTACCGCATCATCCAATGCCTCGGCAAAACTACTTATTAGCTGGCTGGGTTGTCAAAATGTGTAAACGGAATTGAAAGCATCTGAAGAAGGCTGTGGCTCATCACGCTTCATTCAGCGGATCGCCTGCTTTTGATTGATCGAATTACATGTAGATTGGTGAATAAAGTAACGGTTTTTCGGTTGACAATGTATATCAATAGCTTTAATGTTACTTCTGTTTGGAGTGTGTGAAATGCAAAATAGTGATTGAAAATATACTCGGTTAAAGAAGCATGACGCAGATGTTTGCCAATTGAAAAATTAGCAAACAGTTTTTTCTACTTTGTGAAAATTGATTTCAAAATTTTGCTATTCCTAACCTCGGATATCAGTAGCCGGATGTCCTAAAGCAAACCTCTGTCTCCGCAGACTGACCCTCTCTTTCAACCTACAGTCGGATGTCCCAAGACAACTTTCCCTTCTTGTGATCTCCGGGCCGGATAGCAGAGTCAGTGCCGTAGGATGTCCAGGAGAGACATCTCAAAGTGCCCGGACAATGCAAAGCAGCTCAAGATATCTGGGAAGGAGAAAACAAAGCAGGTTTTTTGCTTGGCAATATCCGGGCGGATATCGTAAGTGCGTTCGGATATCCGGGCCAGACAAAAAAACCCCGGATAGTCTAAAGTGTAACACCTGTTGGTTTTCATTGTTTTTAAAGCATTTTTTAATATCAAAATGGTTGACCAGGTGATATACGCTGGTCGAAAGACACTGCTCACCAGGGCAAAGAATGGTGACTTTTCAATTTTGTTGAGTATTTATATTTTTTGCAAAAAATAACTTCTCTATATAAATCGGGGCGTGCTGAACATCAGGACTGTAGGCTGGGCTGAAACGTACGTGCAACCTGCACGCGCTCAAAAAAAATGGAATGATGAAAAGTACGCGTAAATGAATCAAAACAAATAAAAGAGGCTCGTACTGATATGCTCCATCAAGTCTCATCTGCATTCGAGCCGCACTGCGTCGCTTCTTCTTTCTAAGCCGTTGATAATAAATATTATCAGAATTATTGAAATAAAAATGTCACAGACAGTTAAAGGCAAAAAGCGACAAGTGATTGATGCAGGCATTTGCCCTAAAAATAATTACAATGCACTACTGGCGATACCACTAATACACTCAGCAACAGTCAAAACCGCCACCCTACCGAGAGAGGCGACTTCTCTCTCACCTCAACTGCAAGTGACATAACTTGCGCCACGGCGTGGCTAAAGCTGGGTGAGAGTGAATGCAGGAGAGAGCAATCAGGGGATGCAGGGGATGCCCCATCTGCTTCTTTCACCCCACATTAGACGGAGCAGGGTGGCTGGCGCGGTCGGAGTTCGCCTGACAATCCGCAGCAGACGTCGATTTGCCCTGGCTGTTAAGCCGCGGAGATCATGGCGCTGGCTGCCTATGGCTGCGTGCTGAACACTACCAGTATCTTGGGACTTCGTTAACAGCGCTCGAATTGTTGAACGTGATCGGCCAAACTGGCGAGCAACTGCACTGATGGATGCACCAGCTTCTAGCATGCCAACAGCGCGCCATCGTTCAGCGTCTGTCATATGCCTGATCATTGTCACGTGTACTGTTGCATGTGACAACCCCAACCCGAGTCCCTTTTGTACTCTCACCCTGGAATTCACTATCACCCAACTATCGCAAGTTACGTCACTTGCAGTTGAGGTGAGAGAGAAGTCGCCTCTCTCGGTAGGGTGGCGGTTTTGACTGTTGCTGAGTGTATATGCGTTCCTTACCAGCCTCTAGCTCATTTCTGAGAAAATCAAGTGCAACGTTCTCCTTCAGCTGTCCATACAACAACAACAACAACAACAAAATACGCGGTCAGCGTCACGAATGCCACGCCCCCGACCAAATCCGGGGCGCCGGCGTCAGCCAGCAGGCAGTCGACGAAACGCCAAGTGCGGGTCTGCCCCCGCCGGTAGAGTGCCTGCAGTGTCAGCAGCAGCACCTCCTTCTTCACCGTTTGTGGACAGTACGTCTCGGCGCGGATGGAACGGCGCAAACGTATCTACTTGAAGCACCCGGAAGATGTCTCAAAGAAGTCCGATTGGCCTTCCGGTGTTAAAACAGCAGCTTTCTTATCGCGGTACATCGCCACAATGGCGGAAATCAGCTGGTTTGGCACGTTGTACGCACGGAGCACCTTAGGGAGCACAGCCCTGACGACCGAGTCGAATGCTTTCTTGAAATCTTTGAAGATAACAATCAGGGTCAATATGTTAGTCGAGATAAAAATATGCAACAGATGTACGCACAACTAAACATTATGCCGTTGAAACAAATTTTGTTGATTTGCGTTTCATACGCTCGTAATATGTTTAATGATTCCTGTTGGAACATTCTTGGCACGTCACACCATCCACTGCACGCCAAACCGTCCAATGCCACACAATCTGCTGCATGTAACACCGTCCACTACACGTGTAAAGAGTTATTAAAACCATAGCGAAATGTCCTACTTAAAGTAATATTCTAAGAAAATCAATTTCAACTTGCAATCTATTTATAGAATGAGTCATATAATAGAGTGGTTCAGAACCCTACGTAGGACCAACGTCTGTTTGATCAAGGAACCGGTTTCTAACAGCAGTATTTGCTTAACCCCACATATGGTAATGCAGCTATATGCTTAAAAATACATGACAGCTTAATCAAACATGAATGACCTAAGTAAATATCCGATTCCAAACCGGTTTTTCTCCAAAATTTTGCTATAAATATAAGCGAAGATCTGAGTAAAAAAAATTCAGAATTGGAGAGACTTGGAGTCTCAAGGAAGATTCTTAAGAAGAAGAGAAGGAGACCAATCTTTGAGAGACTACACTTGTCCAATTGGTAAGCGTTTACCAGATTTAGTTCCTTGTTGCTAGCATGAAAAGGTTGATTAATAAAATTTTACGAGTGCAGTTTATTTTCGACGCATTTTAAAAAGGCCTCCTTGTTTCCTAGGAAATATTCCTCGAGGATTCATCAATGGATTAGAGTTATCCGTTACGTTTCAGACGTAACGAAGAAGACGCCCTTTAAGAGGATCTAGTACAGAAACTCAGAGAATTCAATTGTTCATTAGAGCGCACGTTTTGTTGTTAGTTCCGAGGTCGAGGACTGTCAAGACCCACAGATAGAAGTCAAGGACTCCGGGAGGTAACGATTCATCTAAAACAAACCAAGACGTCTACAAGCTATTAAAGGATCCGCTGCAGTAAGAGTTATTTGATTTTGCATATACTTAGGCACTTATTCTCCAGAGTCTAGAAGTGGGAGGTTTCAAGTGACTGATCACCACTCCTAAACTCATCACACGTCACACAATCCACTGCACGCCACACTGTTCACTGCACGAGAGAGAGAGAGAGAGAGAGAGAGAGAGAGAGAGAGCAGCCCAATGCCATTACATGCTCTGCATTTAATCTACGACTTATTAGCCATTTGAAATATCTCTTTAACATCACTTCACCTCGGCGTCACATTTTAGACTAATAGAAAGGTGCACTACCCTGAAAAATTCCCTAATTTTTTCAAGTTAAACGATTTATTCGTACCATGGACTTCTATACTTAGCATCTTAGGATGCTAAGTATAGAAGTCCATGATTCGTACTCTTGCAATTTGCACCATAGATACTTTCATTTCAGTCTTCTTCATAGCATCATTGTCGATGTTTTCGTTTGCCGACAAGCTTGAGAGGAATAGGCGAACAGAGTACGCTGGGAATTGCTCATAATATTGAAATAGCCCAGCTCGCAAAATTAAATGATGCCCCAGGCGCAGCCGCAGTCTCGCATTAAGACCGCGGACAGGCGCAGGCAGACTGGCAGCGCCGGAGACTTCAGCCGAATCGAGCGGTGGCTGCAAGAGATTCGCGAGCCGGATCGGCGTGCCATGCCTCTGGACTTTTTCGAGGCTATCGAGACTCTGCCGAATCAGCAGCAGCATCAGCATCATCAAAGTCAGCAGCAGCATTCTCATGCGGCCGTTAAATATTTTGATTATCGACACGACAGCGGCAGTTCTTCAACGTCGGACAGCGATTGTGAGTTTGCGGTACGAGCTACAGTAAACTGCGATTCAGGTAGTTTAGACTACGTGAGGAGGTTGTAGCCTAGTGGTTAGAGCGTCGGACTTACGACTGAAAGGTCGGAGTTCGATTCTAGACTTACTCGGAACCTTCGGAAGCCTTCAGATGCGCCGCGCAATTGCTGCGGCTGAGCTGTCGGTTGCACATCTGCTCATTAGGACTGGTGTAATCGATTATTACTATAATTAACTGGTATTTTTTATCATTATTGAGCAAGCGAATCCCTGAATACAACCTATATTGTTTGCTGTAATCAACAGACATTGTACAATCAAACTGTGACCCATCCAGGCTCAAAGCTGTCGGCAACCGAGTCCGAGACCGAGTTAAAACAATCAGAGAGCTCTTCAGAATCTCTAGCTTCGCTTAACAGCAACAAGATGAAGATTGTCAGAGAGCAGCAGCAGCAGCAACACCAGCAGCAGAGTCAGAAGCCAAGCTGCCCAGGTGGCTGCGGTGATAACAGGGTGTCCGGCACGTCTGATCATGAGCAGCAACTGGCACCGACGTCCGCTAAGCAGGCTCCGGACGCGGCTCCGAATAGCGTCACTTGTCGCTTTCAACTGTACCAACGCCGCTCTCCCTCGAATTCAAAGTTGTCATCAACAACGTCTTCGTCGTCAAGTTCGTCAACTTCAACGTCCGAGTCAGCCTGCCCGAACAGCCGGCGGCAGCGGCATCGCCGACAGCTGACTTTGCTCCGGTCTCTGCAGCCCGACGACCCAGCTCTGGTGCGGATATCCGCTCACCGCGGTGTCAGCATCAGCCTCGGAGCTATTACTGACGATCGTCGAAGGCCAATTGCTGTGAGCGGCGCCAGCTGGCGCTCAGTCATGGAAGCCGTCAGCGACATGAGCCGGGCGATGCCCGGACTAATGAGCCCAGGCGATATAAAGTCGTCAATTTCGTCTTCTCCAGAGGCTGCGGCGGCTGCTGCAGCGGTGGATGCTTCACGGACAGAGACGGAAAAAAGTGCGAGACAGCAGCATAAGAAAGCAGAAGCTGTCCATGACGACAGACGTGCTCATGCAGGTATGATGTAACCCGGATCTAATCCTAATTCCATAGCAACCAGGTCTGCGACGATTGACTGCCGCAATTGGCCTGCTGCATGGTGAAGTTTTATTGTCAGCAATTTGACAGTCAGCAATTTGACATTCAGCAATTTAACTGTCAGCAATTTGACAGTCAGCAATTTAACTGTCAGCAATTTAACTGTCAGCAATTTGACAGTCAGCAATTTAACTGTCAGCAATTTGACAGTCAGCAATTTAACTGTCAGCAATTTAACTGTCAGCAATTTAACTGTCAGCAATTTGACAGTCAGCAATTTAACTGTCAGCAATTTGACAGTCAGCAATTTAACTGTCAGCAATTTGACAGTCAGCAATTTAACTGTCAGCAATTTGACAGTCAGCAATTTAACTGTCAGCAATTTGACAGTCAGCAATTTAACTGTCAGCAATTTGACAGTCAGCAATTTAACTGTCAGCAATTTGACAGTCAGCAATTTAACTGTCAGCAATTTGACAGTCAGCAATTTGACTGTCAGCAATTTGACTGTCAGCAATTTAACTGTCAGCAATTTGACAGTCAGCAATTTAACTGTCAGCAATTTGACAGTCAGCAATTTAACTGTCAGCAATTTGACAGTCAGCAATTTAACTGTCAGCAATTTGACAGTCAGCAATTTGACTGTCAGCAATTTGACTGTCAGCAATTTGACTGTCAGCAATGATTCAAAGCGCGATGATTAAACATTTTACCGGTTTGTAACAAACTTTTATGCTCTTCGATTCCCTCAGCAACGCCGCCTACTCAGATCAAAGCTACTGAGCAGCGCAGAAACCAAGGTGCCGATCGCTCCAGCCAGCACAGGAAGAAGCAGCGCCAGTCTGAACAGCCGGATGCTGCGAGAAGAAGCAGCTACAAATTGGCTCAAAATGTACGGTTCCAGCTGATCACGCCTCAGCGGGAGAGCATGTTTGAGCAGGACTCAACCACCGGTAAACCAGTGCATCCGCGCCTGCGGCACCTGCTAGACTCCATGGGTATGGACATGGTTTTCCTGGAGCGCACTGTCGGCCCCAACAATGTACCGTCTGTAAAGGTTCGCTTCCTTTTGAATAAATTCGAACAGTTGACTGCGTTTTGCAGCGCTATTGACTATCAGCTGCCTAAGCAGGGTTCAACATAGCCAGTCGTCGCAAAAAACCCGACATGCTACATGAGCACGGGCGCATTGTCAATGGTTTTTCCGTTCGATATTGAGTAACCTCGGGCGTACTCTCTATCCTAATCAGTCATGCCTTCTATGGAAATATGGAAATAACATTCTAATGTCCCTTTTGGCTCTGTCCAACGGCCTTTATGCTTACACCACGTACCACTCCTCGTTTACAAAACGAAAAAGCATAACCATGAAAATTTTTTTGTTTTTTTTTCAAGTTTTCAAACCCCCGTTGAATTTAAAATACTCTCGTAATACATAATATACTGAGGCGGAAGGCCTTTTAATTTCACTAGATGGAATGGCAGCGAAGATGTTGCACTGCATTGCGCGTATATTTATATTAGTGAAAACAGCGCGAGATTACTGAGGGGCCAAGGGAGGTGCGCACATGTGGCGTGGCGTGATTGGCTACGCCAACCCCCCTGGCTTAGCGAGCCGGCTAACGCGGTGCGCCACCACCCCACCTCAGCTAGACAGAGGTTGGCGGGGGGGGTTTCCAGTGCGGCTGCACTGGTGCTGCCGGTCGCATAGTCTGGCCGCCACAATACCTCATTAAAATTAACTATTTTAATACTTATCCTTTTTATTAAGCTGAAATCACCTGTTCTAATTTAGATATCCTCCGTTTAAAATAAAAACGACCACTTTTTCCATTTTTTGGCGCTGCTATGGTTAAAATATCAGCGAGATTCTCCATCATAGACCTGTAGACAGGGGCGTTTCATAAGCACCAAATTTCTTCTGCATGGCTCAAAACTTGAAATATTTTGAAAGTGACAGACCAGACTGACGTTTCGACAATATGGATTTCTGAGCATGTGAAAGCGACCCATTGAGGCTGAACTGACTGCATCAAATCAAGGCTAGGAGGTGGCTATTTGTCCCCGAAGTCATGGCGTGCCGCATGATTAGAAAAACGGTAGCGGTTGGAGAGGACAGATGAACTGTCGCCCCTCCCTCCCAACGGCTTTCACCAAACATCTTCTTCTTCTAGTGTGCGAATTTCTTTCTCCGCTGTGTTTTCCGATCGGTAATGAGACTTCGGCCTGTCAAAGCTCTGCTTGCACCGCTGTCCTGTCGACTGGGAAAATTAGGAAAAGGGACTCCGCGGCCGCGGATGAGCCGGGGCAAATTAGTGCGTCCCGTTTGACTGTCCCCCGGCCTCTGCGTCCTTCCTGTCTGACAGAAAGTGAAAGTGAAAATGAAAAACAACGACGAGAGGGGAAATTGGTCAGAAGGAGGAGGCAGCCCGGAGACACCCAGGGGTTCCGAGCTTCGCTTCAAGAATTCCATTTAAGTCCTCAACCCGAGCAGGTGGAAATCCGATTTCTCCTGCCTGTTAGTCACATCTGCTGCTCGAGTCGCAAAATGTACGGCTACTGCTTGAAGGAATTCACGCCTTCATCACCAGCAAATTCTCCGAGGACGTCTGGGACGCCATACTCGCCCGGGCCAAGACGGACACTCGCAACTTCCGCACCAGGGAGGTGTACAGCGACGGCCTCATACCGCTGATTGTGGATGCAGCATGCGAGGTGCACTGGAGTAACCCGGAGCTGAGGGTCGTAGAACGGACTTCAAGTAGAAGAGTGGGAGACTTCGTGTCTTAGAAAATATTTGAAATCTGGCTTTATGCGAAAAATACACAGCCAAGATCAACTCTTGAAAAAGCAAAGGCTTAATTCAAATTATATGATTCATTAATATTAAATTAGTTCAATTACCTCTATCATGAATAATAAATCATATCAAAATTAACCTCTGACCAGGAACTGAGAATGTCCAACGACGACATAATGTTTGAGAACGGGGTCTTCTTCATCACGTTCTTGTCAAACTTCGGCTACGATTCCATTCTGCGCGTTCTTGGCCGCGATTTGCGCGACTTTCTCAATGGTCTGGACAATTTGCACGAATACCTGCGCTTCACCTACGTGAAGATGCGGCCGCCGTCATTCTTCTGCGTGAACGAGTCCAAGACCGGCATCACTCTGCAGTACCGCTCGAAGAGGCGCGGCTTTCATCACTACGTCCGCGGCCAGATCACCGAGATCGCCCGGCTGTTCTACCAGACCAGCATGCGAATTGAGATTGTCAGCAAAACGGCTGAGGCTTGCGGGGTGGTCAACTGCATATTCAGGCTGCACTTCAACAATATCAGGTTTGCTATTGTTTCAGACCGACTCTTTGAATCTTCTCCCCTCTGTACTGTAAGAGCGTCGAGTGCTTTAGCATTAGGGACTTAAGCAACAGGGGCGCTAGCCACTACATAAACCGACATGATAATACATAGAAGTTTCAGCAAGCAAGTATATAGAAAGTGCACTGAGACCACTGAGCGCGAAGTACCTTCCACAGAGTTTTTCATTTACCACGGACAAATGAGGCAGAAGGGCACATGTACTAAACTAAATTTAAGTGTACTATAAGTACTAAAAGTGCTTCTTTTTGATTCTCTAGAAGTCGCAAGAGTAAAATAAAGCCCCCTGTACAACATACTGCTATTCGGTTAAGAACATTTGGGGATTTTTCTAATCCAAAGTAATTTTAGTCCTTAAACACTAGCTAGATCTCCCCCTCGCTTTGATAGTGCCCCCTACTTCCAGTAGCTTAATCGATTTTTTGTTCCTCAACCAACCAGGTTTAAGGCCGACGAGGACGACAGTCTCCAGGTGCCATCGGAGGTCTTCTTCGAGGTGTTCCCCTTCAACATCGTGTTCAACAGGGGCATGCGGATTCTCAACATTGGCCGCGGCCTGTTCAACACGCTGCCTAATCTGGTGAACACGCTCATCAATGAGAACTTCCTGCTCATCAGACCGATGATTGAGTTCTCCTGGGATGCTGTAAGCCAGAATGATGGAGAGACCTCCATGCATGGAATAATTAGTTAATATCAAAATGCATTTGTATTCCTCTCCGCAGGTAATAATTCACACTAACAACGTGTTCGAGCTAATTTCCATGGAAAACAAACTGCAGGACGGACAAGCCTCCAAGGAGAGTAGGTGCACGCATTGTCCTTGCAAGATTTGTGGGTTTTGTCCATAGACTAAAGCTCTGGGCCAATGAAAATCATTGACTACGCCTGACCAATCAATGTTGTGTCATTTACTGAAGTCATGAAGAATATCAGAATGCATAATAATAACGGCGATAGTTGCAGGAGGGCTGTGGGCACCTGGCGCAACGCTTTGGGCAGCATCGTCCCACAACCATCTCTGTCCATTCCGCTGACTCCTGAGCACATTACAAACACGCAAATACTGTACAAAGACACGCACTCATACACATGCTCACACGAGGTGTACAGCGGCCCAGACTTTATAATCCTCAGGCATTTACACTTTCTGTGCCTTGGTGGTTGGCCCTCGTGGGTGTGAATCGTCACAAATGAATGCGGCCTCACATGGAATCGAACCCATGTCGTGGTGCGAGAGACAGACACATTTAACGTTGAGCGGCTCTGCCACTGTTTGCACAGAATGTTTCAATTTAGGCTTCAGGCCGTAGGATCCTTGTAGAAAAACTGCTTATTTAAACTGTTGTCCAGTGCTAATACATTTTCACAAATTCTTTAACAACCAATCGCATCAGTTTCCAATGACCAGATTTTCTTTGTCGCATTTAAAGTGGAAGCCTAGTAAATTGAAATTGTACTGAGCCCATCCGTGCTAAATTCAAGGGCACAAGAAGGCGTCCAATGCCTCAGACAACGGACTCCGACTGAAGGGCCAAATGAAGTACATGCCAGCCTGGGACGCCATCGTCTTCCTGGGGACGCCTGTGTAAGACTCATTTGTTCATTTCTAATCGAAAAGGAAGTGCAAAACAAAAGCAGCTTGCTTGTAGGAAATTTATAGCCAACTGTAACTTCCTTGAACAGGCTTCGTGACGTTGAGAGTATGTACTCAGTGGGCCTGTACATTAACGACCTGTCCATGCACGACTCAAGTCGGGACCTCATCCTGGCTGGAGAGCAGCAGTCTGCTGAACTGAAGCTGGCTCTTGAGCAGGTGCTGAAAAGCCTCTTAACTTTTATTTATACTCGTGCAATTACATTTTACGAGTAATAGGTGTATTGCACTCGCAAATCGTGCAGTTTTCACTGAAGGCTGCTGGTTAACACCACCGCTACTAAAATATCAAGCATACTCGAAAAGATGCGTTTTTCTACTCTTTTTTGGTAGCAACAATAGCGTTTACTGCTTGTATATTAGAAGATTAAAATATGGAAGTTTTCGAAGCTGCAACAATCGCCTCCTCTGGCTTTTTACATGCAGATTCATTAAATTAGCATTTTCATCCTGCTTGAAGCTGCACCCAAATCATGTGCGTGTGAATTGCGAGCAAGAGAGAAAAGGGTTTGGCGTCCCAGCCCCCAGCCAGGCAGATAAACAATTTGACTTTCCTCTTGCCCACTTGTGTCTTGTGTCTTTGACCTCTCTCCTTACTGCTCTCTCATTGGCTGAGCTAGACTGGGCCTGTCCCGCTAGGCTGGGTTTCGTCCGTCTGACTTTGACCTCTCTCCTTACTGCTTTCTCATTGGCTGAGCTGGATTGGGCCTGCCTCCCTAGGCCTAGAGTTTCGTCTGTCTTGCATTCACTTGTGTACATCCAGCTTAAATGCTTGTTGTTCAATCTTAATCATATGTTCCTAAGAAAAGAAACCCCAAGAAAGAAAAGGAAATTTTAGCCGGCACATTAAATTTAGGTGACACTGCACAGAAAAACTACTGAAAAGGAGCAGATGCTTTACTTTTTTCACAGCTTTGACCATGACAATAAAGAGCTAGTCAGCATCTGTGGTTGGCACTGTTGTTTTTGTTTATCTTCTCCACTTCTGCATCACAAATGGAAGAATAAGTTATGTGCCTTATCCGAAGTAGATTGGCCGATTCGCGAGTGCAGCGTCTCTCCACTACTACGTTATTTGTTCAAGGACGTATGCTGAACCTCTGCACTCTTTTGCAGGAGCAAGAGAAGAGCGCCAAGCTAACCGAGAGCATGAAACGCCTGGACGAAGAGAAAAAGAAGACAGACGAGCTGCTGTATCAGATGATACCCAAGACCGTGGCCGATCGTCTCCGTCGAGGCGACTCAGCTGTCAGCACATGCGAGACCTTCGACGAGGTGACAATATTGTTCAGCGACATCTGCGGCTTCACGAACATCTGCGGCGCCATCACCCCGCTGGACGTTGTAAATATGCTCAACAACATGTACAGCGTCTTTGACAAGCTCACCGAGCAGAACTGCGTCTATAAGGTACACGCGCGTCTTGATTTCAGCTATCAAATGGGAAGATTGGCTTTAGCCAGACCAGCTTAGCAGAGGTTTCACTTGTGCTCCAAAAGTATTTACCGAGATAGGAATCTTTCGATTCCTATTCTAGAAATCTAATCGGTAGAAGACATTTTTAGTGTCGTAGATCTACTTTTAGGCTGCAGAGTCCTTGTGCTTGACTAGTCCATAAACTCAAAATTTCACATTGTCGTCAAAGACAGGATCCTTCACAGCCTCGAAGTTTCACAAGTTCGAAACTTCATGAACTCCCTCGTAACTTCCGCTAGGTCACAATTTAAACTTATTTGACGGTATGAAAGTTCGAGCTAGTGAAAGCGACCCACGATAGATAATTATTTGATAACGTGTAGGTTCAGTTGCACATGCGTTAGACTCAAAAGGAACTCAACATTTGTCATTCTCCAAAACAACCCAGGTAGAAACGGTGGGAGACGCCTACATGATCGTGTCCGGGGCTCCGGTGAAAACCGAACACCACGCCCCCCTGATGTCCGAGATGGCTCAGGACATGATCAAGGCCATCGCCAACTGCAAGGATCCATCGGGTATCAATCCGCATTTGATGATGCGCATAGGTGAGTGGCTACGGATTGGTCAAATCAATGCAGACTTTAAATTTCAAATTGGATGGATTAAGCTCTGTTTCAGGTCTGCACACTGGAATGGTCGTGGCTGGCGTTGTCGGAGTCAAGATGCCTCGCTACTGCCTGTTCGGCGACACTGTGAACACCGCTAATAAAATGGAGTCCAGCGGCCAGGTACGAACTGCTTGACTTTCTGCTTAGCGCTTTTTCACATTTTTTGTATATGCGTCAGCCTCACAGCGACTGCTAGGCGTCTCATTTTTCTGACAGCCTCAGAGAATACACATCAGCGCCACCACCAAGACGAAGCTGGATAGCTACGAAGCCTACGTGATAAGCGACGGGAGCGAGGTTGTGCTACCAGTGAGTGTCTGTGTCTGTCTGTCTGTCTGTCTGTCTGTCTGTCTGTCTGGCTGGCTGTCTGTCTGTCTGTCTGTCTGTCTGTCTGTCTGTCTGTCTGTCTGTCTGTCTGTCTGGCTGGCTGTCTGTCTGTCTGTCTGTCTGTCTGTCTGTCTGTCTGGCTGTCTGTCTGTCTGTCTGTCTGTCTGTCTGTCTGGCTGTCTGTCTGTCTGTCTGTCTGTCTGTCTGTCTGTCTGGTCTGTCTGTCTGTCTGTCTGTCTGTCTGTCTGTCTGTCTGTCTGCCTTAGTGTCTGTCTGTCGGCCTTAGTGCCTGTCTGTCTGTCTGTCTGTCTGTCCATACCAGGCCTGCACGCCATCATCCACCATTGCCAGAACAAGAGAAGCTTCCGCACGTACTTTTTGGACGGCAAAAGGCAAAACAGCCCTCAAGTCCGCTCCCTGCTGTCCATCCTGACCCTGGAGCGGTCAAAGCTGCAGGACGGTCTGTCCTCTGACCAGCGTGGCAGCGAGAGCTGGCAGGAGCGGGCCAGCTCGGCCAGCCGGTCCAGCCACAGGCAGCACCGACCGGAGGTCGCTAAGGCGCTGAACGGGTCGCACTGAGTTGAGTTTAATTGAGTGTTCGAGGACAAGCACTGAAGCTGTAAGGCTTTGACCTACCATTGATTGAAGTCATGCCATTTTCAGAAACTCACTTTTTTATCGCTTCAAAATTGTGAGTATCATGCCGTGCTTATCTTTAATAATAATCCAAGCAAATTTGACTGGTACTACTTTTTGAGTAGTTATAAGTAGTTTTAAACAGTGTTGATCTAATATTACTGTTATCAAATCGTCGTGTTTAAATACTTAAATTACGTCATATGTTAGAAACACGTAGAATAACATTCTTAAGCTGCTTGCGTAAAAATCCCACTTTTAGACTTTACTGTACGTTTTACCTGCGCCCAAAGCTTTCCTGAGCAAAGTTTGTAGTTTAGACAGTCAATAAATAAAAGCGAATCTTTTGTCGATTCAAGTTATCGATGAGAATAAAAAATTATGAATACGAGTACTACGTTTCTCTGAACCTGTTTCTTAATAATTCAGTGGTATTTATTTGTCTATGGCATCTGCCTTACCGCTGTGTCTGTGGCATCTGCCTTACCGCTGTGTCTGTGGCATCTGCCTTACTGCTGTGTCTATGGCTTTTGCCTTACCGCTGTGTCTATGGCATCTGCCTTACCGCTGTGTCTGATGGCTTCTCCCTTACTGCTGTGTCTATGGCTTTTGTCTTACCACACAGTGTCTATGACCTCTGCCTTACCGCTGTGTCTATGGCTTCTGTCTTACCGCAGTGTCTATGGCATCTGTCTTACCACAGTGTCTATGGCATCTGTCTTACCGCAGTGTCTATGGCATCTGCCTTACCGCAGTGTCTATGGCATCTGCCTTACCACTGTGTCTGTGGCATCTGTCTTACCACTGTGTCTATGGCATCTGCCTTACCGCTGTGTCTGTGGCATCTGCCTTACCACTGTGTCTGTGGCATCTGTCTTACCACTGTGTCTGTGGCATCTGCCTTACCACTGTGTCTGTGGCATCTGTCTTACCACTGTGTCTGTGGCATCTGTCTTACCGCTGTGTCTGTGGCATCTGCCTTACCGCTGTACGAGCGTACATGTACACATATGGCTACTATTCTATTGGTTTTTACACAAAAAAGGGCTTACAATATGGCAACTATTTATAATATTAAAATCTTTAATTTTTGTCAACACCCGCAACAAAAATTTAATTTTAATTCACGAACTTTGAACTTCTCCCTCGAATCTGCTCTGCCCTGGAAATCAGTTTTGCAAAACGTTGCTATGCCGAATCGTTTCTTGAAATGGAGATAAGTCTGAAAAGATTTGCAAGAGTCCACAGTCCATGTATGCCGCCTGCCCTCTGCGCCCGTGCAAACAAGACACCGCAGCAGTGTCTGTAAGACTAAGAAAATCAGAGAAATATTTAGCTACGGAAAAAAGTTTCGTGTTTCCATAGAAACAGAGCCTATTTCTCTATCTAGCAGTATAAAACTGAGCTTGTCAGTGCGCCTTCACGAGTTTTTATTCTTTTTTATAAACATTCTGTCAAGAAAGTTCAGCTGGAATCCAGCCGCAATGACTCACAAAGCCCGACGTGACTGGAGCGGCCCGGGGCTGTCCAGCTGGGTCTCGGAGATCAGCCTCGGTAGGCCTGGTGGCCAGCCTTCGAAAGCGCTGCATCAGCCGAGGTACTCGCTGCAGCAGCAGCAGCAGCAGCAGCAGCAGCAGCAGCAGGCAAGAGCGACGGTCAAGCGCCGGTCGATGCACAGGACTCTGCCGGATCTGCGGCACCCCAACGGCAGGCAGACTCAGCCACAGCAGCCACAGCAGCAGCAATCGAAGCATTCCAGATTATTGCAACCTACTATTGCTTCTAAAAGCAGAAGTCGAATTGAGCTATTAACGCCGAGGCTGTCCGTGGCGCAGCCTCCTGCGGCGCCGAGGCATCTGCATCGCCAGCCTCTTCACTCGCACAGGATTCCCACGGCCACTACCGGGAGTCGAACCGATGAAGACGGACGGCAGAGAGAAGCCAGCTTCTCTTCTTCATCATCATCGGCGGCGGCGTCTTCAAGCTCGTCTTCTTCGTCGTCGCCCAAGACCGATGCGGACTGGGGCCACGGCTACCTGACCGCCGAGGAGGCTGACAATGTCTCGGTCTGGCTGCAGCAGGTGCACCGGGCTTATCGACAGGCCGGATTCCTGACCGCTGCCGCCGAAAGCTGACCAGATTTTTTTGTTGACGGAGAACTGTGGGAGATTTCTGAGGAAGAACTAAGAAAGAAGTCTGAGAAACTACTGGGAGAGAATCCTATAGGGAATTTTCGTGGGGATCCCATGTTGGATTCTATTGGGGAATTCTATACGAGAACTACATGGGGAATTCTATGGGGAATTCTATTTGGGATTCTAGGGGAGATTCTTTAGAACTATAGGGGGAATTCTATGGGGAATTCTATTTGGGATTCTAGGGGAGATTCTTTAGAACTATAGGGGGAATTCTATGGGCAATCTATTTGGGATTCTATGGGAGATTCTCTAGGAGAATTATATGGGGGAATTCTATGGGCAACCCTAGTTGGGATTCTATGGGAGATTCTCTAGGAGAACTATATGGGAATTCTTTTAGGAGTTTTACGGGGACAATCTGTCTTCTAAAGAATTCCAAAGGAGGAACTAGATATTGGAGTATGAAGAAGGTCAACTCTGTGCACTGACTTACCCTTCTGCTTAACTTCTCCGGCTATTTCTGTCTTCGGTCAGTCCAGCTCCACGTCTGCCAGCGCTCTGCATATGCAGTGCGGATTCCCATAAGATTTCCCTTGATAGTTCTCAGCCTAACGAGCCAAATTAGGCGGACAAAATACAAAGTTATGGGTTAATTTGCGAATAGAAGCCCAATGCTCTTTTTAAGCTACCTAAGACACAGTAGGGGGGCAATAAGGCATAATAAAATTGACTAAATCGTTAAACTCAGTTAGGAGAATCTGTTCGAATTCCTCAGTTCGTCTTTTCACCTGTCTTCGTCTCTTTTGCGCGCGATATTAATCTCTGCATATTACGTTGTATTGCATGTCCCACTACTACGAAGGCTGGCCAAATGTAGTTTGATATTTTGTTTATTTGCTAGCCAATAATAAACTTTTGATGGTTAAAGTAAAAAAATGTGCGACTAATTGTAACAACCTTTTTTAAAAAGGTGAAGTCACTTAACAAATTCTCACCTCAATTGAACAAAGAATTCTTCAATTCTTCATTCTTTTTAACAAAGAGGAAAACTCTCTGGAAAAGTTACTTTCTAGGAAATTCTCTTTCTAGGAAACTCGCTTTCTAGGAAACTCTCTTTTTAGGAAACTCTCTTTCTAGAAAACTCTTCTGGAAACTTTCTCTCTGAACAAATTATCCTTTGTGTGAAACTGTGGAAATACTGTGAAACTCTCTGTCTAAGAAACTCTCTTTCTAGGAAACTCTCTTTCTAGGAAAATCTCTTTCTAGGAAACTCTCTTTCTAGGAAAATCTCTTTCTAGGAAACTCTCTTTCTAGAAAACTCTCTTTCTAGGAAACTCTCTTAATTCTAGAAAACTCTCTTTCTAGGAAACTCTCTTTCTAGGAAACTCTCTTTCTAGAAAACTCTCTTTCTAGGAAAATCTCTTTCTAGGAAACTATCTTTCTAGAAAACTCTCTTTCTAGAAAACTCTATTTCTAGAAAACTCTCTTTCTAGGAAACTTTCTTTCTAGGAAACTCTGTTTCTAGAAAATCTCTTTCTAGGAAACTCTCTTTCTATAAAGCTCTCTTTCTAGAAAACTCTCTTTCTAGGAAACTCTCTTTCTAGGAAACTCTCTTTCTAGAAAACTCTCTTGCTAGGAAAATCTCTTTTTAGGAAACTATCTTTCTAGAAAACTCTCTTTCTAGGAAAATCTCTTTCTAGGAAACTCTCTTTCTAGAAAACTCTCTTTCTAGGAAACTTTCTTTCTAGGAAACTCTGTTTCTAGAAAATCTCTTTCTAGGAAACTCTCTTTCTAGGAAACTCTCTTTCTAGGAAACTCTCTTTCTAGAAAACTCTCTTTCTAGAAACTCTCTTTCTAGGAAAATCTTTCTGAGAAACCTTATCTCTAAGAAACTCTCCTTTGTGTGAAACTCTGGAAAACTCTCTGGGAAACTCTCTGGGAAACTCTCTTTCTGAGAACCACTCTTTCTAGGAAACTCTTTCTGGAAAACTTTCTTCCTAAGAAACTCTATCTGTGAAACTCTCTGTCTGAGAAACTATCTTTCTAGGAAACTCTTTTTGAGAAGTATATTTTTGAGAAACTCTAAAACTTTATTTCTTGGAAGCCCTTCCTTCTTCAAACTCTCTTTTGAGGAATTTTCTTTTTCTAAAAGTCTTTCTGAGAAACATTTTTAAGACACCATTTTTTCCAAAAACTCTCCTACATAGACACTCATTTTTTAAGGAGCAACTTTCTGTTTAAAATACTAGTATTTTGCTTCGATTCATGCACTCAAGTCTCAATTTAGAAGCACTATACGCAAACGTCTGTTTCGCAAATTTCGGTTTAAACTTCAAAGGTTAAAGTCTCCATTTTTATGCTCTTATAGACAAACTCGTCCTATCTAGCCGTATGTGCAGCTTGCGGTAAACACATTCTCAACTGATTTGGTGTAAAGCAGCAATGCTGTGCTCATTAATTTTGTCTCTGACACGGAGCAGTAATGCATGCGGCCAGTTTACAGTGGACTGGCCATACACTCGTAAATTATATGACCAGGCGCCCAGAAACACACCGAGAAAAAATGGACAGGAAAAACATCTATAGCTAAAGGTTTATGAGATTGCGCTGTGGCCAAACAGCATTTGAGATTTGGATCACGCATATATTTGGTGTGCAATAGCTGGATAGAACGCAGCGCTTCCGCCATCAGGGGACTCTCACCTAATTGTTATTGAAATCAATTGTCTTTGAACTTTAGATTGGATTTAATTTTAACTTAATTAGCTAGGACTAATTCCAACAAAATGTTTCACTGAAATTACTTTCCTAGATTTTCAATGCACCCTGAAATTATTACACCAGCAACTGTTAAACAATGTTCCAGCCCCATGCAACTGCTTTTTGAGTCAAAGTGATCACATCTCTTCCAAGTCGCTCGTTGCGTCGTTTCGCTTTCCTAGAAATCCGGAGTAGGCGCCGCGCTTTCCTAGAAAGCCAGAATAGGCACCACGCTTTCCTAGAAAACCGGAGTAGGCACCGCGCTTTCCTAGAAAACCGGAGTAGGCACCGCGCTTTCCTAGAAAACCGGAGTAGGCGCCGCGCTTTCCTAGAAATCCAGAATAGGCTCCGCGCTTTCCTAGAAAACCGGAGTAGGCGCCGCGCTTTCCTAGAAAACCGGAGTAGGCACCGCGCTTTCCTAGAAAACCGGAGTAGGCGCCGCGCTTTCCTAAAAATCCAGAATAGGCGCCGCGCTTTCCTAGAAAACCGGAGTAGGCGCCGCGCTTTTCTGCGTCCTCAGCTTTGGCCTCAGCAAGCGCCGGCCGCAGGCAGCAACAGCAGCAGGCCAGAAGCAGGCAAATCACGAAGCCGTTTCTCCAAGCACTTTTCGGTCGGGCCAGCAGCATGATCGCAGTCTCAAGTTGCTTGGCTCTCTGCTGGCACTGGAAAGAATGTTTATAGGGAGGATTTTTTCTGGTTTTACGAGCGCACAGCAGAGAATCAAGTCATCGACCACCGGCTGCTGGACAAACCGGATAGAAATTGAAAAATCTTTATCTGTGAGAGTCGATTTTCACGGCCCATCGGGTCGGGACCAGCGAGTCGTGAAATTCTTTGTAAAATTTATTGTCTCCTGCTCTTCCTGCCCCGTCTCGGGATGAAATTCGAAACCGCAGCGAGGAAAAAAAGTGGATCAAAAATTGCACTGGCCATGGCTTTGAGTGAAAAGTTTTTTCTGCTATTCGCAACATTAGGAGACTAATGATTTATTGACTGCCAGCTTTTTCAGAATGACCTGCCAGATAGAGCAGCAGCTGAGGGCAGCGCAGTTCACCGGGCCGACCCCGTGTGCGGCCATGTTTGGGGCTTGTGCACAAAAATTGGGGGTGTCGTGCAATTCAAAGCCTTCAGGGCCAACCCCCCAGGCACAGAGAGAGTAACTCTTTATTGGTAGTCAATGCAACAGCATCTAAAATCGACCACAGCATCAGGCTCCAATTGGTCTAATTAACTTCAATGAACTTCTGGTGCTTTTAATTCCTTTCGCTGCCACATCAGCCGGTGAGAAAACTGCACAATTCAAATGGGCTCCTAAGGCGTGTGCCATTCAACTCTCGTGCAGCCTCTTGCCTTACAGGAAGGAGTTCCGTCTGCTTATCCGAAACAGAACGACTCCATGGTCATATTTCATGGCAGGCCAGCGAAAGTGAACACATTTTTTATGACCGCTGGCTGACTCTCGCTGCTTCCACCCTTCCCTCTAGAGGCAGCGCCGTCGGCTGTGCACGCAACTTCCCTTTGAGAAAGTTTCTTCCCACGAATCATTATTTACACGCCATGCCCCCGACTAAATCAGAGCCGGTCGCAGGGAGCCGGGGTTATTATGCTCGGAGATTTTCGCTTGACGTAAAAAATATCTAAACGAGTGACCCTCGTCATCAAACTGTGCGCCACACCCGAGTCGTGCCAATTGCTGGGCCAGGGCTGGGTGAGGTCCGGCAGTGCCCACCAGTCTACGTGATCAATTAGCACCTTTGAGTCGAACGCCTCCGGGGGTGTGGGCAAAGTCTAGAAAGCTTTCATGCGCAGCTCAGCTCCTTCACCTGCATTGGCAGCGGAGGGAATCCGACACGACAAACTAATGGACACTGGCTGCATGCGCCAGTTCATATAACGAGCTGTATTCCTCAGCAACTCGCCAGGTGATTGGAGTGGCGCCCAGTTCGGTTAAGATTTCGCCACTTCGCTTCTATCGCAAGCCTCCCAGAGTCAACTCAAATACACTGGTCTGGCGCCCTACTCTCTCATCATTCTGCACTCTGTCTCTTATAGAATAGAATCAGGGAGCTTCTTCCCATCGGTCTTCGGTCAGTTTCCTCTCTCACTGCCGAAGTCCGCTGGGCCGAGCAGAGGCTCTGATGGCCCTCCGATGCTAATTAACATCGGCTGCGAGGCGGGCGGGCGAACACTGTTGATTTATTTTAGCTATCAGAGACGAATTGGACGGAGACTTTCGTACTATTGCATGAGCTCAAACCCTACTCATAAGATGGTAACTGATGAATTTCGCTGCTTAAGGAGTATGCAATTCGAGCAGATTCTACTTTTATTATCTGGTGCCTTCGTCAAATGCTTGCATTTAGAGATAACGGTAACTGATTTACATAGCAAAAATTGCTTGGCACTGCACCGCGAACCCTCCAAGATTTGCATTTTCTCCCGTCAGGTTTCATTATTATTCTGTAATTTATGTAATTTTTGCTTCATTAGGCTAAGAGCCTTAGGTTAACTGCATGGGCTGCCTTCAGGAGTGTCTAGGGCTTAATTGAGCCAATTATCTTTCCATTAAGGGGTATGTTTTGGCTTCTATGAGGCCCACTGTATCGAGTCTGTATAGAATCGGGAAGGCTCGTACTGTACTTATTTGTAGCTTTCACTTTTGTTCTCCAATGCACAGATCGGCGCAAAGACTTGCGTTGGGACACCCAAAGACTTTGAAAACTTTTCTATTTGGTCGAACGACTGAAATAATTACGAGCTATTTAGTCTAGTGGGTTTCTGTTCGGTATTCGACTCTCAGGGCTCATTAGGTCGGTGGGTTTCTGTTCGGTATTCGACTCTCAGGGCTCATTAGGTCGGTGGGTTTCTGTTCGGTATTCGACTCTCAGGGCTCTTCGGGTTTGTGTGGGTTTCTGTTCGGTATTCGACTCTCAGGGCTCTTCGGGTTTGTGTGGGTTTCTGTTCGGTATTCGACTCTCAGGGCTCTTCGGGTTTGTGTGGGTTTCTGTTCGGTATTCGACTCTTAGGGCTTATTAGGTCGGTGGGTTTCTGTTCGGTATTCGACTCTCAGGGCTCTTCGGGTTTGTGTGGGTTTCTGTTCGGTATTCGACTCTTAGGGCTTATTAGGTCGGTGGGTTTCTGTTCGGTATTCGACTCTCAGGGCTCTTCGGGTTTGTGTGGGTTTCTGTTCGGTATTCGACTCTCAGGGCTCTTCGGGTTTGTGTGGGTTTCTGTTCGGTATTCGACTCTCAGGGCTCTTCGGGTTTGTGTGGGTTTCTGTTCGGTATTCGACTCTCAGGGCTCTTCGGGTTTGTGTGGGTTTTTGTTCGGTATTCGACTCTTAGGGCTTATTAGGCCGGTGGGTTTCTGTTCGGTATTCGACTCTTAGGGCTTATTAGGTCGGTGGGTTTCTGTTCGGTATTCGACTCTCAGGGCTCTTCGGGTTTGTGTGGGTTTCTGTTCGGTATTCGACTCTTAGGGCTTATTAGGTCGGTGGGTTTCTGTTCGGTATTCGACTCTCAGGGCTCTTCGGGTTTGTGTGGGTTTCTGTTCGGTATTCGACTCTCAGGGCTCTTCGGGTTTGTGTGGGTTTCTGTTCGGTATTCGACTCTCAGGGCTCTTCGGGTTTGTGTGGGTTTCTGTTCGGTATTCGACTCTTAGGGCTTATTAGGTCGGTGGGTTTCTGTTCGGTATTCGACTCTTAGGGCTTATTAGGTCGGTGGGTTTCTGTTCGGTATTCGACTCTCAGGGCTCTTCGGGTTTGTGTGGGTTTCTGTTCGGTATTCGACTCTCAGGGCTCTTCGGGTTTGTGTGGGTTTCTGTTCGGTATTCGACTCTCAGGGCTCTTCGGGTTTGTGTGGGTTTCTGTTCGGTATTCGACTCTCAGGACTCATTAGGTCGGTGGGTTGCCGTTTAGTGGTAGACTAGGTGGTCAGTATCAAGGATCAGTAATGCTAGATTGTTTAATCAAACGAAGAAAAGGTGATACGGATAACTCACCTTAAAAACTGGTTTGTCAGTGAGTTTTTTGTTATTTAGATGACTGTCGTGTCGGCTCGCGAGTCTTAGGCCGACGTTTTTACTCGTTGTTTTATAATTCCATTATCTCGAGCCAGACTGAGCGATTTCTATTGGCTGAATCCGCGGTAGGCCGTCGCACTTGGGCCAAGTCAGTCGCTGCGAGATGCAGATCGGGGCAAATGCCAGTAAGATACGAGCGTATGACTCTGGAACAGTTAGACTGTGTTAATCTCATGTCCGAACGGATTTTAGGTCTTATGAAATCCACTTCCATAGATCGATTAAGTCAGAAAAATATGAAGGTGTTTTCGTACACTTAGTGTCCTATGGTAAAGCTTCCGTGTGCGCGCTCAGGGTCAGTGGAATTGGGCTCGACTTGCTTGCCTTCTCCAGCTGGGTACGGATCGACTGTCGCCTTGACTTGTGGCAGTCAGTGGATTTTAATTGGAGGTCGCCGGAACACTAAAGGGGAGCCAAAATTTGATGTTTTGGTGGGCGCCCCTGTCTCTCGATGGGCGCCCCTGTCTCTTAGTGAGCGCCCCTGTCTCTTGATGGGCGCCCCTGTCTCTTGGTGGGCACCCCTGTCTTTTGGTGGGCGCCCCTGTCTCTTGATGGGCGCCCCTGTCTCTTGATGGGCGCCCCTGTCTCTTGGTGGGCACAACTGTCTCCTAGGTGGGCGCCCCTAACTCTTAGTGGGTGCCCCTGTCTCTTGGTGGGCACCCCTGTCTCTTGATGGGCGCCCCTGTCTTTTGGTGGGCGCCCCTGTCTCTTGGTTGGCGCCCCTGTCTTTTGTTAGGCGCCCCTGTCTCTTGATGGGCGCCCCTGTCTCTTGGTGGACGCCCCTGTCTTTTGATAGGCGCCCTCAACCCAATCTCCAAGGCCGATGAAAGCCAAGTCCAAAAGGAGGCAGAAGTTGAGCTCTTGTCATGTCTCGAGCTTGGCTAACTCACATTTAGTTTTCGGAGGAGTGCAATTTTTATGCGGGCAATGCCAAAGCCCCATGCGAACTAGCACTTTATGCTTGAAATTCTGCACTTTCACGCCACTCCGCAAGGTGCACTCTTGTCCGCCATCGGTAGCAGCAGCAATTCCATCGCGAATTTCGATTGCGATCCAGCTGAATTTATGATGATGACCAGCATCCACTGGCTTGCTGCATCAATAATTGCACCGAGGCTCTGATTGCATGCAATTTCCCGCAGAGACAAGACCCGGGTTCGAGTGGAGATCCCTCCTCCCTCGAATGTCGGAGAGGGGAGGGGAATGGAGATGAGGCGCATGATTCTGAGCTCCTATTGAAGCAGCATCCACTTGTGAGAGTGGCAATATCATTGCATTGGCACAATCAGTGCAATTGAGAATTTCGTGTGTGCATATCGCTTTGAATACGATTACATGTACATCGCATTCCATGCGGAAGGACAAGACAGTCCAATGGATAAGTCTGCTGCTGTTCTGTTAATCATCCAGCCACCTGTTCACTGAGCATAGCGTGATTGACAGTGGCTGTGGTAAGTGCTTTTGGAGCCCTTATTGTCTGTGGAGTCACGAAATTTTATTGCTGCTGCTGAAAACCTTCCAATGACCGAGTTCAGAGTGCAATCGATTGTGTTTGCATTCAATTTGAATGGAAATCTTCTCTCCATAGGGCAATTAAAACACTATTGAGAACATAAAATTGATTGGCAGCAATTCGAAAGTGTAGAATTTTATTAGATAAATCTAGATTTACTTTCAGCAGTTTTCAAGTCAATGGTAAAACTGGGAGCCTCTACAGATGTGCCGAAGAATACGATTCAAACTCGCCCAGGACCGGCTGTAGAGGTCTCACGAGGCGTACTAATCGTTTAGCTGAACTTAATCTCTAAGCTAAATGTTACAGACATTTTTCGACAGCTATATAGCGCTGACAGCTATATAGCGCTATACTGAGTATAGCGCTATACTCAGTTTGACGTATAAGACCATGTTATGGTAACATGTTAAAGTAAAGTATAAGACCATGATCTTCAATCTGGTAGTCAGTCATCAAGCTCGTCTATATTGAAACCGAGCCTGAACGCTCTGCTGAAGCTATGGAACAAAGCAACGTAGTGAGTGCTAACATTGAAAAGGAAATGAGGCTTAGCATCAATGGTAATACCAATACTGTTGAAATCGTTTTTGAGTGAGTGCTTACAAGGCGCTTCTATTTCTTACTATGTGGAACTTCCTGTTGTTGTTGGCTCTCAGTCCTCCTACAACCGATAAATTACCATAGAAGTTGTTGTTCTTCTTCAATAAGAACAAGTATGAATTTCTGATGCTATTCAAAATTTTCTGATTGGGGCTCAGCCATGACTCGTGGCAGCCGGCGAGGTGTCAGCAGCATCCAAATGCTCCGACCAAACGCCGTCGCAGCTCGCGAGGAGTTCTTCATTCCGCTGACTAACGGCAGCGTCAGTCCGGCCGTGGACGATCCCACACTGCGACGAATTGTACAGCGTCACCGGTGCCGCATCAGCTTCCTGACCGTGACACCGCCGTCGCCGCCGCCTCCTCTGCCGCAGAAGAGCTCGCTTGGACGGTCTCGGTGTCCGATAAACTTTGTTTTGCCCCGCTGTCGAGTCCGAGTTGTCGGCGAAGATGCGGCTACTGTCAGGCGATGCTGTCGCCAGCTCGAGTCCAGCTTTCCCGCGTTCGCCAACCGGATGTCCGCTGCTGCGAGTGCCGCATCGCCGAGGGCCGCAGGTGGAGGTCGTGCGATCGCCCCGAACATTCTCAACGATGGCAAGCTGAGCTTGCTCTGCGCCAAAAGGTGACTCTTTGTAGTAGTTGTTTGACAATTTCAGAAGATATGAAGTAACCTAAAGTATACAACAACATCGGGTTGCCTCTGCAGAAAGCCAGCACAATATCATCAAAATCGACTGCTGCTCCAGCACTCCGCACTCCGCTCGATCCTTCGGTTACCCGAGACGACGATGCACTGCGGCTGCTCCGGCTGCATCAGCTGCCAGCAGTTTCCCAGCGACGCTTGCAGCCCGTACTTTACTCAGACAGACGACGCTGAGGATGCCAGCAACAGTCCCTGCGTCATCTCCAACTGCGACGCAGTGGCCTCGGGGACGTCAGTGAGCTCGTCCGGGATAGGGAGACTTCGGCACAAGCGTCAGCGACGTCGAAAAAGTCGAAAGTTTGACGACCGGAGGTCCAAGTCGTTAGATACTGTTTATTCAGCAACGCTGAGCATTTCAATGGCAGGAGATTGCGAGCTGAATATGCTGGGTGAGCGCTTCAACACTGTTTCTTCTTGTGCATCAACTACTTGCATGGTCAGATTGTCATACAGGTGCAAATCGCTCTGCATCTTTTCCGTCGGTCATTATAGTATATAGTAGCTTATTATTATTATTATTATTATTATTATTATTATTATTATTATTATTATTATTATTATACGTCGCATCATGCACTTAGTTCATTTTTCTATCACACCAACTAATATCCTACTGCAGTTTCATCGCAACCTGACGAATGGCTGAACGAGGCCGACAGCACCTGCATCAGCAGCAGCGCTAGCAGCAGCAAAGCGGTTATTAGCGACGAAAGTGCATCAAGAAACGTCCCTAGCAACAAGGCCAGACAGCAGAGCAAAGTCGCGGATGCTTGCATTCAAACGTCGCCAGTTCCCTTGGCTGCTGAGAGCCACAATAATCAAGCAATCAAAACTCTGCAACGATCGTCAACTGACTCGAAATCAACTGAAGTTGACGCTATTCGAACTACTCGAGGGGCATCGCCTCCCAGCAACAGCCAGACGTTGCTAGAAAAGGAAAAGGCGAATTTTTCTACGCCTGCAGCTGCTGAGTGCGATGGCGGCGGCTACACGGCATGGCCAAGAGCGCGTGGCAGAGTCGCCCACCGAAGGATCTCATGGTTCCTGCGTGCGCCATCGGCCAGACTCAAAGGACGGCGCCGTCCTTTGATAGGGCTTCATTATTAAAGCGAGTATTGCTTAATTTGTACTCTGTAGTCTGCAGGTCCGACTTAAGACTCCCGAGACCCTACTGCTTTCGTGTTACTTGACTATCAATCCAAATTTTATAATGAAAATACACACCTTTGGTTGGAGTCCCTAACTATACTACGCAGGTTGTGAATATCACATGCTCAGCTGTGCCAGTTGAATTTAGTTCTTCTATGTCAGGCAAAGCATTCACACTTTTTATGAGCCTTTCAATCAATAGATCTTCCGTTTCGACCACGTCGCTTTCATAGCATGTCGCCAGTTTTTTTATTTATTGAAAAGTGTCAAAGAATCTTTTCATGAAGATAAAGAGTATTGAAGCTGGAAACGTTTTTAACAGCCTGCTTATGAATAAAATGGAGCGAATCTGTTCTAGTGTTAGCGCAACCGACCGTGACAGTTGTGGTCCACGGGTGATTGATTGTCTTCCTCAAGCTTGATCATCTATAAAGGCTGCTACGGAATTTACCATAGAGACTAGCGCCATTTTTCTGGTTCATTCTGCAGTGGTAACGCTAAGCGAGCAAAGCAAATCAACTGAAAAAGATTCCAAGCTGTTCTATCGGCAGTTCGCCTCGCAAGCGATCGCTAGACGAGACAGATGGGCAACACGCCTGGCAAGCCAGCGGACTCGCCCATGCTGGACCCCATGGGCACGGGCGAGCAGGCGACGCCATTCAGTCGGTACTACGAGATCAGCAAGGCCAGCGCTCGCGAATGGCGCTCAAGATTTTTTCAACGCCTGGCCGACGGCATCATGAAGGATTTCTGGAGCCCGCCTCCCAATGCCGAGGTGACAGCCGACAGTCTGGAGGAGTTCGTGCCCATCGACACCGGCTACCGCCTGCCGCACGGTCACTTTGGCATTTTTCCTCTGGTGAAGTACAGGCAAACTGGCAAACTCTACCGGATGAAAATTCACTCCAAAAAGCTGATGCGCGAGTCCAGCATGCCAAAGTGCTCAGCTAAAGTGCTCACTGAACTGCAGATTCTTGCCAACGCTGACAATGTTTTCATACTTAAGTGAGTTAACAACCTTAACATTTTCTGGCAAACAGTATACCAGATGTACCAAGTAACTAGGCCAAGGAGTGTCCCAGAGTTGTTTTAGAATCGTTGCAGGCAAACTTGGGTAGAATAGACGACTCTAGAACGACGAGAGTCGCCCTAAGAGTCAATTTGAAGCGTTTTATTGTCTGCGACTCTGGAACGACTCTGGGGCGCTTCTATAATGCCTCTGGGTCCGTTGAGTCGTATCTGAGGCGTGCTGGAGTCGCTGTAGAATCGCTGAGTTGCGTCTGAGCGCATCTGCGTCACTTTATGAAATAGAATCGCATTTTGCATTTATAAAAATCCTTTTTAGTCTACTCAAGTTAGTGAAAATAGTCGTGACGAAATGGGCATGACGAATTGTTTCACTGGTTGCAGGGCAGCTGTCACCTGGAATTACGGCAGTGTCCCCGCAACTAAACCTCCTAACCTCGTCCCAGACTCATAATCATAAGCAGTGGGTTTTTTTCAAAAATCGTGGCTGGATTTTGTTTTATTATGTCAATTGTTCTAACTACCAAAGACCATATTTTAAACATGTACGAGTATTTGTTAATGTCATATAATTAACTTCCGTCGCATCTTCAACTGCTCAACAGACTGCAAGGCTACTTTTTGGACTACATGAATATCTACATTGTCATGGAAGACTATCGAGCAGGGGACTTGAATTCGGCTCTGATTCGCAGTTCATCTGTATTCCCAGGCCTTCGCGAGGCAAAGATTTTGTCGGAGAAGGAAGCCCGTTTCCTAGCTGCTCAGCTAATTTCGGCAATTCACTATCTGCACTCGATAAATGTTATGCATCGCGACATCAAGCCGCAGAATGTGCTGCTCAAATTCAACGGCTACATGGTGCTCTGCGATTTCGGGTTCTCTAAACTAATGCGACAGGAGCACAGGTGAGTTTTTGGATGCAACACGATTTATATCGTGTTCAATATTTTGACGAAGGGTATAAAATATAGTACTGCCAACTCATTTCATTTTTGTAACAGGACTTACTCGATTCTTGGTACTTGGGAATTCATGGCTCCAGAGATTCTTCGCAATCAAGGATACACCTACTGTGCTGATTTCTGGGGCTACGCCTGCATTCTGCATCAACTAGTTGCCGGCTGTCCACCTTATAAACGAGTTCCAAAGACTGGCAACGGACTTCACTTCGAGTATCGAAATCTTATGCCACCAGTACCGTTCATCAGACGTGACTCGTTTAGTGTTCGCAGCTCTCAGTATACATGGGAGGAGTTTGATAAGCTAATGTTTGAAAGGCAAAGTAAAGTAAGCTCTTTGTTATCTGACTTGCTATTCCATTTGCTGCGATTGGATCCATATCAGCGATTAGGCAGCTCCGTAATAGTCGAGCGGAATCCTGATCGAACAGGCTGTGGAGCCATGGAAATAATGTCTCATATGTGGTTCAAAGACATCGACTTTATCAAGCTACAAGAGCAAAGTATTCCCGCGCCATGGAAGCCACGGTACTTCGAGTACACAAACGCATCTGAAAGTGACTGGATTCGTTTTGATGTGGTAGAACATGTCGATCCAAATAATACCGAGAGGCAGCCTCAAATACGTTCAATCCAGCACAATGATCAGCTTTCAAAAATGTCCATAACAACTTGAAGATCAAAAACAGGTTGTAACAGATGTGTTAAGAACACGAAACAGTTGACTACCTTTAAAATCATCGAGTTGTGCTTAAGCACAAAGATAAGAGTATCGTAGTCAATTTAATGCTATTTTAACAATAATCATGTGGTATGTGTTTCACTCTGCATTTCATTTTTAAATTTTACTAATGCTGTTACGCATAAAGCGTTTACAACGTGGTTCCTTTTATTTACACATTTAGTTTTTCATTTTCTTAGAAATAAAGTATTATCAAGCACACTGGCAAAACTGCCCTGAACAAACTGTCTGTTTATTTTAAATTCAGTTAATACTTGTCTTATCAATAAAACAGTACTGCACTAGAACGTAAGATAAATAAGTATATTGAAGAAAACACAGTATTAGTGACTAACTGGTGTTAATGATCTATATCTAACGATCTTATTGTTTGACAGTGACCATAAAATTTCAAGTGAAACTATTTGAAATATGGCCACCCTACAGTCTATTGCATCAATCTCAAGTACAGTTGCTGTTCATAACACTACCTTTGGCCAAATCATAAAGGGTAGTAATGACGATGAATCTATTGCTAATGTGGGAGAAAATGCTGGTAAGTTTCTCTTGTTAATTAAATATAAATAGTACTATTTAATTAAAAGCAAGGATCAGCTGATTTTCAGTCCATTAAGAATTCCATTTTAACTACCCTGCTGAATTTACTAGTAATACCAATTGTAAAGATTCTTGATTATAGAGAAAAGTGGATTATTTAGTTATTTATAAGAATAGGTTATATGATATATTGTCTTTAGTTTAAATTTTACTTTTTTATAGAAAATTATGAAAAAAGTATATATGCAACTCATAGGCAAGTTAAATAATTGACAATCTATTTATACTAGATTAGAAAATATTTATTGAAATTTAAACACAACAACTACATCATTTTACCTCCTATTTTGAACAAAGTCTTGTTCAAAAAAACAAGCAGAACATCCATTCAAACACTTTATAAGAATTATCAATCATGCTTGGGCGCAACCTAGGGATTCACCCGGCCGTTTCTATAGGCAACACACACACATGTAAGTCGCTATTGGACAGAATATAGTAGTCACGTGACTGCTCTCAGCCAATAGCGACTTACATGTGTGTGTTGCCTATAGAAACGGCCGGGTGATTCCAAAGGTTGCGCATGTATGTTATCAATCCTTGAAAAAATTCAATTCAAACAAAGTCCCTATCTATTGAAACAGAAGAACTTCAATTCAGATTGTCTGTGGCCAAAGTTGTCCCTGAGTGACATGTATGCGCAGATTTGAAATAAAAAAAACAAAGTCACATTCTATTTTGACAGAGTTTTTTGCAAATACATTTAGATACAAGTACATTTTTAGTACATTAATCTAACTTTTTGTTTTTCCTGTACTGCATAACTATACAATCATTGCGCAATAAGAAACGATATGAATGCTGAAGATAAGATTGAAGAAGATGATGAATTGCTAGAAGATGGAATCAATGAATTTGAAGCAGAATTCAATGAAGATATCATATAACAACAGCCTTGGCAGTGAGCTATTGTTTAAGCAACAGTGACAGAGACAGTATCATCAGGGCTGCTGATTGTGAGGATTACTTTGTGGAACTAGCGCGCCAACTTGGAGTCAAGAGGTCAACAGTATACATGATTAAGGTCAGGAAGAGCAGAAAAGCAGCAGAAAATGAGATTCTGGACTCCATTCAGGTCAAGCGGCTTCCACCATACAGTTCATTTTTGAGTCCTGTGGAAGGCCGCTCTCCTTTTGGAAGGCCACTCTGAAGAGAGAACTGGCAATTGATAGTTAGTTGTCTTAAGTTGGCCA
Source organism: Macrostomum lignano (assembly GCA_002269645.1). Lineage (NCBI taxonomy): Eukaryota > Metazoa > Platyhelminthes > Macrostomidae > Macrostomum > Macrostomum lignano. Next base: position 50,444 of record NIVC01000746.1, on the reverse strand, counting down.
ACTGACACTGCCTTGTTCCTGTTTTTCAGTTTATTCTTATGTTCGTCGATATGTAGTGTTTTATCCCTTTGTCAAAACAGAATGTGACTTTGTTTCTTTTGAATTTTAAATCTGTGCATGCGCATCACCCGGGGACAATTTTGGGCACAGACAGTCTGAATTGAATTTCTTCTGTTTCAATAGATAGGGACTTTGTTTGAAATGAATTTCCGCAAGTGCTGTTATTTCTTAAAATGTTTGAATTGAAGTTCTGCTTGTTTCTTTCTTTCTTTCTTTCTTTGAACAAGACTTTGTTCAAAATAGGAGGTAAAATGGTGTACTAGGTCTATGAATATGATAGGCTAAGATTTTCTTAAATTATAGACTATAGTACATATACTTAGATTAGATATGTTAGAATATATTATTATTAAAAATCTATTCTGTCTTTCCTAATTGCTTTATAACTTAAAATCATATTTAGCAATAAAATAGATACTGTATTATTTGTAAGTGATTTTAAAGCAGGAATATTAAATGAACTGTTTAAAAATAGATAAAATAGGTCTATACTTATTCTTAGTAATAAGAAAGAGTCAAAATCATTTATAATCAATAAAGCAATATCAGGTCTACTAGTAATTAAGAATTTTATTATAATGTTATGTTTTTATTTCAACACAGAAATGTCCTGGGACAATGACTGGAGCTGGGATGATGATGAACAACTAAATGAGGCTGCAGACTTGGTAGGAGATGCTGCAGCTAGCAATTTCAATATAGATTGGTCATGTGAAGACATCATGTACTCTTTATCTCCACTGGCTGATGTTGTTGTATTTGCCAACAGCAGCGACATTGTCTGTTTGAGACGTGAGTGAATTATTTTTTCTCAAAGAATATTTTGACAGTTTTCTTTTAGTAATAATTATGTAATTTTCTATTTTCAGGTCACTTGGATGGAAATGAAGTTGCTTATCAACTGCTGTTTGACCATTTTCAGGCAGAGTCTCTATCTGTGTATGCATTTTTTATGAACCACAATTTTTTAATTAATTGCTTTTAGTTATAGACAGTTATAGACATTTTTTAATTTTGAATTTCAGGGGACCAATCACCAGCATTCTTTGTCTTCCATTGGCTACACATAAGCAGTATGTCTTCTAGAACTTTTAAATTCAAATGCAGTGTGTCTGAATAGAGTTGCATTTTTAAGTTTTCATTTAATTTTTTAGAAGTCTCCAGGGCTCACCAGAATGGACCTGCGTTATGATTGGCCATGAAAGTGGTCACGTGACATTTCTTGCTGAGGTAGATTGAAATCTTTAACGCACTGCTAAAATATACGTTTTGCTGGAAACGTAGAAATTTCTTTTTTACCTTTTGCACAGACTGGAGACCGAGTTCTTACTCAGTTCTGGCACAGCACTCCGGTGCAAGGCTTCAAGTACAACTCGTACAGAGCTGCCAGCCACAGCAACGAAAGGGACTCGGTGAGCGGCTTTCCTGGAATCGAGAGATTGCTGCTTCGAAATCATGAACCCTCTCAGATCCCCAGTTGCTGGGCCAGCCTCCCAGATCCTCAGTTGCTGGGCCAGCCTCCCAGATCCTCAGTTGCTGGGCCAGCCTCCCAGATCCTCAGTTGCTGGGCCAGCCCCCAGATCCCTAGTTGCTGGACCAGCCTCCCAGATCCTCAGTTGCTGGGCCAGCCTCCCAGATCCCCAGTTACTGAGCTACCAGCCTTTTGAAATGAGTAAGCAGGATCACACGAAAGCTCTTCATGCCGCCCCCCAGCAAGAGGAGCTGAGCATTCTGCACACAGACGCACTGGTGGTGGTCGATGGCCAGTCACTCTGCCAGACTCTCAAAGCCTGTCGCAGTCAGCTTGCCAGAAGCGCATCTGGAGTCCAGCAGCAGCAGCAACAGCAGCAGCAGCAGCAGCAGCCTCATCAGCAGCAGCAAGCGATGCAGCTGGCCTTCAAGAAGTGGGCCCTCCGCGATCAGCGCGAATTCGTCGACCACGCCAACCTGGGCCTGCGCAGGACCAACCCGTTCGACCAGCTGGTCACGGCCAGCTTGGTTGGCGGGCCCTACGCCACCATCCGGCCGACTCCGCCAGTCTATTCTGTGTTCGTCACTGCCGGCCAGTCACCCTTTGTTGGCTTCTTCTACGCATCCGAGGATCAGTGGCAGCCTCTGCTGTCCAACGCTACTGAGCTGGCGTTCGCTGTGGCTACCAAAGTCAAGTCTGCTCTGCTGTCTGCCGCCGCCTCCTGGCTTACTGGCGGCGGCTCTCAGGTCCGTCTGTCTGCCTGTCTGTGTGTGCGTGTGTGTGTGTGTGTCTGTCTGTCTGTCTGCCTGTCTGTCTGTCTGCCTGTCTGCCTGTCTGCCTGTCTGTCTGCCTGTCTGTCTGTCTGTCTGTGTGTGTGTGTGTCTGTCTGTCTGTCTGTCTGCCTGTCTGCCTGTCTGTCTCTAAACTCACCCGTCGCACTGCCAACCCTCCAGGCCTCTCAGTCTGGCGGCCCAGATGCCACCGACGGCTCAGCCGATCGCCGCAAAGTGGAGCCGGCGACGCCGCTGTCCCTGCGCTACGGCCTGATGGACAAGCGCCGCCAGGGCGTGGCCGTGGCCGTCTGCCCCTACGGCCGCTACTGCGCAGTCGTTGACGCGTTCGGCCGGGTGACTCTCGTCGGTCTGGAGGACGGCACGGCGCTGCGCATGTGGAAGGGATACCGTGGCGCTCAGGTGGGTTTCCGGTGACGGTCCCGGTTGAAATGCACCCTTCGTGGTGTACCCATGTCACCTTATTTGGGGTGATTCTATCTGGATGCAGCGAGGGGTTAGCGAAGGTTAATCAAGGCCACCTGGAAATGGTAATCCCTTCAGAGGTTGACTAAGGTAACCTATAATAGAAATTGTTAAATGAATAATAGAAAGGGATGACCCTATCTGATCACTCTAAGACGTCAATTAGAGTAATTAAGGCATTACTCTACCTAAGTACTTTAGGGGTCAAATAAGGACACCTAGAAGTGATTATCCTACGTGAGTACTTTAGGGGTCAATTAAGGACACCTATAAGTTATTACCCTACATGAGTACTTTAGGGGTCAATTAAGGACACCTATAAGTTATTACCCTACATGAGTACTTTAGGGGTCAATTAAGGACACCTATAAGTTATTACCCTACCTGAGTACTTTAGGGGTCAATTAAGGACACCTAGAAGTCATTACCCTACCTGAGTACTTTATGGGTCAATTAAGGACACCTATAAGTTATTACCCTACATGAGTACTTTAGGGGTCAATTAAGGACACCTAGAAGTCATTACCCTACCTGAGTACTTTAGGGATCAATAAAGGACACTTAGAAGTCATCATTTTAGGACTATCATAATTTGAGCAACGCCGGTACGAATCCCACAGGTGGGCTGGGTGGCTGCCCAGGACACATCCGGAAAGGGCGGCCGGGCCCTGTTCCTAGTCATCTACGCCAGTCGCCGCGGCCTTCTGGAAGTGTGGACCGCCTGCCACGGGCCCCGGGTTGCCGCGTTCAATGTCAGTAGACAGGGCCGACTGCTCTACTGCCCGCACTCGCTGATGGGCCTGAGTAGTCTCAATGCGCGGCACTACACTACCGGCTATTGCTACTTCCTGGACTCTAATCGGAGCATTAAAGCGGTTAATGTGCCATATCACCTGGCGTTTACCGATGCTAATAGTTATCAGGTGAGTTAATTTGAGAAAGTTGCTCCAAAGTTAGAAAAATACCGCCCCTGAAACACCTGCTGGCCTCTGGGAGAGTCGTACTAATACACCCATAGAATCGGCACCAAACTGCCCATAGAATCGGCACCAAACTGCCCATAGAATTGGCACCAAACTGCCCATAGAATCGGCACCAAACTGCCCATAGAATCGGCACCAATCTGGCCATAGAATCGGTCCCAAACTGCCCATAGAATCGGCACCAAACTGCCCATAGAATTGGCACCAAACTGCCCATAGAATCGGCACCAAACTGCCCATAGAATCGGCACCAATCTGGCCATAGAATCGGCACCAATCTGGCCATAGAATTGGCACCAAACTGCCCATAGAATCGGCACCAATCTGGCCATAGAATCGGCACCAATCTGGCCATAGAATCGGCACCAAACTGCCCATAGAATCGGCACCAAACTGCCCATAGAATCGGCACCAATCTGGCCATAGAATCGGCACCAAACTGCCCATAGAATCGGCACCAAACTGCCCATAGAATCGGCACCAATCTGGCCATAGAATCGGCACCAATCTGGCCATAGAATCGGCACAAAACTGCCCATAAAATCGGCACCAAACTGCCCATAAAATCGGCACCAAACTGCCCATAGAATCGGCACCAAACTGCCCATAGAATCGGCACCAAACTGCCCATAGAATCGGCACCAATCTGGCCATAGAATCGGCACCAATCTGGCCATAGAATCGGCACAAAACTGCCCATAGAATCGGCACCAAACTGCCCATAGAATCGGCACCAAACTGCCCATAGAATCGCACCAAACTGCCCATAGAATTGGCACCAAACTGCCCATAAAATCGGCACCAAACTGCCCATAGAATCGGCACCAATCTGGCCAAAGAATCGGCACCAAACTGCCCATAGAATCGGCACCAAACTGCCCATAAAATCGGCACCAAACTGCCCATAGAATCGGCACCAAACTGCCCATAGAATCGGCACCAAACTGCCCATAGAATCGGTCCCAAACTGCCCATAGAATCGACACCAATATGGCCATAGAATAGGCACCAATCTGGCCATAGAATCGGCACCAATCTGGCCATAGAATCGGCACCAATCTGGCCATAGAATCGGCACCAATCTGGCCATAGAATCGGCACCAATCTGGCCATAGAATCGGCACCAATCTGGCCATAGAGTCTGCCCTAAACTACTCAATAAGCCTTCCTAAGTTATCTTTCGAATAGCCTCAAATCGCCTCATCAACTGGTCGCCAACTCCGCCGCAGACTCACGACGCGGCCCTGCTGAAGCAGCTTCGCCAGACTCTGCGTGAATCGCCCGAGTTCACCGAGGCGGAGTCGCAGCGTCTGCGCCAGCAGCTGTCTCAGTTCCGATTGGTGAGCTACCTGGAGCAGGCGGTGGACAGGCTAATCGGCGCCAAGCAGATGACTCAGCCCGTGCTTGATGCCTGTCTGAGACAGGCGCTCGACATGCTGACAGGCGCCGCTGGAAGTGGCGCGGCGCCGTGCCTCCCGGGCAGTTCGGCTGGCGAGCGCGCCAAGCTGGGCGCATTTGTGGCCAGCGAGCTGGAGCTGCTGAATGCGTACACTCTGGTGCGGGCGGTGACGGCTGACTCGGCTGAGACCGGGGCCTCGGGTCCGGGCGGCGCGGAGCTGGCTAGTCTGCCTCAGCCGGAGCGGCTTGGCGATGACGTCAATCTGGCTATTGGGCGCCTGTTCGCGCGCTTAGGAGAGAAATTGGCTGGCGCGCAGACTGGCGACTGCGCGGTGAGCAAGAGACACTTTTCTCTCTGACGAGAACCCTCGGTTAATCAATAAAAATGTAAACATTTAGACTAAGAATCACTAAAGTCATTTCAAATAGCTCACTAGTGACTCTAGCGACTCTGGGTCGACTCTTGTGACTTTTTAACGACTCAAACGACTGCAATGCAACGGAGATGCGATTGTTGAGTCACGAGCGCATCACGCGAGTTGCAGAATCTCGAAAAAGCCGCGAGAAAATCGTTCAAGAGTCGTTTGTATTGGCGCCACAGATACTAGAAGTAACTAGATGGGCCACTCAGGCATATATACTTAAGTAAAACAGCTTCCTACTTTCAGTTCAGTAGCAAAGAAGAAAACATAAGCTATTTTATAAGAATAAAGGCAGCTGAGATGACTTTGATAAGTTTAGAAGCCCAAAGCTTGCAGGCGTAAACAACTTGCTAATTGGTTCAGCAGTAATGTACATTAGCCCCTGAAACGTACATGGCAGATAAAGGCTGGAATACCAGAGGAAGGTAATAAAAATTGAGCGGCGGGGCGGGGGTAGAGGTTCTGTGTGGAGTTCGAGGGTTTAAGCTGGGGGGGGGGTAAAAGAGCCAATAAATGAGCCTTGTATTTAAAAATACATTAAAATGCTTCAGTTTAACTTACTACTGAACTGAAAGTAGCTTACACGCAAATGTGTTGAGTGGCCCATCTAGTTATTCTAGTATCTGTGGTTGGTGCTTAACTTTCTACTAACTCAAGTAGACTAAACAGAGTTGCTATCAATGCGAAATGCGATATTCTAATTCACAAAGTGATGTAGATGCACTTTAGACGCAACTCAGTGATTCTACAGCGACTCCAGCACGACTCAGATCTGACTCTACGGCCTCAGAGTCGCAGACAATAAAAACGCCTCAAATTGACTCTTAGGCAACTCTTTGACGACTTTTTGGCGTCTTTTATTACTGCGTTTTAGAGCCGTCTGGAGTCACTTCTTTCTTATTTTACTTGTGCTACCTGCAACCACTCTGTGGCGACGCAACTCACTCTTGAATGCTTCTTTTCCTAGGTTACCGTTTTCATCGGTCAAGTTTGTAAATTCCTACTTCGACTCTGATCTGCTGTCACTTTTCAGCCCGAACCGGTGGCCTTGAAGCCGCCCTTCAGCGTGCCCGCCTTTCTGAACATGTTCTTCTGCGTCATCGAGAAGGCGGCCCAGCAGCAGCAAGAGCAGCAGCAGCAGGAGCAGCAACAACAACAGCAGTTCGTTGCCAGGGTGCAGTTCCGAGCCGAGGCCTCGCTCGAGGACAAGGCCAGGCTAGGCGAGTTTCTGGCCCAGAGCTACCTGGCTGGTCACGTGACACTGGAAGATCAGCTGGCCATCCTGCGGTGCGACCAGCTCACCGGGTGCGCGAGTTTTTAGTTTGCGATTGGCCATTTCGATCATTTCGACATTGTTGGCTCAGCTTCTCCCGTTGGACCCATGATCCTCTGACGCAGCACCTGATTTCATCCTCGGTCTCCGATTGACCTAAGCTCTCCCATTGACTCAAGCTCTTCCATTGACCCAAGCTCTCTTATTGATCTATGCTCTCTCATTGACCCAAGCTCTCTTATTGATCTATGCTCTCCCATTGACCCAAACTCTCTTATTGATCTATGCTCTCCCATTGACCCAAGCTCTCTTATTGATCTATGCTCTCTCATTGACCCAAGCTCTCTTATTGATCTATGCTCTCCCATTGACCCAAACTCTCTTATTGATCTATGCTCTCCCATTGACCCAAGCTCTCTTATTGATCTATGCTCTCCCATTGACCCAAGCTCTCTTATTGATCTATGCTCTCTCATTGACCCAAGCTCTCCCTTTAGACCCAAGCTCTCCCTTTGACCCAAGCTCTCCCATTGACCCAAGCTCTCCCCTTGACCCAAGCTCTCCCATTGACCCTAGCTCTCCCATTGACCCAAACTCTCCCATTGACCCAAACTCTCCCATTGACCCAAACTCTCCCATTGACCCAAACTCTCCCTTTGACCCAAGCTCTCCCTTTGACCCAAGCTCTCCCATTGACCCAAGCTCTCCCTTTGACCCAAGCTCTCCCTTTGACCCAAGCTCTCCCATTGACCCAAACTCTCCCATTGACCCAAACTCTCCCTTTGACCCAAGCTCTCCCTTTGACCCAAGCTCTCCCATTGACCCAAACTCTCCCATTGACCCAAACTCTCCCATTGACCCAAACTCTCCCATTGACCCAAACTCTCCCTTTGACCCAAGCTCTCCCTTTGACCCAAGCTCTCCCATTGACCCTAGCTCTCCCATTGACCCAAACTCTCCCATTGACCCAAACTCTCCCATTGACCCAAACTCTCCCATTGACCCAAACTCTCCCATTGACCCAAACTCTCCCATTGACCCTAGCTCTCCCATTGGACCCAAGATCTCACCATTGGACTCTCAAGATCTCCCATTGACCCAAGGCCTCCCGTTGCGGCAATTATTATCATTACTGATCTCCTGCAATTATCATTAAGCCGCCGCTTGACCCGATGCCCAAATCCGACATTGTCCGTGGCAGATGCGGGGTCCTGCTAGAATCTCTGGCCTGCCACCTGCTGCTGGACTGGCGCCGGGCCTTCCTCTGCTCTGATTGGCTGGCCAGGTTCCACCTCCTGTTTGCCGATGCGCTCCGCCTGCTGTCTATGGCCGAAACTGGCGCCCCTGCGGCCGCCGCGGAGTGCCTGTGCGGCCTGGCCGCTTCGGCCGACCAGCCGCCGGGCGCCCTGCTGCTCACGCTGCTGCTCATCGACTGTGGCGGCGATTTTATCGAAGATGAAGCAATTTGGGAGAAGCTGGACCAGCTGGCTATGAAGCTGAGGGACACCGAATCGCTGTGGCTGTGCATGGATACGGAGCCGCTGTCTGTTAAAATGATTGAGCAGGTTTGTTTCTTTCTATTGGACCCAGGATCTCCCATTGAACCCAAGATCTCCCCATTGAACCCAAGATCTCCCCATTGGACCCAAGATCTCCCCATTGGACCCAAGATCTCACATTGGACTCAAGATCTCCCATTGAACCCAAGATCTCCCCATTGGACCCAAGATCTCACATTGGACTCAATATCTCCCATTGGACCCAAGATCTCCCCATTGGACCCAAGATCTCACATTGGACTCAATATCTCCCATTGGACCCAAGATCTCCCATTGGACCCAAGATCTCCCATTGGACCCAAGATCTCCCATTGGACCCAAGATCTCCCCATTGGACCCAAGATCTCACATTGGACTCAAGATTTCCCATTGGACCCAAGATCTCCCATTGGACCCAAAATCTCCCATTGGACCAAATCTCCCATTGGACCCAAGATCTCCCATTGGACCCAAGATCTCCCATTGGACTCAAGATCTCCCATTGAATCCAAGATCTCCCATTGGACCCAAGATCTCCCATTGGACTCAATATCTCCCATTGGACCCAAGATCTCCCATAGGACCCAAGATCTCCCCTTGAACCCTTGTACAATGTGCCGAGGCTCAGCGGGACAGGGTTGCGCACTTTTGAGCTGATAACGCCTCCCGGCACCGCACCCGAGCAGGGCAGCCGCGGCTTGGTCGGCGAGCTGCTGGCCCGTCGGCTGGTGGGCGCCGGCCTGGGCCCAGCGGACCTGGAGCGCCTCTTCCTGGACGAGTCGGCGGACGCGGACTTCGCGCTGGCCCATGCGGCCTTCCCACTCAGCCTGCAGTTTGACGTGCTGGCCGCCAACTGCGCCTGGGAGGCCGGGCTGGCCTGGGTTCGAGAGCCGGACCGCTGCGACCGGCTGTCAGCCTGCCTGGCTTACATGGGTCTGCTGGGCAGCGGGTCTGGCTGCCTGAAGCAGGGCCTGAGCTCGATGCTGTGGCACGTGCACTTCTGCAAGCCACTCCAGTCCCTGGCGTTCTTGGCCGATAAATCTGGGCGACAGCCGGGCGATAGGGCGACACGGCGAGAGCTGGGCATGTCTGCCGCCGCTGCCTGCGAGTTTGTCGCCCTCATGGCCGACTTCCTCAGCGTAAGTTACCAGCGATAGATCTAGCAGCCTAATCTAGCAGCCAATATCTATTTATCTGCGATGCATCTAGCAGCCTAATCTAGCAGCCAATATAGATATACCCGCTGATCTAGCAGCCAATATCTATTTACCTGCAATAGATCTAGCAGCCAATATCTATTTACCTGCGATAGATCTAGCAGCCTAATCTAGCAGCCAATATAGATATACCCGCTAATCTAGCAGCCAATATAGATATACCCGCTAATCTAGCAGCCAATATAGATATACCCGCTTATCTAGCAGCCAATATAGATATACCCGCTAATCTAGCAGCCAATATAGATATACCCGCTAATCTAGCAGCCGCCCCTCCGCAGGACTGCTTCCACACCGCCTATGCCGACGTGGTCCCCGCCCTGGCCATGGAGACTCTGTGGGACAACCCGGCCGGCCGGCTTTCGCTCTGCGAGCTGGCCCTGGACCAGACGGCGCCGGTGCCGGAGGCTGTGCGCCAGCACCGCGAGCTCAGCCGGGCTCTCCATCTCATCCTGTCGCTTCGCCTCAGCGTCCGCCTGTTCTCGCTGTTCCCCTCTAAGCTGCTGTTTCGCTCGCTGACCTCATCGGCTACACCGTCATCTGGCGGACCGGCCTCTCAGCAGAGTCAGCAGCAGCAGCAGCAGCCTCATCACCATCAGTCAGCTTCATCAGCCGACGCTGCCCGATCCAATTTTCTGCTGTCGGCCATGCGGGCCGCCGTTCGACTGCCGCGCGACGACTCGGCTAGCGACCAGGATGTCGAACAGAGGCTGGTTCGCGGCATCTGCCGCCTGGCCGAGGACTGGTTCGGCGGGGCCGGCAGCGAGCCCTGCCAGATGCTGCTTGACCGGCTGCGCAGGTCCCGGGTTCGCGACCTGTTCGCCATGGGCCGCGACGCCGAGGCCGAGGCGCTGATCTCCAGCGTCTCGCAGCGATTCCTGCTGGCCAGCGACCTGCTGACCGTCATCGGGGCTCGGCTGCACCGCCTGGACAAGACAGGTGCGGAATTCCTCTGGGGCCGTCCGTGCTCTCTGGCCCCACAGTCATCTCTGATGCCCCTGGTTGTGAGCGCCCTCGTCCTACTTAGAATTGACAAGTCATTGCAAACAACTAAGTAGAGTGACTCTAGCGACTCTGGGGCCTGTGACTTTTTAACGACTCAAACGACTGCAATGTGATAGAGAGGCGACTGTTAAGTCACGAGCGCATCACGTGAGTTGTAGAATAGTAAAAGAGCCGCGAAAAAGTCATCTAAAAGTCGTTTGTGTTAGCGCTCAACTTTCTACTAACTCAAGTACTGCAGACTGAACAGCGATTCTGATTTATAAAGTGACGCAGATGCGCCTCAGACGCAACTCAGTGATTCTACAGCGACTCCAGCACGCCTCAGATACGACTCTACGCCCTCTGAGTGGTTTCAGAGTCGCATACAGTAAAGTGCCTCAAATTAACAATTAGGTGACTCTTTGACGACTTTTTGGCGACTTGTACCGTGACATCTCGTCGTTTTATAGTCGTCTGGAGTCACTTCAGTCCTATTTTACCTTTGTTACCTGCAACGACTCTGAAACGACTCTGTAGCGTCGCAAGTGGCTCTGGGACGCTTTTTGGCCTGGGTACCTTTTTTATCGGCTGAGGCAATTCTGCCCACTGCGCTGACTCCTGAGCACATGATGACTAACAATAAATTGATTACACCTGCCCTAATGGGCAGATGTGCCCAAGATCTCCCATTGGACCCAAGACCTCCCATTGGACCCAAGATCTCCCATCGGACCCAAGATCTCCCATCGGACCCAAGATCTCCCATTGGACTCAAGATTTCCCATTGGACCCAAGATCTCCCATCGGACCCAAGATCCCCCATTGGACTCAAGATTTCCCATTGGACCCAAGATCTCCCAAGATAAAGACCCAAGATAACATTAAAATGCTGGCACCTATTTTACAGCTGGGTGAACTGAAGCAATGCAGATTTAAGTGCTTTTGCTCATGGAAATCCTTTCACTCGTGAGTCCGACGCTCTAACAACCAGGCTACAACCCCATACGCTAGTACGCAAGCTTGCACTCATGCACTTGCTCATACAGGGTGTACAGCGGCCCCGACCCCGACGTTAGGCATGTACACTCTCTGTGCCTTGGGGGTCGGCGCTCATAGGCGTGAATCGCACGAAAACCCTCTAGGCTAGCTTTCGTCCACAAGCCCCAAATGAATGTGGCGGCTGACCTCTGTCTTGGCCACAGATACTAGAATAACTAGCATATATGCAAAGAATAATACATAAGCTATCTATTTATAAGAATAAAGGCAATTGAAATGACCTTGATAAGTTTAGAAGCCCCAGGCTTGCAGGCGTAAACAACTTGCTAATTGGTTCAGCAATAATGCATTGGCCAGTCCACTGAAATGTACATGGCAGCTTTAGGCTGGAATTCCGAGAAAGGCAATAAAAATTGGGACGGGGCGGGGGGGCGTAGTGTGGAAAGGCGCGGTTGGAGGGTTTCAGCTGGGGGTAAGAGCCCATAAATGAGCCTTGGCTTTAAAATTACATTAAAATGCTTCAGTTTAACTTATTACTGAACTGAAAGTAGCTTACACGCAAATGTGCTGAGTGGCCCATCTAGTTATTCTAGTATCTGTGGTCTTGTCTGGAAACTTTTCCCTGAAAATGCCACGCACTCTACTAAAAGTAGCCCGCATCCCGCAGGCCAGCTCTCAGTTTTGTCAATCGCTGTGCCATCCGTGTCGGCTTGGATTGAGAGCTGCGACACCGAGGACGTGTTTGCAGAGCTCGATCAGCAGCAGCAGCAGCAGCACTCGCAGGAGCAGCTGGAGGCGGACATGGCCGGAATGAAACGCATAATGCGACACCTGCTAAACGATATGCGAGAAACGCAGGACGATTACAAACTGGCCCTGCAGGTCAACGATTTGCTGGCTTGCTTTTAGTCGCTTGTTGTTCATTCCTAAGCGATTTTCGTGCTTAACTAGAGAGGTACCAGGTATAGTTAAAGTGCATTGTGCACTTTTTTTCTCGTCTAGCTTACTCTGTCATGATCCGTTTCTTATCAAGTTTAAGTTATAGTATACTGTCTGTTATTTTCATATTCCATGTACATCGGTATGTATAATATTATCGCTCAGCAACGGTCGCCAATAGAGGAAGAAGAAATTATAAGTAACTAAAAACACTAAAAAACAGATTTGAAGAGCTGTGTGCGTTTATTGTCTGTGTTAACTACTACAAAACTTGCAACACTGATGCTAGAATAACTGGATGTCACTCGCAATTGAAGCTGTGCAAAAGTATAACGTCTACTCATTTTTCAGTAATTTATCGGCGCAGTGTCACTTAAATTTGCCTTTCCTTCCTCGGGGTTTCTGGCCTCAGGAGCATATAGGGGCTGAGAATGAACAACACGCATTTAAATCGAGTGAATTACAAGTGAACGCACGACGGACGAGACTTTGCCTAGAGGGCTAATCTAGCTCAGCCAATGAGAGAGCAGTAAGGGAAGAGTGCAGGCCCAATCTGGCTCAGCCAATGAGAGTGCAGTAAGGAGAGAGGTCAAAGTCAGACTGACGAAACCCAGCCTTGGGGGCAGGCCCAATCTAGCTCAGCCAATGAGAGAGCAGTAAGGAGAGAGGTCAAATTTAAGACTGACGAAACCCAGCCTTGGGGGCAGGCCCAATCTAGCTCAGCCAATGAGAGAGCAGTAAGGAGAGAGGTCAAAGTCAAGACTGACGAAACCCAGCCTTGGGGGCAGGCCCAATCTAGCTCAGCCAATGAGAGAGCAGTAAGGAGAGAGGTCAAATCTGACACAAGCGGGCAAGAGGAAAGCCTAACTGTTTATCGGCCTGGCTGGGGCTGGGGCACCACCCCTTTTCTCTCTTTCTCGCTATGCACGCACTGGATTTGGGTGCAGCTTCAAGCAGGGTGAAGATGCCAATTGGGTCTGCTTTTGTAGAAGGCCAGAGGAGGTGATTGTTGGAGCTTCAAAAACTGTAATATTTGTTTAATTTTATTTTATTAACGTACGAGCGTAAAGGCAAAAAAATATAGTTGATGAGTAGATGAGTGAATATTTACATATCTGCGAGTAGTTATCTAGTTATTCTAGTTACCGGCTTAAATGTAGGCAAGCATATTTGATTCAGTCGCCAGAGATATACAGTGCTTAGTGCCCTGTTATTGCTTAGAAACTAAATTACAATGCCTACTGACACTATGAAATACAGAGCATAGCCTGTGTTGTGTTATGCAAGAAAAAATCTTTTTTAACTGCTGATATTTCGTGTCAATTCTTGTTTTGTTCAAAGCCCTCTTATGCCTCTTTTCCACAGTTGCCAGTTGTTACCGTCGATACCGCCTGGCTTTTTTAAATTTTTTTCTTTTAAGGAGATTCTGTGCGGTAGGAGATTGGGTCGATGTCAGACTCTTCTGACACCTTTGAATGATCCGGGAGTCCAAAATCCAGTGTCTTCACCGGGTAAACTTGCTCAAGTCCGCTTGAACCAGCAAGGAGTCGCGGCAGTCACAGAGAAAAGACTTGCTACCATTCAAAGTCAAAGAGACAAAGAGCTGGCTGAATAGCTTCTTGCTACATCTCGGTGTTATGGATGGAACATCTTTTCAAGGACTACTAGACTAGACAACTATAGTGGTCCTTGCACTTCTGCAGACAAAACAAACGTGTTGCGTTTTTGAGACTGTTTTTGTCAGACTTTTCAACCAATTGAGGACATCCAGGATGTAGCGAAGGACTCCGTTTGGAAGGTTGCCTTATAAAAGCATGAAGTGACGATGAACAAAACCTGATGCTGAGTTCCTCAACAATCAATGAACGGCACAATCGGAACTGACGTCCCCTCTGCACCTGTAGCGGCCCATTCGACGGCGCTCATCGTCGCGGATTTGTCGCTGTCCGTCATCGGAGCGTCGGTTAACATCGCCGCCATGGCGCTTGTCGCCGGCTTTGCCAGAAACCGCCGGAGCCGACGTTGCTGTTACGCTGTGCTTCGTCGTCGTTGGCTTGGCTGCAGCGACTCCCTGCTCTGCTGCTCAACGTTTTCGACCCACTCGCAGCTGCATTCGGCTCTCCTCGCCCACCTGGCACTGGCTGGTCTGCTCATCGCCCTGCTGAGCCCGGCCGTGTGGCGTCAGGCTGGCGGCGGCGCTCGTCGGCTCACCAGCATCGCCCAGGCCGCGTCGTCGACTGCGGTGGCTGGCCTCGCCATCGAGCGGACCCTGCGGCTGCTGCAGGGCTGGGCTTGGACCAGCAGGAGCGGCGGTGAACGCCTTGGGGACGCCGTCATCAAAACCGGCGCCTTGGTCTGGCTCCTGAGCGCCAGTCCGCTGCTTCTTCTGTACCCGGATACGGCAGACCAGGTGACAGCCGGACAATGCCTGCTGGTCCTCACCACCGTGACGACCTGCAACTGCCTCCTTTGCGGGCTGATTCACCGAACCAGGCGGCTGCTACTGGTTTCTAAGCGGCTGCAGCACGACGGCCAGGAGCTTCTTCGCTTCCGGTTGTGGCGGCGGCTGAGCCTGCCGACTGACAGACAGCGGAGCTGCGCTCAGCTGACTCTGCTACTGCTGGTGCTGCTGTTGTTGTTGTTGATGCCGGCCCCGCTGGGTCACCTGGTCAATGGGCCTACGGGAACGGTCTGACTGCAACATGGCACAGCCAGCCGTCAATGCCCCGCTCACCATAGGACAGGGGCCTTGCACCACCGCGTCGCCGCGTGAGTGTGCAGAGGGCATGTCGGTGAGCCTGCCACCAGGTCCACCAGGGTCAACCCCAGCAGAGGGGCCGGAATTCCAGCTTTCGTGTCCGTGGCCAACGGACCTTCCACCCCACGCCTGACAGTCCAGCACTGGCGGCCAGCCCCGATGGGGTCTAGCCAGTGTCTGGAGCTGCTCGGAGGCCTGCTGGATGTGAGGCTGCTGGTGCTGCAGTACTCGGCAAGCCGGCTGCCCCTGCTGCTGCTGGGACTGCGCCAACTGCCAGCTCTTGATGGCACTTGGTGGCTGGGTGTCGAGCTGATGTCGCGCACCAGCTGCGTATTCGACCCGCTGGCCTACGCGCTGCCCCTGCCGCGGTGGTGGCAGCCGGCGCTGCGGATGCGAAGGTACAGTCGGATTCGCTGCCGTTGCGGCGGCGACCGTCTGCAGACACCGCACACTGCTTGATTGAGAGGCTGGAGCAGAGACTCAAACGAGGCTAATCATTAGTCTTTTCTTATTAAAATATACTTGTTAGGAAAGTGTAGTTTTAATCATGATTAGCAGTAGTCGTTTGCCGCAACTTCAGTTTGGTGTTACATGTACAATAATTTGCCGTAAGACGAATGAATAAATGAATGAACATGCCAATAGACGAAAGACCAGCGCTGCAACTACTCACTGATGTACCAGAGGCCAGGGGTGCTCACTGATGTACCAGAGGCCAGGCGTGCTCACTGATGTACCAGAGGCCAGGCGTGCTCACTGATGTACCAGAGGCCAGGCGTGCTCACTGATGTACCAGAGGCCAGGCATGCTCACTGATGTACCAGAGGCCAGGCGTGCTCACTGATGTACCAGAGGCCAGGCGTGCTCACTGATGTACCAGAGGCCAGGCGTGCTCACTGATGTACCAGAGGCCAGGCATGCTCACTGATGTACCAGAGGCCAGGCGTGCTCACTGATGTACCAGAAGCCAGGTGTTCTCACTGATGTACCAGAGGCCAGGTGTGCTCACCGATGTACCAGAGGTCAGGTGTGCTCACCGATGTACCAGAGGCCAGGTGTGCTCACTGATGTACCAGAGGCCAGGTGTGTGCTCACTGATTTACTTGAGGCCAGGGGTGCTCACTGATTCACGCGGAGGAATATAGCGGCTATGGAGGATAATTGCGTGCAAATAACTAAACAGCTGCCACATTAACTGCATGTAAGACTTTGGTGCTTAAATTGCCAATAAGAAATGTGGTGGCAATAATATGCGCGCAGTTATGGTGCATTTCTATATGTGCATATATTTATAATATTTAATAACGACCGCAAATGAGAATAGAACCTCAGAGAGTCTGTCTCATTATGAATGCAGCTTTGCACAGGTACAATTATATTATATAATTACTATTATATAATCAATAGTAATTAATATGCTAAGCTTATCTTACAAATAAAACATCGATTACTCAAGGACTGGATCTGAGTGTCTCTAAGTCAGCATTAAGCGACTGATGTATGATATATATATATATGGGAAATTAAAATTATTACTTATAGAAATGCCATAATTATTTTATGATTACACAGATGCAAAGGGAACATTGAAGGTAACGATATGCATGTATGTACATCGCAGGCGGAAATATTTGTTAATGTTATCAAGCAACAGCAACATACTACTTAAGCTCTCCATAGAACGAGTAGTGCCTGATGGATATATGTGCGGATTCAGAGGAACAACGTAGAGAAACTGATGAATTATAAAATCACATCCGATATAACGTAGTGGGTGTTCTTAATTACCTTGTGCAAAATTAATACAACAAAATTATATGAAAATCAGCAATGATGATACTAGTAGTATGCGCTGGTTATTAATCAATAAAACAATTTTAGTAAAAAAAACTGTACTCTGAATATTTTTAAATATAAAAATGGCACAACAAACAGAGCAGTTTAAAAACAATCAAAACCGGATCTTACCTACTAAACAATCAATCAATTTCTTATTACAACGGCAATATCATTACAAATTTAGTAGACTCAACGAAATCGCTCAGAATGAACTGAAAGCTTTACATATACAACAAATATGCTAAAAATGTAATATTATTCTTAAAAAAAGCATCAATATATTAAACATTCTGAAAATATTTTCAATGAAAAAACAGCTCGGACGCAGATATAACGAGAAAAGCAAATTAGAAAAAAAACTGGAAACTGAGAAGAGGTGAGTTGATAAAGCTTGGTACATGCTGTACAACTGTGCCAAGGATAAGTACGGGGCAGGGTAGAGATGAGAGAGTCTGTGTGAGAAAAGCAGGAAAAAGGAGAGGAGAAGGGAGGGGAGATGTTAGAAAACGCAATAGAGGTGGAGGGGAGAGGGGGTTGAGGGGCGAGAGGCTAGAGGGAGAGGGGGAAGAGGAGAGAGGGGGTAGAGAGGGGAGGGAGGTAGACGGGAGAGGGAGTAGAGAGGGGAGAGGTAGAGAAGGCAAGAGGGGGTGAGCGAGGCAGAGGGAGAGGGGTAGAGGGAAGAGGGAGAGGGGGAAGACGAGAGATTATTGGGTAGAGAGGGGAGGGAGGTAGACGGGAGAGGGAGTAGAGAGGGGAGAGGTAGAGAAGGCAAGAGGGGGTGAGCGAGGCAGAGGGAGAGGGGTGGAGGGAAGAGGTAGAGGGAGAGGGGGAAGACGAGAGGTAGAGAAGGCGAGGGGGTGAGTGAGGAGGCAGAGGGGAGGGATCCGAATACTCTAGTGTCATTACTGACAGACAGGAAACAAGGCGTGCACAGGTCCTGAGCACACTCCTCAGTCAGAAGAAGCCGCCCAGACCGTAACCCCCCCCCCCGGTGCTGCAGAATCCTCACCCCCGAGTTCACGGGGAGCCGCCGCCAATCTGCTTGGACTGCACAAGGCCGCGGCTCTCCAGCCCTCGCAGGCGCTTCTCAACCAGCTGAGTGGCCTCTGTGAGAATTCGGTGATCCCGCTGCGACGAGGCGATCTCGGCCAGGCCGTGCAGCAGCACCCTGGCCGTCTTGTACTGACGGAAGCAGCGCTCCAGCTCGCCGAATGCCTCCTCCAAGGTGGCGGACTCAAACATGTCCACCGCGTACTGATAGATCAGCTTCTCGGCTGACAGGTCGCTCGACAGCTGCTTCTGCAGTTGGGCGTCTGGCACCGACGTGGTGTGGCGCTGCAGCTGCTTGCATCTGGATCGGGTCAGGCGGTGGCGCATATAGCAAGGGCTAATTTGCTTCCGTACTACTGTTTAGAGCTAGTTCTAAGTAGTATGAAAGTTTAGTGAAAATCTGTTCTTAAATAAATAGACTTGTGTCCGAGTGAGTCGGAAACCTCTTAGGCTACAACGCCTCCAAACTACTTAATAGACATTAGCATAAGTAGTATCTCTCACCGAATGTGGCACTGGTGATAGTGCCGGTTCATAATAGTCAGCAGCTCTTTCACGGCGGCAGTTGGGCGCAGCACGGAGCGGCTGAGCTGGTCTCTGGCCAGCCTGACAGCGTTGCTAAGGAAATGCTGAATCCTTGAGTACAGCAGCAGCTGCTCAACATGACGCTGCAGTTCGCTGGGCAGGCCGAGCGCTGAGCTGGCCGCAGTCAGCGGAGCTGACCGGCTCTGCGCCAGCTCGGTGAGGTAATCAACAAAGGTGAGCACAAAGCGCAGCTTCTCAACCGTTTGCATGTGCTCTGCGCTCATCAGAGTCTCCTCTGACAGCTCCGGCGCCGCCTCGCCGTCCAAATCGTCGTCGTAGTCATCGGCGTCGGCGTCGCCAGCAGCGGCGCCCGAGGCGTCCAGGTTGCCAGGCGCGGAGGCGGCGGCAGCAGCGGCCATGTAGAACGGCACCAGCGAGCTGGGCGGCGGCGAGGCCTCGCCGAATCCGCCGACATCAGCGAGGCCAGCCAGCGACGCCGGCGAGCCGCTGCCGCCGGAATCTCCGCGACGTCGTCGGCGACGTTCCAAGCTGAACTGGACCTGGGCGAGACCGGGCAGATGGCGGCAGGGCAACTCGGTGAATGTGCGGAATGAACTACTCATGATTGAGTAGTGCGTAGAGAGTAGGGCTAGTGTTTTTTTTAATTACACCTGTCCCAATCGGGCCAAATGTGCAACTGACAGCTCAGCCGCAGCTATTTGCGCGGCGCATCTGAAGGCTGCGTACGGCTGTTCAGTCCAAGTACTGGGGGGTCGCCACACATCCTCAATTACCCCAGCTAATGCTGGCACCCATTTTACAGCTGGGTGAACTGAAGCAACACAGAGTTAAGTGTCTTGCTCAAGGACACAGATTGTCCCAGTGGGATCGGAAATCGAACCCCGACCTTCAAGTCGTGAGTCCGACGCTCCAATCACAGGGCTATCATGTTGTGCTTTGTAGCAGATATGAGACGTGATATGCAATGAAATCTCGCATTTCGCATTTGAGTCTACTTGAGTTAGTAGACAGTTAAGCGCTGACACAAAGACTCTCGGACGGCTTTTTTTTGCATTTGCATTTCTTTTACAAGTCACGTGATGCCCTCGTGACTCAACAGTCGTCTAGCAAAATCCTAGACGTAAAATCCTCTAGCAAACTCATGCAATTACTATAAAAGTAGCATAGCAAAGACACAAACCTGCGGAGGCGACATCTTAGCCAAATCGAATCCGCCAGCGACCAGGTCTTTACTGCTGCCCCTGTCACCAGGCGAGGTTGGCACCGCCCTGGCCACAGTTCCAGCAGCAGCCGCAGAAGCAGGCGCTGTTCCAGCAGGCGCCGTCGCCGTCGAGCCAGTAGGGGGCGGAGGCGAAGGCGAAGGCGACGGCCGAAGCAGATTTCTCGACCGTTCAATGCTACCGCTACCGGAAGCGGCTTGGAACAGGCGGGCGGCGGCGGCGGCACCGGCAACTGGCGGCTCCTCGGCCCCGTCCTGGCCAATCAGCACGAAGTCGTGGCCAGGCTCGGCGGCGGGAGCCCCGGCCGGTGCCGGCTGCTGCTGTTGCTGCTTCCGCGGCTGCTGGCGCTGACTTGAAGCAGTCGGAGTTGGCGGCAGCGGTCGCCGATGCTGTTGCTGGAGCTGCTGCTGCTGTTGAAGCAAAGGTGGCGAAGCCTCAGACAGCGGCGACGCCGACAGCAGCTTGAGATTATCGCCCTGAGACGCTTTCCGCTGCAGCGGCATGGGTACAGCAGAGGCGGGTGCCAGGGACAGGAACTGATGCTGGTAGAAGTCCTCGAAGCTGATCCGGTCTGCCGGATTGCGGCGCAGGATCCGCAGCAGCAGGTCGGTCAGCTCCGGCGAGGTGTTCGGCGGCACCCGCGGTCGCAGGTTGACGTTCCGTTCGTAGAAATCTTTCAACGCCTGCGGCGTGTTAGCATGAAATGGCGCGGTGCCAGTGAGGCACTGGTACACAATGGTGCCGATGGACCACAGGTCCGCTTTGCTGTCGTAGTTCCAGGACATCAGCACCTCTGGCGCCATGTACATCGGACTGCCGCATAGGGTGCCCGCCATCTTGCCGTCTGCTAGGAACCTGCGGGGATTTGGGTTGCGACGTAGTATGGGAATCTGAGTGTCAGATACAAGATTCTGATGTGTCAGACAAAAGATTCTGTGTCAGATCCAAGATTCTGATGTGTCAGATCCAAGATTCTGATGTGTCTGATCCAAGATTCTGATGTGTCTGATCCAAGATTCTGATGTGTCAGATCAAAGATTCTGATGTGTCAAATCCAAGATTCTGATGTGTCAGATCAAAGATTCTGATGTGCCAGATTCAAGATTCTGATGTGTCAGACAAAAGATTCTGATGTGTCAGATCAAAGATTCTGATGTGTCAGACAAAAGATTCTGATGTATCAGATCTAAGATTTTGATGTGTCAGATCCAAGATTCTGTGTCAGATCCAAGATTCTGATGTGTCAGATCCAAGATTCTGATGTGTCAGATACAAGATTCTGATGTGTCAGATTCAAGATGCTGATGTGTCAGATACAAGATTCTGATGTGTCAGATCAAAGATTCTGATGTGTCAGATCCAAGATTCTGATGTGCCAGATTCAAGATTCTGATGTGTCAGATCAAGATTCTGATGTGTCAGAAGTAAGATGACATTACTAATTAATCCCTCCAAGCCACTGCTAACCTGGCAAAGCCGAAATCGGCTATTTTAATGGAGATCTGATGCGCCGGTGGGTACTTCTCCCTGGGACTGATAGCGTTCTCCAAGCTGGTCCAGATTGGCTCTGGCCAGTTCAATAAGAAGTTATGCGGCTTCATGTCGCGGTGCACCACCTGCCTACTGGCCAGAGCTTGCATAGCCCTGGCGATCTGGCGCAGAAAATGCCGGATGGTGTCCTCAGACAATGTCTTCTTGTCCATCAGATAGCCAGCCAGGTCGCCGCCATTGCAGTATTCCATGACCAGAAACACCCGATCCCCAGTTTCAATACAATCCAACAGGCCAACCACATTATCGTGCTTGAGAGTGCTCAGCTCTTTCAGAATTTTTATCTCCTTGCTCAATAGATTCTGCGATTTGGCCAGATTCTTTTTCTGAATAACTTTGATGGCCACTTTGCGATGCTGCGACACCCTGTGCCGGCCTTTGTAAACCAGGGCGAAGGCGCCGTGACCAATCAGCTCTCTTGTGGAGTATTCGAACTCGCCAACTGATTCCATTGGATCTGACTAGGCTAATACTATAGGTCTGTTTGCCAAGCAGAGTCAGAGAGCACTCTGTGTGCTATTGGACTGCGGCTCTGCTAGTGAGTGCTGCACTGCAACCAGGAGTTAACATTGGATTCTGTAGTAATGGATGCTTCAATTCAAATTCTATTCTATTCAATTCAATTCTGATTTTTTCATTTAACTTTGTCTAACTGAATGCAATCAATGAATTTATTGATAGTTAGCCAAAAGCAAACTTCTTTTTTATCTGACTTGGAAAATACCAAAAATTAGGCTAAAAACCTAGAATTCTTTTTAAATTAATAGTTGTATATCTTTATTAAAGTACAATAATAAGTAAAGCTATTATAGATATTTGTATAATCAAATTAATCAATATGGAGATCGATTCTGTCATTTAAGCTTGTCCTATATACTTGTATGTGTATAATAGATTTCAAAATAAATGGCATAACCAATCTTCTTCAAACTTGCAACTGTTTTTAAAGCATTAACGTTGTAATATAGGCACTAGGGTCAAAAGTGCTATTCTTTTTTATACCTTTCTATTATACTAAAAATCTATGCAGTTATGCACATATTTAAACCTTGGTCACAATATTATAAAAAGTGTATGAAAAACTAGAAAATTAACAAACTATTTTGTTGAGTTCCACTATACATGCGCAACAGTCAGCCAAGTTGGCTAATCTAGCAAACAGACTTGGTGGCCAAACCAAGGTAAGTTGCAAAAATGCCCACCCAAATAAATACCCAAGTAGTACTAAGTAGATAACAAGCCATTTTGCCTTAATAAGATAGTCATAGTTACTCCTGCCATTTATCCAAAGTTGCGTTAATTTTGCTTTAGGGTTTCTTTTATATGTAAGTCACATTTTTGGCCAAAAACTATGTTGCATAATATTGATAACTGGACCCTGATAGATGCCTTAAAGAGACAGCTAGATATTGCATATATAACCATGCTAGATATAGTATTTGGAGTATGCATTAGTCTAGACAATGAGGCCAATGCCACACTTTATACAAGGGCATATCTAATTTAGCTTTCTAGCCTACTACATAGGCAATGATATTGACTAGGGGCCTAGCTAGCCATATTATCAAGTTGGAGGCCTACTACCCTAAGCCACTATATAAAATGCTATTATTCAGGTTGCAGAGACTATATAGCTAAGGCCAAGGGCAAATGTTATCTTTTTTCTTTTCTTTTCCCTTTCTGTTCTTTCTCCTTCTTTCTTTTTTCTAAAACTATAGAACTTTTTATTTCTAATGTCTTACTCAAGAGGCCTTCACTTTAAGAGGCATCTGCTTTTATTCTATAAATAGTGCAAAGAGAACTATTTAAATAAAGAATTGAAAGAGATTACAAAGCTTTGTAGTTTTGGAATGTGATTATTCCAGTGTAAAAGTTTCATTGAAATGATTGCCTTCCAAAATTGAATATAGACAGGATGACTATTTAGTATTTAAATCATACATGCGCAACTGCTAGCTGACCTGGCCGATCTGGCCATCATAAATTGTGGTGGACCAGGGGTAAGTCGCAAAAATGCCCATCCCAAAGAATACAGATGTAGTACTAATTAGATGATGAGAAATTTAGCTCTTATAAGACAGTTATAGTTACTCCTGCCATTTATCCAAAATTGTGTTAATGTTGCTCTAGGGTTTCTTTCATAGGTAAGTCACATTTTTTGGTCAAAAAGTAAGTTGCATAGCTAGTATAAATCAAGGGGGTTGCGAATGTATGATTTAAATAATATAAAGGCACAATCATATAAAAAACTACCTTTCTTTTATAGTTTTGAAATAATCATTTTTCTATTAAAGCTTCATTGAAATGATTGCTTTCTAAAACTAAATATATATAGGCTGACTATTGAAATGACTTTAACTTATATAAATATTGTAGTTTCTTTAGTTCAAACAAAGAAAATTTACAAACTTCAATGGTAATTATTTATTGAAATTATTTAAGTTAAGCAATGTTAATGATATTGTTATCCAAAATACTGATTAAATTAAGACTTTTTAAGACTAAATTTAAAACAAAAACATATTCACTTAATAAAAAAATATTTTAATTACATAAAATTAAATCCTGTAAAAGCTAGGCCCTATATTAAATTCTGCAATGTAATAAGCAACACATTACAATGTGTATTTATTTAGGCCTACATTAGGGCCTATTGCAGAATTTGAAGCAGCTTTTTTGTGCAGAATGAAATTGAAAGTTGCATCATTCACAATACATGCATATAGATAAGCGTAGGCCTAAAACAGTTAATGTTAGGCCTACAGTTGCCTATCAGAATTAGAAATCAATACCTAGAAATAGGCCTAGAAAGCTAACTTGTAGACCTAGATTACTAAATATTTAAACTAATAAAGGTTTGAGTGAAAATTTGAAAAGGCAATGAGTAGGCCTAGGCCCATGTCTAATTTAATTTCGTGGATCGTGGATGTAACGGAGGCGGATGTGCCTAGGGTGTAGGGCGATACGCTCTAGTTGAAAAAATTTACAGAAATGCACAGTGCAGCAGAGCTCAGCTGGGCTGTGTAGGCCTAGGCCAAGTACAAGTCAACTCGGTGACATGACAAACAAACAGATTGAATAAAGTACTGATAATTTATCCACTACTAAAATCTGAATGTGAGAAAACTTGATCTCACTCCTCCGACCTGGGCCTTTCCAGGTCTAGGGTAAGTCAGCTGATTTAAGATGATCTGTCAATTTGAAACCATGAAAGTGACGAAATTAATATATTTCAACATTTGAATAATGACTTATTGTGTCAAGTAAAACAAAACTTAGTGCTTTTTAGCATTTAGGTAGAAGAAAATTCGTAATATAAAATATTTTATACTGCTATGACGTC
The DNA here is from genome assembly GCA_002269645.1 of Macrostomum lignano. Lineage (NCBI taxonomy): Eukaryota > Metazoa > Platyhelminthes > Macrostomidae > Macrostomum > Macrostomum lignano. The sequence continues at coordinate 25,597 of NIVC01000746.1, read as the reverse complement.
TATGTCTACAAATACTACTCATAGACTTGTTATTAATATTATTGAATATACCCACTGCTCACTGAGGGTGCTGATTTCTTACTTTAAGCCTCCAGAATGGGTTCGGATCTTCCAAGAAAAACAGCAGTATAACTATTTAACTCTGTTAATATTTGCCTCACTTTGCACAGTTTTTCACTTTCTTCTTGGCGATTTTCATTCAATAATTAAGAGTTTATAGCAAGTATATCCCTCTAGTTAAGGAGACAAAAAGTTATACTTTACAAATTGGTTCTGGTTCTAGAACCAGAACAAGCAATATGAAGAGCCTCTGAAAGTTTATTTTAATATTAATTTTTTAATATCTATAGAATCGATATAGCTGGTGAATTAATTGTTTTTTCGATATCACTGGATTTAAAGTATCATCTCGTACGCAGAAAGAGTATTCAAGCCAGGGACTACACTTGGAAACTGCATGGCCAAATCACGCAAAAAATAGTTAGAGGCTGGCTTTTTCTAGTGCGCCCTAGAATTTATTATTGAACGTGGAAAGCTGGGGTTTTTTTCGCCATCCTGTACAGAAGTTCTAGGGAGCACAGCTAGAAAAACCGTGAAGCCTCCAACTATTTTCTGTATGATTTGGCCAGTTTCCCGTCTATTACATATGTAAATTTAGTTAAACTAGTCGCTGATTCGAGTCTTTCGGTTGCCAATTGTAATAAAAAGCCCCACCTCTGGTATACTTCCTTAATGAATTTTGCAAGAATTTTTTATTAATTGATCTATGTCTTCCTAAAACATTATGTAAAATAATTCTAGGTTTTCATTAATTCTAAGGTTGCGAAATTTCCATTTCACAGCTACCATGCAATCACTACTGTCGCCTGTTGCCGCCTACGATAGCTGATGGAGCGTACGATCCACATATCACTATTCAGAGAGATACACTCTACATGGTAATGTAGCCTTTGATTAGCCCGTCAAACCAGCTTCCCAGAAATTGGCATCAAACTGATATGCAGGGATTTCTTGGCTGCATGAAGACCTCATCTCATTTCGTAAAGATTTTGCCGCAGATTGGCATCTTCATCGTCGCGGGCCGAATATGGGAAAAGCTATAGTTGGTGATGGCGAGGTCAGGACTGTAGGCAGGGTGGTGCAACTGGCGGAAACCAAGCTCTTTCACCTTGACTTGCATCCGAGCGGCCGCATGACGTCACGATTGTCCCAAAAGGATGAAGGGTCTTTGACGCAGGGCTTGCTCAGAACAGCATCGCGGCTCAGGTATCCTTGCAAGTGTTACAGAATGCGGCACACGAACGAACTATGGATACCATGCGCACGCTCTCCATTTCACGTACACTCGCAGGTGGATTATAACTAAGGCTGGTTATAAGTAGATTTTTAGTCTAATCAGACTCAATTTTACTCAGGGCAACCATCAAATAGTCCAGAAACTTTTTAGCACCCTCGTATATTCCATACTGATCGTATCTAAACTAACGACGCTTTCAAATTTAAAATATTAGTTGACTCTGTCTATCGCAAAATTCTTGAGCTTTCATATTATTTGACAAATTTAAGTAATTTTTAAGACTGTGATGCCGTAAATAAACTGCACATTGTGCATCATGTGTTTTATCTGACATCCTTTAGAACGGCTGACATCACATTCAAGAGCTGGTTGGTTAGTACATTGTTTAAATGTACAAGTCATAGCTCTCAGCTCCGTCAAACTCCACTTCCTAAATCAAACAGAGGATCTCATTGAGTTGAATTCCTTCCCCTTACTTAGCTTTTTTTCTATCCCTCAACCTCATTCCCAAAGGCAAGTTGCCATGACAGCAGCATCTAGGGGCTGCACCTGTACGCGAGCTCCTGCCGGCATGCAAGCCCTATAGTCATTGTTCTAAGACCGATGAGCGCGGGAGATGGCTGGGAGGAAGGCGAACGCAGAGAGAACTCCCCATCGATCTACCAATTTTGGTTTCCATGGCTCACTCCCTGGATTCCGCAGGGTGGAGAAGGAAGAGGAGAGGGAACTCTGACTCAACTGTGCGCATGCATATGCATCTCCACACCCTTCTGCAAACAGCCACCCCCCATTTGATGAAGCATCAGGCACGCCTATTTCAAAGGGGAGCTAGCTAATCGTGACTAATCCTACATTGTTCCGAGAAGTGTATTTATTCACAGCTACTCTCGAAGCCAGTGATAGCTTTATCGAAGAAGTGAACTACGTAAAGCTTGCATAACGCACGATTGTCTTGCAACAATATGATGCGCCGGAACTCTCTGGGATTCGAGTTCCCGTCTGTCTCGGATCAGCCCAGATCCTCGTTTACCGGCCGAAGTAGCTGCGAGTCCAGCCACTGCGGCTGCGGTCTGGAGGACTGCGACCAGGCTGACACCGACTCGGCTTTCGTCGATGATGATCTGGAGAGCAGCTGGGACCAGCTGCGGCTGCGCCAGTTTAAAGAGCAACTGTCTGTCGTGGAGGAAGCGCCGGCCCGAACCTCCAGTTCAGTCTTTGTGCGCCTGATGAAGAAACTAATGACAGGTGAGAATCGAAATCGTAACTAATCCCAGCTTTGGTGAATCATTAAGCCTATGTAGTTCGGATCCTTGTTCTTTAAAGGCCAATACTCATCATCTGTTGAGTCCCCGATTGATTTGGTGCATAAATTTACGAACTCGAGTACAGAAATTTTCCCCACCATCTTACTCATTCAGTGAGTCAAATCTTCTCAAACGAACGGCTGGACAAGTACGAGAAGATCATCCTGGTGCTGGCGATCCTGCTGATTGTCGACACAGTCGCTCTGACCTACCTGCTGGCCTCCTATCCGGTGTACAGGGACATTCTAGGCAAGCTGGGCTACAACATCCTCTTCAATTCGACGTCATTCTTCTATAAAGCCAGTCTGAAAAGGGACTTGTAAACTCCAAGCACCTGGGAATAAATTTATATTAACTGGCTGAGCTAGGCTTGGCTCTGACTTAACTTTTATTCAACAATTCGACTCAAGCTGTTTCCAGAACCCTATTTTTCAGCTGATAAAATTGTTTTATTCACTTTATTGTACCCTGCATGTATTTTCATGTCCATTTAAGATACGCTATAAACTTTCAAGAGTCACTTGAACTTTCCAGTGTATATCGTTAAAATCCGTTAATTTTAGTGGTCCTTGTGAACCTTATCGCTTGCTAACGTAAGCAGAGCTCACTGATATTTTCATTTTCATTTCACCCGAAATCGCCACTTCCTCACCAAGCAATGTTTTGCTAAAAAAGGAAAAAATAGTCTTTTCTGCTTTAGGTGCCTTCTTTTTTGGGAACCAAATATACTCGTACTTGCGCTGGTAAGAAATTCGATAATCGAAAAAAATAACGCTAAGTCTATTTTCCTTTATACGTGTACTTACTGTATAGTATATGGACTAGCCATGTTCGCCCCCCCCCCGTTGGGGGACCACAAAGCAAAAGAACTAAAAAATGAATAAACTATACATCCATTTTTTATTAAAAGCAGGGGGTTGTGTGCACCTGGTGCACTTTAAGCAACATAGGCACACAACCGGCGAGAGGCATTACTGCCCATTCCGCCGACTCCTCTGAGCAGGCACACAAGCGCGCGGATACGTACGCAGGCACACACTCACACAGGAGTTTACAGCGGCCCTAACTTTATTTTATCGTTAGGCATTTACACTTCACTGTGCCTTGGGGGTTGGCTCTTAAGGCCGTTAATTGCACGAGCAGAGCCAAGCCGAGATTCCAATTCAGCCCCAAATTAATGTGACTGCACTTGGAATCGAGCCTGGGTCGCTGGCACATCAGAGCCTGCGCTAAACCGCTGGGCTATGGCCCCCCTTGTAACTAACTATACATGTAGCTTTCGCTCGACTTTGTTACAATCAGTATTGTCAGTTTCTTAAGGAAAATGCCGTTTAAGGCAAAAAACATCATGCAGCCCGAAAGCCGGCTATTTAGCCTAAGATATCAGCATCCGCTTTGAGCTTTGGCATCAAAGCATCTTTGAGGTATGACTTACATGTAACTCTCTAACTCTCCTTTTGATGCTTGGCCTACCAATAACTTCAATTGAAATTGAGATCTCAGCGATCGACATACATGTGTGAGCATTTACATTTTATCAATTTCCCTTCCATCAATTTCCATCCATTTTTTTATTGTCAGTGTGCCAGTAGTATTACTTCTAGTAGTAAACCAATTTTAGTATAATTCTGGTAAATAATCTAGTAAATTTAACATAATCGCTTTAAAAAAAGTCAAGTTGAAGATTGTCCTAAGTAAAGCGAAAGTGTGTGAAAAATCCGGTAGAAAAGCTGTAGAAAAATAGAAAAAAGGAAGTAGCTTAATGTAACGGAAGTGAAAGAAAAGCAACGCAAAGTCGTTATTCCGTTGCCTAAAAAATTAAATATGGTCCGTTCGCGTTAATATATGCTATCAAAAAGTAGCTTCCGTTACTAAAGTAACTTTAGCACCACAGCAAAGCCGTAGCTTGGGTGCTGTGTAAAAAATCTAAAGGATATTTTTCCGTTTATTTTAAGTGATTAAGCACTGTAATTAGGTACAAGTACTACGTCGTAACGTAGTCGACTATTCAATTTAAAGATTCTCAGCAAGGCAGGCGTGACATTCGCAGACTCGGTGACCTTATCGTGAAGTGAGCCAAGTCATGAGGTTGCCAAAAGCGTTAGAGGCCGGAGCAAGTTATTTTCTACCTTCATTAAAGGATCTGTTGCTTACAATCAAATCCTTTAACATTTTCTTGCAAGAACTGATTGCAATACAGATCGAATAGACAGTTTCAAAATTTCAAATAGAAATAAAATAATCTGATTCCTTAGGTTGCACTTGAAGTTTATTGATTTAGTACAAGTTTATTTTCACACTTCAAGCAGATTAGGTTTACGTGCGAGTATTTCAGTGAAGAAAAATAAAATCTATCAGACGATGCCCGGAATAAAGCAATTAACTTGGCTACAGTCAATATTTAATCTCTACTCTTGGTGAGATCTGAGTTTCTATAAAAGGTTGGCTTTTCTTCATACACATGGCGGTAGACCACCATAGTCAAATGTCACTGGCAGTCAAATGTCACTGGCAGTCAAATGTCACAGGCAGTCAAGACCCATATTAAGGAATTAAGTGCGAGTACGAGCGTGCAATCCTTTTCACAAATAAAAAATCAAATTTGGCGCTTCAGTTCGGCCAGAATGAGCTCTCCAGAAGCGGTCTGCTGACGAAGTGCGCAGCTGTCGGTCTCGCTCTCTGCGTGCAGATTTAAATATGTTGAATGCGGTGTAGGTGTACGGTACATACACCTCTGGACGCTTATTTATAAACTGGATGTCAAACTACACTTGTGGTGAGCAGCGTAATGTCAATTGAAGGTCAAATTGTGTCAACTAAAGCCCTATAAAAGTAAATGAAAGAACCTGAGTGTCTTGAGTGTCCATTTCACCTTTAGCTGATGTTCTCGAAAGAGAAACGGTAAGAATACCCGGATAATTAACTAACATTTACCTGTTAAAGAAAGTTATCATTCGAGCGGTCTAATTAATCTAAGCCCCTGCTGTGAGCCGTCTATGTTTCAAGCACTTTACACTGAATAGACTAGTTTTGCTTTTCTCCTCCTAGCTCCTAGCAAACACTAATTACTTAAAGTAGGCATCTCTCAGTGTATACAGTCATCCTATTCTTGGGTTTTCTTGTTGCACAATCGCCTCGGAGTTCTTACCTGCCTTGTACCAGGCGTCGAAGTCTTGACGGCATTTCCACGCGTCAACAATGAAGTACTTGGGATTTCGCATCCCTTTCACCTTCTGCACCTTGTCGGTGATGGCAACGCATGGAATCCCCTGGCAGCTGCGCACGCCATCCTCGTGTCGCTTAAGATATTCGCCGTTGAAGATCTCTTTGAACTGCACGTCCAAGTTCATGATGGACAAGACTGCGTAACCTGGAAGTTATATCAATTCATGCGTTAAATTTAGGAGACTCTTCGAATAGTGTGGTATTGAAACTCTTGGGTAGTCTACCGGTATGGACGTTGAATGAGTCTAGTTGCAATCTTTATTAGTAGTAGGAAAGTGGTCCCCTCTACCGCCATCGCACGGGATTGGCCGGCCACCCGGCCAATACGGGGAGACGGCCCCCCAAAGACCCCCACCCGACCCCAAACCCACCACCGCCACGCACCCACCCCCGACCCCAAACCGGGCCCCTCCTGTCCTGCACCCCATCCCAAACCAAGCCCCCCTCCTGTCCTGCACCCCGTGCATCCATACCAATGAATGGCTGGCCAATCAGCGAGGGGGAGTCAATCAGCGATGAGGAGGCCCCGGAGGCGGGCGGGACAGGCCGGAGGTAGGGGTGGGGCAGGCCCAGGGATGGGGTCGAGCAGGTCAATGATGGGGTCGAGCAGGTCAAGGATGGGGTCGAGCAGGCCAAAGGTGGGGGTCGGGCAGGCCGGTCGAGCAGGCCAGAGGAGGGGTTGGGCAGCTGAGTGTCTGGGTGAGTGTCCAAGGGTGAGTTAAGTGAGTGTCCAAGAGTGGGTATCGAGTTGTGAATGAGTGTCCATTGGTGGTGACACGCAAGACAGAGTTTCAGTGTGATCGGTCAACGGGTAGAGGGTCCGATTGCTTGGAATTTCCTAGTAGAGAGGGAAAGAGATTCTATTGGTCGAGCAAGCATTTAGAAGTGATTTCCTCGGAATTGCCGAGTAATGTGGAGAAGGGGTTCTATTGGTCGAGAGGTCCCTGATGCACGATTTGGTTGGTCAACACGCCCCGCAGGAGCTGGGGTTCAGGACCCTTTATAAGCGAAGCACCCGGGACTCAGTGTAGATTTTTTTATTTTAGATTAAATTGAACATACAACAAAAATGCAAATAACTTGCGACTTTTGCGAGTCATCAGTAATCGGGGGCATTGAGGAGCACTATGCGGTATGTCCTGCGATACCAGCACTATTTAAGTCAGATGACTCCCCAAACGATTCATTTTCAACTGATCAAGGAGGCGTTTGATGGCAGGTCCCGACTTTACCGGGCCAGTGCATGCGGCGACGCGAGGAACGTTTTGGAAAACTCTCGTCAAGCTTTCATTGACTTGATCACCCAGCATCAACGTGAGCCAGGAACCGCCATCAAGGTTCAGCTGCGCCTCGGGGTCCTGATGCAGCGCATCATTAATGGAAGCTGCGCCGCCGAGAACACCGCCTGGTTTGCTGCCAAGATCCACTCTCTTATTCGGAGTGAGTAGGAGCACTACTTCTCTGACGACATGCAGACTATCCTCAACCGGATAGAGAAGTACCTACGCAATGGCAGTGGCTGGATAATCAGGACCACTCGGTGTGTTGACGTGTCGACCGCTGTTTATTATCTACCGCATGGAGCATCGTGCAAAAGGCTAAGAATGAGTTCAAGAAAGACTGCAACAAGCTGCTAAACAACCCCCTGTTTGGAAAGACCCTGGAGAATGTTCGCAAGCAAGTGGACTACCGGCTGGTTAATTCAGCAGGAAAGCCTGTGGCCAAGCCAGCGTTCCGCGAGCAGATGATTTTCAACGGGGATTTAGTTCTAGTGCACATTCTCAAGACGAATGTTGTGCTCGACAGGCTAGTGTATATCGGCCAGTGCGATCTGTCTGGACACTAGCAAGCTCGTTTTCTCACCATAAAATTTTTCTTTGCAAATATCTGATTTTAAACAACTATATGCATGTAAATTTAATACGAACATACTATATTTTGAATAATAATAAATACATGCTTAGCTTTACTCAATGATATCTGGTACACTGCAGGAGAGAAAAATGTTCTTTCACATTAATATTTTTACCATAATGAGTCATTTTTGTGCACAGGTCTGGGTTAAAATCCCCATTGAAATGCATGTACTTTGTGCACGAGTATGTAAGTTTTCGTGCACAGTGTTAAATAGTATGCAAAGTGTCGAGGTTTTTCGTGCACACACTTGGGTAAAAATTCCCATTGAAATGCATGTATTTTAATGCTAGCAATTTCCAGTTTTAACATTACTTTCAATTAAAGATACAGACGTGGCTCCGAGACCAAGATGTCTACACACTGCATAGAGATAAACGCAAAAACTTTCGTCGAGCACCGATTGTGGTGCGGGGCATGGATGACCAGTGGGAACTGGACCTGGTTGAAATGCTGCCGTTTGCCAAGTACAGTGGCGGCGTACGATATATTCTATGTTGCATCGATGTGCTCAGCAAATTTGCCTGGGCTCAGCCGGTGCGCCGCAAGACAGCCGAGGAAGTTGCAGCCGGATTCGAAGCGATCCTAAATCGAGCTCACCCTCGATGCCCACGAGCAGTTCGGACCGACCGCGGAAAAGAGTTTTGTAACATCCAGTTCCGAGCCCTCTGCGTAAACCAGAAAATGCATGCATTCACGTCAAGCAGTGACCAGAAATGCGCAGTCATTGAGAGATGGAACCACACACTGAAATCCCGAATGTGGCGGTACTTTCGTCACAAGTCAACATTAACCTGGACCGATGTGCTTAAGCCCCTAGTAAAGGCATACAACCAGAGTATTTATCGGAGTATTCAAAGCCGACCAGTTGATGTCAACAAGTCAAACGAGATGAAAATTTGGCACCGGCTCTATGATGGGAAGCTTCCTGAGACTCGTGAAAAGGTCTCCAGACCAAAGTTCAAGGCAGGAATGATGGTGCGAATCTCTCTTCGCAATCCGACCAACCCATTCACCAAGGGATACACAAGGGGATGGAGTGAGGAAGTATTTGAAATCGAGTCCCTCCACCCCAAGGCAAGTTTTACGAGCCGGAAATGCAGCAAGTGATTGGAAACAAGAAGCTGTGGACCATTGACAAGGTTCTCAACATTGAGAAGCTGAATAGTGGAAAGATTCGGTATTTGGTTCAGTGGCGCGACTCAGAAAAACCCAGTTGGATTGACGTAAAAAACTTAACAAAAATATGAAAAGGCAAAGATTTCAGGTAATGTCCGGCCCCGATGATGACCCGGCCAACTTTACTGCTGAGCTGCTTCATCCTGTGCTGCTGGATTCTGCTTTGGATTATGAGTTGGCTCTGCTTGGAATCAGTTTTTATCAACTGCATCTACACGATCTCTCATCCATTGTCGCTATATTATCAGCTTGAGGGTTCAATGCAATGTGCTGAAATTCCAGCTGGCCGCTACAATGACTTGTTACGTACTCCAGCAATGCACTGCTGCTTCATTTTGTATGAGCCATGGAATGATGAGTGCGGTCACTGGATTGCTGGAGTAGCAACCAGTAAAGTGCATTGTGAAATTTTCAAGTCTTTGAGAGGCTTGAGTAAAAATATGAAGAGCTGGTTAAAGAAAACTAAACCAACGCGGATGGTGCTACAATGGAATACGGTCCCTGTTCAGCCCAGTTCGTCAACTCTTTGCGGCTGGTATTGCATTTTTTACTTGATCCATCGACTACATAAGAGAATGTCTTATAATGCCTTGTTCATCAAGGCCTTGCATCCGGCAGCTGTGGCTCAAAACGATGCAATCATACTCAGACTCAAAAATCAGTTGCAAGGTGTTTGATTCCAGACTGCGGATAGGCAGCTGCATGATGGTTTCGGGCCCTTCTCGAGCGGGAAAATCAACATTCTGTTTGCGGCTGCTGTCCCAACGACTGCTTCTGTTCGACCAACCTCCCAAGCGGATGATTTGGTATCACGGATGCCCGCAGCCGGAACTCCACGCGACTCTGCGGCGGCTAGGAGTGCAAGTATGTGAAGGATTATCGAATTTGGATCTGCAGCCCCATGACCTGATTGTGATTGATGATTTACTGGATGAAGCAGCTGCAAGTCGAGAGCTACGACACCTGTTCACCCGTGAGGCCCACCACAAGCCCTGCTTTGTCATTCTCATCACGCCAAATCTATTTTTCAAAGGCAGAGAGTGGCGCACAATTAGCATAAATTGCACCTACATGCTGTTTTTCAACAACCCCAGAGACACCTCTGCGGTCCAAGCTTTAAGTCAGCAATGCTTTCCCAAACGGCTCACTCTGCTAGTAGAACTGATGGATCGATTGGTGCGAGATGGAGATCAGCGCTATCTGCTGCTTGATTTTCACCCCGCTTCACCCCATGAACTGCGCCTGAGAGCCAATTTTCTCCCCGATGAGGCCCCGCAGCGAGTTTATCTGTAAGAATCGCCCAGTCTCTGCACTGAGTTAAACATGGATAAACACTTTGCACTAATAACTGTCTTTTGTGAAGGCACTATATCCTTGCGTCGCTGCATACTTACCTATGCAAATAAAAGCACCATTTGCTTTTTTGTCGAGTGTATTATCAACTTACTAGCAGGAAAAGTTGGTTGTGAAGATAGCTTGAAGCGGAGACGCAGGCGATATCGAAATACTCTCCGGCTTGTTGCACAAAGCAAAAGTGTGAAAGAGGCTCGGCGCAATCTCTCACACGCGCATATCCTTCGTTGTCTTCCTCTGATTCTCACTTGTATAAAAAGACATGTACAAGAAAATGATAATGGTGCCCCGGTTGCAGTATGAGGCACTTGTGAATCAGAGGGGCATGGAGACAGTCTGTGAACCCGAGCTAGAGGCGGAAAAACAGTTGCGCAAGATTAGAGACGAGCGTTGTGTGCAGCAGCTGCAGGCAAGTGCGACCCAAGAACAGTCTCCAGTAATTCACAAAGAACTGCAGTGGAAGGAGATGTTATATCTGACGGTGAATCAGAAATGGCATCATCGTCTGCAGGCATTGATTACCTTCATAACCGTAAAGTGCAAGTCGATTAGCATAGATTATATATATGAAGTTTCTGTCAATGGTAAACCGTTGTACAACTCAAATATCGTGGACCTGCTGCATTTCATAGTTAAAGATACGTACTCTAAGTACCTTCAGCCCCCGAATGGGATTAATGAGTTTGTTACGTGTCTTCAAGAAAACCACGTACCTGTCTGCAGTTGGTCTGAACACTACAAAATTGCTGGAAAAGCCTCGGGAAGAAAAGTCCAGTCCTAAAAAACCTCGACTGCAAGACTATAAGAAGACTCAGTCTCAGAAAGGATACGGCAAGTGGATCAAGTGGCCAAGATGATTGTCATTGATTTTGAAGGATTTCCGCACCTCTACAAAACAGAAGACTTTGTGATTAAGGAAATTGCATGGGTTGAGTTTGCATGCGGTCAAACGACGGCTCATTACTATTGCTACCGGCCGCCGCACAGTTTTGAGCTCTTTGATAGAGGACAGCGACGAACCTGCTACTGGCTCACCAATAAGCGGCACGGTCTAGACTGGGACAGGAGTGGGTTCCGACCCTACTCTTGTCTCTGGAGCGATATCTCTCACTTGCAAGGCCCGATATTCAGCAAAGGGGACGTCAAGTGCCAGTTCCTATCGCGTCTGCTGCTACAGCCTGTCTACGACCTAGCACACCTGGCCTTTCCGAGTGCCTCAAAGTACGTGCTACCCTGCGCCCTGGACAAGGTGACGCTGTACGCTGATTGGCTGCGGCCTCGCGGCTACGGGTCTATAAAAGTAACGATCTGCAGCAGGCACTGGCGTTTCTCTCGATTGTCTAAAGATGGTCGCAACAATTCGCGTGACAAACATCGTGACAGGAGCCGATCTGGCGACCCGGGTGGGTCTGCCACAACTAGCGAATTTCATGACTCTTCATCTGCCTCAGCATCACACAATCCGCCATCGCCTGGTTCATCCTCGAACACTGGCAGTGGTGATGAAGAGCAGGCAGCATCGAGTAACCGCGCTGGTGTATCCTATCGGACAAGTGTCTGTCTGTGGAGCCAAAAGCCTGGAGGAGGCTCTCGCAGAGACGGAGAAGATTGTGAGGCTGTGTGCGGACTTCTTGCGATTGACCAGTCTGCCCCAGATTCGCATCAAGACTATTACATACTGGTACCTCTGTGACGGCCTTTCCCGCGAGTCGGCATCCACTCCGGTTGGGGGAAGTCAAGTCTAAATGGCCGCATCGGGGTACCTATGAGCCGGAAATGTTTAACGGACTTGTGCTCGAGTTTACTGCTTCTGTAAAGTTGATTTTGCTTCATTCATATCGTTGAATAATAGCCGGTGCTCGCAGCGTGGTTGAGGCTCAGACTGCAGCTGATGCTCTCACCCGCATTTTGCATGCAGACCAAGCATCCGAACCTACTTTGCTGGACTCGATCTGAGCTCCTCTACAGCATAACAGTAGTAGTGAGATCTGCCTATGCACCGATTAAAAATAATAATATTTTTGTTGTAACTTTACTTCTGTATTTTTTGTGTACAAAAGATAAGAAAAAATAAACGCGAATGCGACTATATTGTGTTTGTGCAACAATGCTTACGAAAATGAAACATTTTTTATGTTTCTTTTATTGGCAATATTATGGTCAGTAATGACAAAGCAATATATACAAGTGCATGATCAGTATTATGATTCAAAACTGTATTAAAAAAGTTAATTGACGAAATGACCAGTTGTCGCTTCATGCATTGCGCGTCGCTTCATTGGTGGCTGGTGGCATGAAGGCTGTTGGCTGTAAATCTCTTTCTAAATTCAGCCTGAACTGCTTGGAAGGCCTCCCAGTGGTCTTCCCACTCTGCCGGCTGCCTGTCAGGTACTTGCATCAGTTGGTCGAGTGCAAGCCTTGCTGCCCATGCTTCACACTCTTCAGGCTCCGTAGGGTGGTATCCCATCCACTATGGATCGCCGATCGGTGGCTCGACCGGAGACTCTCACTTGTCAATTTTGTCAAGGACCCATTGCTTTTGAGCCCAGACTTCGCGCCAAAGTGTAGTAGGAAGCGGTAAGGCGTGCCTTAGGCGCCCGGCGGTCCGAGTACAGTTGGAAGGCGCCAGAGTGTGATTACGCCATTTTGCACAACCACTTGCCTGTTGCCGCCCAGAAGGCATTGCGCATCGATACACTTTCTTGCAGACTCTTCCAGTCGTTCCTTCAGGCTGCCCAAGTGGCAAAACTGATGGACGGTGAGCTCCATGCCAGGTAGACCTGGTCGATACTCTTCGCCAAGTTTGTACCACTTTCTGATGCTGATGCATTTCGAGTGCGACCTGACGCCGATTCGAAATCTGTTCGATAATGTCTTGAAGTCCATTTTGTTCACTGTCAAAAACTTTGAGCTTTCCTTCCAGCTGTGCGCGAGATTATATACGACGGGAGTTGGTGAGCAACACCAGCTCCCGCTCCATAGCAATAACCAATCCGAACCCCTAATTCAACCTCACACAACAGCCCTTTCGCGGGAACTCTCGGCAAATCAGAAGCCCTTCCGGGGACCACTCAGCCATTTAGAAACCAGCTCCATAGCAATAACCAATCCGAACCCCGAATCCAACCCCACACAACAGGAGGTGGCGGGACCTTCTTGCGGCCCTCTGGCCACCAAGAAGTAGCGGTCTAGGTCTAACGACCTCACGCTGTACGCGCCACAGCAAGGAAGAGTAGAGCCAAAGCATGGAATGAAGGTTTTGCCTTGGCTAGAGCCTTAAAGGCGGTAAGTGAGGCAGGGAATAAGATTGGGGTTTAGGAATTATAGGAATTAGGAGGGGGCATTGGTTTTGGATAGGGTATTGGATAAAAGGACCTTGTTATATGGGATGGGGTGCAGGATAGGAGGAGGCCTTCGTATGGGATGCACGGGCTGCAGGACAGGAGGGGGCCCGGTTGGGGATCGTGGTGGGTGCGTGGCGGTGGTGGGTTTGGGATCGGGGGTGGGTGCGTGGTGGTGGTGGGTTTGGGGTTGGGGTGGGTGCGTGGCGGTGGTGGGTTTGGGGTCGGGGTGGGCGCCTCTGGGGGCCCGGTTTGGGGTCGGGGTGGGTGCGTGGCGGTGGTGGGTTTGGGGTCGGGGTGGGTGCGTCGCGGTGGTGGGTTTAGGGTCGGAGTGGGTGCGTCGCGGTGGTGGGTTTGGGGTCGGGGTGGGTGCGTCGCGGTGGTGGGTTTGGGGTCGGGGTGGGCGTCTTTGGGGGGCACCGTCTCCGCTCATTGGCCGGGTGCCCCAGCCAATCCCGTGCGATGGCGGTAGAGGGGACCACTTTCCTACTACTTTTATTCTCAAGTCTTTGGGCCACATTCGTTTTGGATTAGTGCACGGAGAATGACGTAAGACTTGTCATGTGATTCGCGCCCATGAGGGCCAGCTTCTAAGGCACGTAATTTTTGCATGCCTGACGACGAAAATAGAATGTCAGAGCCACTGTGCACCATTTTTAGTCTTATCGTACTCCTGTGTGCGTGTTCCGGGATCAGCGAAGGTGCCAGCTTCCAGCGAACTAATTAAATTAATTGTAGCATTGCTCACCTTGAGGCAGTGGAACGCTCAGCGGCACGCAGTACATTTCCACCTGTTCGAGAAAGTCGCTAGCCCTAAACACCGGGTCGCTGTACAACCACTTTTGACACTCTTTGGAGCACTCGAATAGAAGAACGCCCAGGCCTTGGTTCTTGGGCCAGAAGCCTTCTATGCACTCGATCTGCGTGACGAATGTAATCAACAGTTGAGTATAATAATAATATTTGATTACACCTGCCCCAATAGGGTCAGATTTGCAACCGACAGCTCAGCCGCAGCTATTGCGCGTACGGCTGTTCAGTCAAAGGACTGGGGGTTGCCACACACACCCTCAATTACCCCAGCTAATGCTGGCACCCATTTTACATCTGGGAGAACTGAAGCAATGCAGAGTTGTGTCTTGCTCAATGACACAAATTGTTTCGAGTGGGTCAAGAATCGAACCCCCGACCTTCAAGTCGTGAGTCCGACGCTCTGACCACTAGGCTACAGATCCCTGTAGTGCAATCCAGAGCAAGCTTTAACAGAAGCTACATCTGAGCTACTAATAGCAGTAGCTTCTGTAAAAAACTTGAAAAGTCTCCGCACCGTCTCGCAGTGTCCCAACAGACTCCCGGTGTACTGCTTCATCACGCCAGCCTCCTTGATACAGGCGTTGCAGAATTTCCTGTGCAGCTCAGAATGATAGCTCAAAATGATGGCCACCTGTTCCGTGGCTCTGGTTGCTGCTCCCTTGGTGCCTCTGTCCCCTGCTGGCTCAGCCTGGCCCGGAAAACAAGGAAGTTGCGTATAAGAATGGATGAAAACAGTTTTGGACAAAGCAGCTTCTCTAAGACTCACCTTTCCACTCATAGTTAGGAGTGGGATGTAGCTTTTTCTGTTGAAATGCGAGTGTCAGGGTATGATTTTAGTTGGAAACTTGGATGGAAGCCTTGCAGCTTGTATTTTACTACACGCAGACACAAACCAAGCCTTATATCTGACATTGTAACGCTGAGTTTGATCTGAGTATTCTGAGAATTTTATCTCTCTCTCCCACCCCTAAGCTGCAGCTGTACACATGCTTTCCATAAGATAGAGCGGAGTTGAGCGTGCTCAGATGCAGAACGGGACTATAAGAGAAAGCAGGTGCTTTGGCCGGTGCAGATAGTCGCTTACTTTGGTCTTCTGAATTCCTATTCTCTCGCTTCTTACCTGCACACCTTTCTCAGTTGGGATCGGCTGTGCCCAATTATATGAAAGCCATCGTACACTAGGGCTACCTAGTATACTGAGAGTACAAACAAGAGGACATGAAGGTTTTGATATGAGGCACAATATTTATGAATAGCAACTCACAACGCGGTGCTTAGCACAGAATATTCTGTGGTGCTTAGAGCTCTGAGGCAAATATATTCAGCAAACGTTGAAGTTGGAGTTTATGTTGCAGTTTTATTTTCAAAAAGTTGATTTTAACAGCTGTAGAGCAAAATTATTAAAAATTTCCCTTCTTTGCAATCAAAGAGATAAGAAATGTGTAATTTAAGAAATGGATTAGAATGAAAATGGCAACTCATTTAAGCAATCAATTGATGAAAACATACGCGAAATACGCAAAGCTGACTTTTCTACCGCTAGAACTCGTGACTACAGTGGAAGAATCAGTAATTCTTGCGTTCAACCGACTAATTTTGCAATTTCTGGTTGTGAAAAGTCTGCAAAACTACTGCACAAACTGCGGCAGGCTAAGCTAAATTTTTTTTATTCACACAGTAAAAATAGATGAGCGTTAGCATGTTGCTTTTTAATTGCGGTGGGATGAGTCTGTGTACAATCATTGGACATTTCAAATGAGACCAATTACTCCATTGGTCAACCAACATGATCTAATCTAAGCTAAGCACAACAGAAAACAGAATTCAATATCTGAATCTGAGTATGCGCCGTTGTCAAAGTTCCATTCTAGTCAGTTGGACACAGACACTGGCGGCAGGCTCCACTCTGCCGGGATGGACTTGAAGAAGGCGTGCTCCAAGGCCGCGCTAAGCGTGACGCGGTCCTCGGGTTCGTACTCGAGCATTCGCAGCATCAGGTCGAACAGGTCTCTTGTGTCCGGTGTCTCGTCTCGCATGTAACGATGCAGCGGTTTGCAGTTCTCGCGCACGTAGCGACCCTCGTTGCTATGGTAGTCCCAGTCTAAACGGCCGTGCCAGAAGTAGCCGGCCCTGGAGTTCCTGGTCATGCGGTAGGGCACGTGGCCAAGTATGCGCTCCATCATGGCCAGGTGTTCGCGATTCTCGTGCGTCTGGAATAACGTGAAGCCCGTGTAGAGCTCAAACAGGATGCATCCGATGGACCAGACGTCGCACGGCTGCGACCAACCCAGCTCTAGAATGACTTCAGGAGCTCGATAGTGTCGGGTGGACACCACGGCAGAGTGGTGCTCGTGATCAAAGGTTGCCGAACCAAAGTCGATTAGCCGGATATCCGTTCGATCAAGCATTTTTTCTTCTTTCTTGCGCTTTGGATTAACAAAGGTTGAATAGGTCGACCGAAGAAGCAGAATATTTTCCGGCTTTAGATCCGTGTGCGTCAGCTGGTTGGCGTGCATGAAGGCCACTGAGTGCACCAGCTGATAGGCAATGTGACGCACGTGCTCTATCGGATATGGCGCAAAGTCGTTCTCCTTCAGAAAGTCGAACACAGACTTGCCAAGAAGGTCAAAGACTAGGCAGATGTGGCCATAGAACTCAAACCAGCTCAACAACTTTATGCACAAATGCAGACCTGACGGGTCTTTTTCCTCCAGCTTCTTCAGCACGTTGATCTCCAGCTTGGCTGCTTCGCGATACTTTTCCACATTTTTTATGATTTTTACCGCTACTCGACGCTGAGCAAAATCCTGCATATCGGCGCACTCTGTCACTTTGCCAAATGTGCCTTCTCCGAGCGTTTTTGAGATCCGGTAGCGATTCTTCAGCACATCGCCGTATGCGTAGATCAGGTGACCGTCCGAATCGTCTCGATATGGCGACTTTTCATTGCTAAGCAGGCCTCCGCGTCGACTGCGGCCGCTGGTGACGCTCTGCGCCGTCGACTGTTCGGTTGTAACCTCTGATGTCCCCGGCTGCTGCTGATCTTCACCGCGCGGAAGACTGATCAGAGACTTTGAACTGGAGTTATTTTCTATACCGTCAAATGCCCGCTGACTATTGTTGTTGGTGACATTGTTTGCTCGGCGCCTTGACGAACCAACGTGTCTGTTGAGCATGGCGGTATTTGGAGCTTCATCGCCTTCACCAAGTGACTTTTTGCGCCTGTACCGTCGCGACGATAATCCATGGCCTGAAGCAGCAGCTGCAGCCTCTTCTTGGCGCTGATAAGCAAGATCAGAAGAGTCCGATATGCTTTTTGTAATGTCGGTCCCAGCGACACGCAGTTCAGCCTTCTTCAAGTGCTGTCCCTCAACAGTGGCTCCGACAACGGCTGTTGTTGTGTTAGCCGACGCGTCCACCGAATCATAAACGCTTGGCTCCTTGCCGCTTGCGCCACGGTCACGGTTTACTGACGGCTGCTGCTGCTGCTGCTGCGATGCTCTCGGTGGTTCGGCCGTGGGGATTAGAGGCGGTGGAGGCGCTACAGACACTACGGAGGAGCGGTTGCCGTTTCGCATTGCCAGAGAAGCTATTTGCTGACCCAGCCTTTCCAGATCGCCCCGCAGCTGATCCAGCTGACTCTTCCGGCAGTGGCGGCCCAGGCCAGTGGAAGAATCTTGCCGTCCAGGCATCAGCTGCTGCTCCTGGGCATCAGAATTTGATGACGGATCAGGATCAGCGTCTTTGAATGTCAACTGAATGGCGGCCTCAGTCTTTGATCCTTTGTAACATCGTGACCTGCGGCACTTACGCCTGGCTCGGTTGTGCTGATGCTGCAGAAGCTGCTGTTGCTGCTGCTGCATTTGCTGCTGGTACTGAGGCGATGCGATCATTGCGTCCTGTGTCATAGGACTAACTGACTGTCTGTTGCTTGATGAGTTTCCGCTCCGAGTGCTTCCAGTGCTGGAGCTGGTGCTCCTGCTGTTACTGAGGTACTAGACGCCAACAGGGCAGCTGTAACAGCAAGGTCATGCACAGTCGCCAGAGCGGAGGCTGCAATGATTTCTTCTCCCCTTTGGCGCTCAGCTGTTTCGGCAGTTCGAACTAACCCAGTATTTTCCGGTGAATTTATGCAAACCGTTCGCCCTTCCTTTTCCATCGTTTCTTTCCGACAAGTTCTGCAGCCTGCACCCTGGCCCGGTCGTGGTACAAAGCAATTCAGCTTCGGGGTTTGGAGATAGGTCGAGCGAGGTACATTGGAGCGGTTAGGAATGGTTCTGGTTGGAACAGCTCCCTCTGTCTGGCATGGCCTGTGCATACCATCTGCCTCTCAGCCTCCGTTGCAACTTGGACCAACCCGACTTTACAATAAGTCCTACCAATTTTGACCGAACCTCCCGATCCCAGAAGAGTGCTGTGTTCCAACGTGTGTGTTCAGCACAATCGAGCCTCACTACCGAATGTTGGAAAGAAAAGTAGCGATGGGAATGAAAATGGGATCCTATTTTGGGAAGCGAAAATGGCTCTCGCGCGTATTGGCAAATACGGATGACGTTTGGACCAGCTTGCATACCGTTCCGCCTCCGCTCCTTTACCTTATTTTCACCCGTGCGGCAGCCGTACAAGAAGTACCTTAGTGAATCATCATCGACCTCCCAGGAAAAGGAAATAGCGATGTGGATGCAAGACAGTTCAGAAATGTCGCCCTTCTAATGTAAGCCGGACGCTGCTGGTCTTTAAGCGCCAGCGAGGAAATGAAGCAAAGACGAGCGAAAAGGGGATAGAGAGACAGTCGCCGAATAATAGGGCAGATGTTAGGCGTTTATTGACTGCACGAGGCTGCTGTGCAGCTCCAGATCCTCCTGGATGCATCAATTTGGATGCCTTGCAGTTGCCTTTTGTGAGGGATCAAAGGCAAAGTAATGCAGCGAGAGAAGGGAAGGCAGACAGAGACGAGTTTGATGGTTGATATTGGTAACGGGCCACCCAGGCAGCTCTCTACAGGGACTGTTAAGTACGTTGGTACGAAAATAGCCGTTGGTGCAAACTGTCGCCTTGCCTTTGTCAATGGATCCTATTGACAAATGTCAGGACTGAACTTTTCTGAATTGCACAGCAGTTTGTTGATTGCGGCGTTCTGAAATATGAGTTTATTTGACAGGTCTTCTGGCACGTCGGTTGTGGATGGATGAACCAGTGCTGATAGTCAGTAGGACAATGTTTATTAATCTTGAAGCGCTTGAGATACACAATGCTTCATCCAAAAGTGCAACCCGCTTTGTTGCCAACTTCCTCCAGAATTTCCCTTCCTTGCTATTGGCTTTGTTTGACTTCTCATTGTCTTTTGAAAGCTGCATAAAACTGCAGCATAGTAGTGCTACTAAGCCACGTATTTAGTTGGCTCTTCATCAAGAAGCCATTGCTGCTAGCAATCAGCATCCAATGCCTATTTTTTCCAATACTATCATTGATGTCATGGAGCAGAATTAGCTCGCTGTTAATCTGCAAATCAATTTTTTTCTGTCAATATCACCCAACGTCACGCCACTTCAGACGTACGGATATGCAGTTTACATAGAAACTTCCAGATATGCAATTCAGCAATTCAACAGACCTCCATTCCAGCCAAGGGCCTCTCGCTATGCCGTGCTTTGCCGCTGACGAAAAGTTCTCTCCCTAACCATTCAGCAGAGATTTCTGCCACAGCAAAAGCAGTCCTGGTTGCGTTCGTACCGGCTGCATCAGCATAGCCAGCGACCGCAGCTGCGGCTCCATGGGCCAGGCGTGTACAGAGGCATCCGGTCTCTGTGTGCGGGGTTCGTCAGCTGAGGACGGAATAGGAAAATGGGCGGGGGTTGGTGCTGGTTGGGAGAGAGCCAAGTCTCTCTCTTCGGCTATGCCTTGATAAAGCTGAGTCATGGACTGTTAATTATAGTTGTCTGGAACGGAAGCTTTAGAATTATCAATCCCTTTACCGTGCTTGCAAACTTTCGTTTAATATTAGAATTTTTTTAAACAAATTTTCGCAAAGTGCCGATATTCCAGAACTATTCTAGAACCATTTCGGCACTCAAAAAGAGGACCCCTATGAATTTTGCTTCTGGTCGTTCAAGGTACACATTTCGACTTCGTACACGCGGACTGAACTGAAGAGGAACTTCCAGGGCCAGATAACATGTGGTGAAGACGTGTCTATTTATGGGAAGTCTATGGGAATCATTTATCCTGTTTATGGAGAACCTGTAAGCGATTATGATTATTAGTATATTTATTGTAGTGCGTCAATATTTCTGCCTTTCTGAAGCCTTTGAACATCCCTTCAGAAACCTCCATCCTCACTGACTCCATTCTCACATCATTCAGAGAACTCTGGATCCCATCCACGTACAGATTCGTCAGTGACCCCATTCCCAAATTCGTCCCCAAATTCATCAGTGATCCCATCCCCCTAATTCATCAGTGACCCCATTCGCAGATTCATCAGTGGCCCTATTCCCCAAATTCATCAGTGACCCCATCCCCCAAATTCATCAGTGACCACAATCCCATATTCATCAGTGACCCCAACCCCAAATTCATCATTGACCCCAACCCCAAATTCATCAGTGACCCCAATCCCAGATTCATAAGTGACCCCAATCCCAAATTCATCAGACCCCATTCCCATGCAGATTCATCAGTGACCCCATCCCCCAGTTTATCAGTGATCCATTTCCAGAGTCATCAGTGACCCCACTCCCAGTTTATCAGTGACCCCATTCCCAGTTTTTCAGTGACCCCATTCCCAGTTTATCAGTGACCCGATTCCCCGTTTATCAGTGACCCCATTCCCAGTTTATCAGTGACCCCATTCCCAGTTTATCAGTGACCCGATTCCCCGTTTATCAGTGACCCCATTCCCAGTTTATCAGTGACCCCATTTCCCGTTTATCAGTGACCCTATTCCCAGTTTATCAGTGACTCCAATCCCAGATTCATCAGTGACCCATTTCCAGATTCAGCAATAACCCCATTCCGATGTAGATTCATCAGTGACCCCAGCTCCTAGATTATTCAGTGTCCCCATTCCGAGATTCATCTGCAGTGACCCCATTCCCATGCAGATTCATCAGTGACCCCATTCGCATGCAGATTTATCAGTGACCCCATTCACATGCAGATTCATCAGTGACCCCATTCCCAGTTTATCAGTGACCCTATCTTCAGATTCAACAGTGACCCCATTCCCATGCAGATTCATCAGTGACCCCATTCCCAGTTTATCAGTGACCCTATCTTCAGATTCAACAGTGACCCCATTCCCATGCAGATTCATCAGTGACCCCATTTTCATATTCATCAGTGACCCCATCCTCCAGATTAATCAGTGACCTCATTCCCAGATTCATCAGTGACCCCATTCCCAGTTTATCAGTGACCCCATTCCCAATTTATCAGTGACCCCATTCCCAGTTTATCAGTGACCCATTCCCAATTTATCAGTGACCCCATTCCAGTTTATCAGTGACCCCATTCCCAGTTTATCAGTGACCCATTCCCAATTTATCAGTGACCCGATTCCCCGTTTATCAGTGACCCCATTCCCAGTTTATCAGTGACCCCATTTCCCGTTTATCAGTGACCCTATTCCAGTTTATCAGTGACTCCAATCCCAGATTCATCAGTGACCCATTTCCAGATTCAGCAATAACCCCATTCCGATGTAGATTCATCAGTGACCCCAGCTCCTAGATTATTCAGTGTCCCCATTCCGAGATTCATCTGCAGTGACCCCATTCCCATGCAGATTCATCAGTGACCCCATTCGCATGCAGATTTATCAGTGACCCCATTCACATGCAGATTCATCAGTGACCCCATTCCCAGTTTATCAGTGACCTATCTTCAGATTCAACAGTGACCCCATTCCCATGCAGATTCATCAGTGACCCCATTCCCAGTTTATCAGTGACCCTATCTTCAGATTCAACAGTGACCCCATTCCCATGCAGATTCATCAGTGACCCCATTTTCATATTCATCAGTGACCCCATCCTCCAGATTAATCAGTGACCTCATTCCCAGATTCATCAGTGACCCATTCCCAGTTTATCAGTGACCCCATTCCCAATTTATCAGTGACCCCATTCCCAGTTTATCAGTGACCCATTCCCAATTTATCAGTGACCCCATTCCCAGTTTATCAGTGACCCCATTCCAGTTTATCAGTGACCCCATTCCAGTTCATCAGTGACCCCATTCCCAGTTTATCAGTGTCCCCATACCCAGATTCATCAAGACCAAAACAGATTGTTTATACTTATTTGATATTTTGCCTTTTGAGGCGGCAGTTATATTCGATTCAGAGCACCTGGTGCCCCGAGTCTAATCGCCATCTTGCTTTTCATGCCTCGAGGGCCAGGTGGGCGAGGAGCCAGGCAGCTTCGGCGGGTAATTAAAAACGGAAATTGTTTTGACAAAGAATGCAGATGCAGATTCTCTTGTGTTCTGATGGCGAGCGGAGAAGTCTGCTTATTTATGAGGTAACCAGGGTACACAGCTCCACGGCTGCAAAACAGCGCCACCTACATTCTTCCTCAGCGACTCCCTCAGCGACTCCCTCAGCGACTCCCTCAGCGACTCCCTCAGCGACTCCCTCAGCGACTCCCTCAGCGACTCCCTCAGCGACTCCCTCAGCGACTCCCTCAGCGACTCCCTCAGCGACTCCTTCAGCGACTCCCTCAGCGACTCCTCAGCGACTCCCTCACTGACTCTTTCAGCGCCTTCTTCAGCGCCGTTCTTAGCGTTTTAATTCATTCAGCGCATTTCTTAGCACATTCATTCCTTTAGCGCATTTCTTAGCACTTTCATTCCTTCAGCGCCTTTCTTAGCGCCTTCATTCCTTCAGCGCCTTTCTTAGCGCCTTCATTCCTTCAGAGTGACTTGCTAATCATTGCTGGCAAATCTCGGTGAGCAGTTCGCCTCCAGGCGATTCTCGCGCTCCCGTCAGTCAACCTGAAAAAGACTAAAAGTCAATAATTAGAATCCACGTCGCGTGTGAGCTGTGAGGCGCTGAACAGAGACATTTGAGTTGACTGCCCTGTAAAGTGTGCCGGCTGAGTGAGGCTTGGTCAAAAGTGAGAAAAAACCGAAGTTACTCAGAGCTCGTGAGTGGGTGTGCATAATCGATCCGATTCCCAGCGAGTCCAAATGCCAATGCACTGCTCTTGGCTGAGCCAAGTGTCAAAATGAATTTGCTTGAAGGATGCTGAGAATGGTACAGAAAAAACCCGTGTGCGCCGGAGCTGCTAAAGGCAAGGCGGAGTCAACGCGCAATGCGGCAGGTGAGCAGAGGCAATTTTCAGGTTGTTGCATTTTTCATCCGGCCGATAAGACGGAAGAGGCCGAGGATTGGCAGCTCCTCGGAGCCTCCAATGTCGCCCCCCTGGACTTGATGGCACTGGAGACTCGAGGAGGGAGAGGAAGATGTGGGAGGTCTCTCAGCAGCAGATGAGAGAGCGGATCAAGGGGGTGGGGGATGATGATGGAAGGAAGCAGAGAGAACCTTGGCAAGAGGCTTAGCGCAGGAAGAAAAAATCGGGGAAAGAATCCTTGCAGCTCTCTGGCCGAAGCAGAAGCAGAGGAGCAGGAGCTTTCATGGAACTGATAAGTGAGACAGGCAGCTGCAGTCGGGAGCTGGCCGAGGTGGAGAGAGGGCGGAGACGAGAGAAAAGAGAGAAGATGAGGCCGGATTCGGGCACAGCTTGCTCGTGCCTGAGTGCGGCGAGTGCCACGGTTCGCTTCGCCCGGCCCGAGGAGGAGGAGGAGGAGGAGGAGGACTGAAGGAGGAGGCCGCAGCAAAGCAGGAGCAGAAGAAAGAGACCCGCTCCATCCACTCCGGGCAGGATTGGCCTGGCTCTTAGAGACCCTAATGGAGGATTCATTCGAGACACGGGGTCTGCTCTGCCGTTGCCTCATTCCTAAGAGCTTCACCGCGTTCTCCACTTCCTTCTAGTCTTCTAGTTCTGCTAAAGCTCCAACTAACCATAAAGGAAGGTCGTTGAAAACAGCAAAGGCCTTGGGCTGAAGGGTTAGAAGCAGACCCCGGTGTGTGTGGTGAGCTGTGCGCATGGTGAGTATTGAGCCCCTGGCGGAGGTCTTGCTTTGTGTGGAATGGATCGGTCTGGGGTGAGTGAGAAGGAAGGAGGATGGGGTGGTCTTTCGGGCGGCCCCTGCCCAACCCACCCCACGGGCCAACGCGTGACTGAGTAAGAGATGTACAGGGCCATCCCTCCCATTCCACAGCGTTCCCTTTCCACCTCTGCTGTGGGTGGGGGAGGAAAGGGTGGCTCTGAGTCGTGTGGCTGAGCAAGCAAGCGCAATGGAACCTTCACAGGGCCTTCACTCCCTTGCTCCAGTGAGCTCCTTCCTTCCCGGGTTCCACCAACCCCCATCGTATTCGTCAGTGAAGGAAGGCCAAACGACAGGAGAGGATGAGAACCGCGAAGCTCCTTCTCCTCTACCCCCTGGCGCAAACGATTGAAGAGCAAAAACTCGCCAACAGCAATGGGCCTCCATGCAAAGACTCCAACGAGCTGAAGGCCTGAAGCCAGGCAGCAATTCTCCGACTCCACAAGACCCTTTTGCTGCTCAGAGTTTAAGCAACTTCATTTAACGTTTCTTCGAGCTCAACCACTCTGCGTCAATTCTCCTGGCTCGGCGCCTGCCTGCAGTAAGTCTGTCTTGATTTTAGCTTCCTGGAATTTTATTTCTGATCTCTGTGCAGTTCCCCGGGCAAATACTCGTGTAAGGTTACAGGAGCGGCGGGCCAACCCCTTGGATAGTGGAACAAGCTCGACACACACCAACAGTTCCTTCGCCGCATTCCCCGCCCAAGCCGCACCCACGGGCTTCTCTCTCATTCCCCAGCCAGCCAGCCGACTCCCGCTTTGCTGTGCTCAGGCAGCTGACAAAATCAATAAAAAAACGAGGAAGGTAAAGGGAGGACGCGGCGAAAAAGGGGCCGGATCATGCCAACTGCCGCTCTATTTTTCTTCCTCTTTCCCCTTTTCTCAACAGTGGGCTGATTGACTCTTAGATCGGTTGGAGCACATCATGGAGTAGGAGCAGCGGGGGTACGGACTATGGATCTCGTGTCCTGAGTTGGTGACTGCAAAGCTCCCAAATCCCAG
>NIVC01000745.1:0-177094 GCA_002269645.1 Macrostomum lignano | reverse complement strand
AGTTCCTCCTGCACCAGCTGTGGGCAGTGCGACTCGGCGCGGATGATGAGGCCGCCATTCTGAGTCACGGATGACGCGACAGGACGCGACAGGACTGCAGGACAGAGCAAATGCACCCAGCAACGCGGACAAGTGACCACCAGAACCCAGTAATCAACTTTTATCAGATTTTTGTGACGCAACTCAAACCACGCTTTTTTACGTAGCAATTTTGCAAGTAAATTTTGTACAAAATTCTGAATTCCAGTGCGGTGTAAGAGGCGCTGTCATCAAGGAGCAAACTCAAACCTTTGCGTCGACGCAGGAACCTGTGCGTGCAGCCAATGCACGAAACACACGGCGTACTGCAGCAACTGCTTGTTGCACTTAGAGCGCATATAAGCGTAAGTTTTCTTCATAGACAAGCAATATGACTGGCTTCTGCAAGTTCCCCCACAGTCGGGCATTGAATGTGCAGCGCTCAAGAATACAGCTCCTACCGTCAGCACCGCGAGCGTGGTCTCTCTGTTGCGCACGGGCGCGCCAGACTTCACAGAACTGCAATCGAAACTGCCGGGAGTCCGGTCAGAAAGGCTGACGGGTGTATGCCGGGGAGGACGCTTATCTCACTCCCAACACAAGGACCACTGTATATAGCTATATACAGTGGTCCTTGTCCCAACACTCTCCAGCGCCCCTTCTCCATTCAATTTTCACACGGTACTACTTGCACAGTATGCTAAGCGGCCGTGCGCATGCCGGAGGTACTTTTGGGTCTTTCGTAAAGTGAAAGATGCTAAGCGCTACTGGCTAAACGATAATCAGTGACTGCCTGTAAAAAAGCTTATCTTAAGCCTACAACAATGGGCTTTGTCACTGTCCTGGATTCAGCAGAGAGCCTTCTTGTGCTGTGTAGGAAGTTAAACACTTCTACTGCTAAAAGAGGTGCTCTCTGGGCTTTGACTTGAGAGTGTTGTAGGATGCTGGAAAAATACAAATGGGAGCAACATAAGGTGCTGCACTGTCACCATGGAAGACAAAAAACAGATGAGGAGGGCGACTCTAGGTTAGTTTTTTCCCGTCAATCATAAAAAACACTCCATCCAAAAACTGGGAAGCTTTTTGAAAGTAGCTAAAACCCAAAGCTTAGAGTTCATCAAGAACAATATTGCAAAATTTGGTTTAGTATAAAAGGTTTGCGCGAGGACTCGAATGTCATCCGTGAATTCCATAAAAGGGATCATTTTCGTTGTCTTTTACGATCTATACGTACGAGCTCGTAGATACCTTGATGTCCCATTGGCTGCCACGCTGCTCAGTGCTTAGCGTGGGGCGCTCGTAAGAGAGCAAAAATCGTAGAAAAAAATCTTTCTACGCAATTTCACTACCTCACAACTTAACGAATTCGGTGATGTGACATTATGTGCTGGTGAATTTTCGAGCTTGAGTCTTTGACAATGTGAAATGCCGAGCTAGTGAAAACATGGCACTATCACCGGTCCAGAAGACGCTTGCCAAGATAGAGAAGCCGGCTGCAGCCCAAATAAATAAAGTAGCATATTCGCCTCAAATACTGCTGTACTACTATCAGTATAGTTTGTCCGGCTGCAATAGAAAGACGGAATTCTGTAGGAGCGGAGGGTATCGGGCCCAGAGACGGCTGGAAAGCCGCACTGGATGCCACGGCCCGACTCCGGAGCTCCAGTCCAAGGCAGAGGAGCCACTCTAAATAAACAAGAATTGCCGGGGCTCACTGCGTCCGGACCATTGTTTACAAAAAGAACTCTGAAAATTGACGCCTAAAACGCATAGAGCAATGATAGCTAGTGCTTGGGCATTTTTAGGTCTTTTGACAACCCCTCTTTGCTGTTGGCGACACGATAATGGAGTCAGACAATGGTGGAAGCAAAATCAGAATCAGATTTTATTCCAGCCCTATGTTGACCTGAGAATCAGATAAAAAGGACATCGTTAGAATTGCAAGTTGGAACGCGAGTGTTCCTTTTATCTCCATTCGCCAGTCTATTTCGGTGTCTCCAAAAACTAGAGTTGGGAAGCGTCTACTCAAAGTTTGATAAGTCTGCAGCTAGCAACAAAAGGCTTTGTCATCTGTACCAAATTTCTGCACCGATGCCAAGCTTCTGCATCGGGGAGACTCAAGCAGACTGTCTGCTGAAGTAAAATCCCACTTAGTGGTCGCCCAGCTCAGGCTTGAAAGCTCTAAAGGATGTTTAGAAATAAAGAAATGGGGAGACTTAAAATACTGCTTTCTCACCATGGAAACCAATCAAAATAAATGAATAGAAAGTTGACTGAGGCTTGCTACCTGAGCAATGCAGCACTTAAGCTGCGGATAAAAGCGATAAAACCTCCTGAATAGCAAAGAAATGTTTGCAACGAATATCCAGAAAGGCAAACCTCAGAGTTGCTGAACTAAGAAGAAACAGTCTTCGTGCTGTTAAATACAGAACAAAGCAGACAGATTCGAGCATACGTAAGTGTTGAGAGCTCGGAGAGAATTATCATACAACAGTGAACAAGCATCATTGCATCCATGATTGCCATGAAGAATGTAGCACTGATCTGCCTGATGATGTGTAAGTCATAAATAACAGGTATCAGGGCTGTCAGATTTCATCCCAATCTCTGTGTGTGAATGTCTGCTGACCTATCTCCCAGCTGTATTTCTGTTCATTTGTCACTTAATCAAGCCTCTGCGTGTGAATGCGAGTCTGGGTTCTTATGTCGTTAGTATCTGCTTAGTTCGTTCTCTTCCGTGTCTGTCTTCTTGCATTTGTCTTACAGCGCCTCCTTCCAGCAGGCGGCGTTGACACGGCTGCGTTTTAACGCAACGCTACAATCTGTGTTCTGTATCTGTCTGTCTGTTTTGGCGCCTGTCTTAGTGCGTGCTTCCCCGTGTCTGAGGGCACTCATTCTAGTCCGACGCGTGTTTTCCTCCACCATGATTTCCCCGCTTCCCTCCAGCTGGCGGCGTTGCCCTGGTAGCCGCTGACACGGTCGCCTTTTATCGCAACGCTACCGTCGAGGTGAGCGAGCTGGTGACCAGCTGTCTGGTGAACGAGACCGGCGTCAGCTCCGCTCTCGTCTGCGTCGCAAGGTGCCGCATCAAGCGATGCGATGCAGCCAGCCTGAGCGTCAGCGGCGGCTGCCAGCTGCTGCTGCTCAACGGTAGCGACGCCTCAACTTGCAAAAAGACGCACCGGCTGCTGGGTGCCGCAGAGGGCAGCCGGGTGTGGAAAGCGCCGGACTTTGAGCAGCGTCTACTGGAACTGCTGCGACCCGTTGTCGCCAGGACATTTGTCAGTGAGTCACTGATGCTATTGAGCAGACAGACAGACAGACAGACAGACAGACAGACCGACAGACAGACAGACAGACAGACAGACAGACACACAGACACTAACACAGACTAAGAAAGACTAAGACAGACTAAGACAGACTAAGACAGACAGACACTAAGACAGACTAAGACAGACTAAGACAGACTAAGACAGACTAAGACAGACAGACGAAGACATACTAAGACAGACTAAGACAGACGAAGACAGACGAAAACAGACTAAGACAGTCTAAGACAGATGAAGACATACTAAGACAGACTAAGACAGACTAAGACAGACAGACAGTAACATAGACTAAGACAGACTAAGACAGAGTAAGACAGACTAAGACAGACTAAGACAGACTAAGACAGACAGACAGACAGACAGACAGACAGACAGACAGACAGACAGACAGACAGACAGACAGACAGACAGACACTAAGACAGACAGACAGACACTAAGACAGACAGACACTAAGACAGACAGACAGACAGACAGACACACAGACAGACAGACAGACAGACAGACAGACAGACAGACAGACAGACAGACAGACAGACAGACACTAAGACAGACAGACAGACACTAAGACAGACAGACAGACAGACAGACAGACAGACAGACACTAAGACAGACAGACAGACAGACAGACAGACAGACAGACAGACAGACAGACAGACAGACAGACAGACACTAAGACAGACAGACAGACAGACAGACAGACAACCTCCATACTCCAACTGCAGACTCAAGCACCGGTCGCCTGGGCACGGTCCAGACTGCTGTCATTCCCGTCTCTGCTTGCTACCGCATCGAAGCCAAAGGTGCGGCTGGTGGCTCCACCAACCCTGGTTATTCCCCAGACTTTTCTGGAGGCTGGGGAGGCCTCAAAGCCGGAAACTTCCAGCTCGAAGCTGGAGCTGAGCTGTCAGTAGTTGTCGGGCAGGCAGGCGGTCAAGGCCTGGAGCTTGACAACGATGCTAGTGGAGGAGGCGGCGGTGGCACTTTCGTGTACCGGACGGGGACCAGCACCCTTCTGCTCGCTGCTGGCGGAGGCGGCGGTGCCGCCGATGATCGAAACGGTAAATAAACTCTTAGCACTTGCTTTCGCTTTGCTTTGATCTCCGTGAAATATTTGAGCGTGGGTTGCGAGATATTCGGGCAATGATAAGACATTAAACATTTAGGCCGATTTCGACCAGCGACTGCTGCAGTAATTGTCTCCCTTTCTCAAGCGCTCACGGTGTTGTCACCTGAGTTTCAGAAACTGCAGTTGGTAATGTTCTTATAATATTGCCCTGCAGGTACAGAACAGTCGTGACCTGAGAGCTTCTTGGTGGCCGTCCGAATGTTTCTTCCAGAGAGGCGCAAGAGGAGCTTATGAGAGGGCTGGAGGACAGCGCCTGCAGGTATTTCAGTTTGCCCAAGTTGAGCCGTACTGGGTCCTGATCCACGCTTTGATGTGCGAGTCGATGAAGCAATCGGGACGTGGGGTTCGAGACAGATGGAGGATCCGGAGGCGCCGACTTTAGCAACGGCGTCAGCCAGCTTCTTCAAAAAGATTCCAACCCATAAACTGGTGTTGAATGACTGCTTAGAACAATGGAGCAATGGAGCAATGGTCATTGATGATTTCGCTCGAGTCGATAGCTACAGAGTCTCGGGTTGAGCATCGAGGCAATTCCATCGGTGAGAAAGCGATTGGCCTAGGACTCATTAAGAATGTTGAGATCTTATGGAAAAGCTCCGTGTCTTTTGGCCTTCCGTCCGAGTTTTCACAGCTCCGGGTTCCACCACGAGGCAGAGGTCTTGTGTTTGTACTCGTGGGCAAGCAATTCAGCCTGTCAGTGTCTCAGCCATTTGATCGACTTCCTCGCAGGTCTCAATCAGATGCTCTTCCGTGAGTTCTTGAAAGTGCAGAGCAAGGGTAGCCTCCTAGGCCGCCAAATCAGTGTTGCGGATGCTTCGCCTTCAAGTAATGGAGAACTGGGGTTTAGTATCCAGCAGTGGTCAGACAGGGAGGGTTACGACCAGACCCTCCACTCCTAAAATATTTTGAAGAGTATCGGGTTAGCGAGTTTGACATCGAAAACGTCGGCATAATGTTTGTGTCAGAGATGAGAGCCAGAAGCTCCTCCCCTCTAGAATCGGTGTCTTTACTGCCCCAGTGCTTGTGTGCATTAAGGTCGCCCCCATGAGCACAACTCAGTGTTCCGGGATTCGCAATATTGCGCAAGCGCAACAAGCCTTCGGGGTAGGGTCCCTGTCACCTGGAATATAAATCAAGGTAACAATTGGCACGTACGCATAGCGAGATGATCAGATTGGATGACAAAAAGGTCTCCATCTGAGAGCTTGGTCCTCAGTCAAGCTTGGAGATGACTGGGTGGTGGAGGATGGCCGCTCTAGAGCGTCTGTTCCATGGGCCACACACATAGAAGTCAGAGTAGCCGGAAGGAATTTTGGGCAATTTACCGTTGCGCATCCAGGGTTCCTGGATCAGGTTGAGGCCTTGCCTGTGCAGATTTACTGACGCAGTAGATGTACTGACTGTGTAGCTTAACTGTACTGCATTAAATGCAATTCTGGCGCGAACCCTGAGGCCATCAAAAAGACTTGTACAGCAGCTCTCTCTTGTCCCAGGCCGTCGGGGTTTGTCCGGGAGATGGCAGTTGGTCGACATCTACAGTTCGGACCCCCCAGCCACCCGGCAGAGTCCTCGGGCTCCGGCCCGATGACAAAATGGAGGAGGTTTCCCCATCGCCATTTTTCCCTCCGCCCCCATCTCAGAGTGGCCGAGGAGAGCAAAGAGCTAAAGAACCTGTCTTGTTCTCAGCTCCTTCTCCGGAGCTGCCAGAGCCCAGAGCCGTCGGTACGATCGCTGAATCGCCGTTTGCAGAGGGGCCTTTAGGATTGGCCTGTGACTTTCCTTGGGCCTCTGACTGCGCCTAACCCCTGCCGGAGATGCTGCAGTTGGCAGCAGCCTTCCCTTTGGCAGACTTTCCTCGGAGCATCTTGAGCTTGAGGGCACCCAGCTAGAAGGAGGATCCCTTAGAGTACCGACTCGCCCAAGCGTTTGAAAGGCCGAGGACAGTTGAATTGCCCGCCCCCCTGCGGACCTTGCAGTGATACACCGGTCCACTAGCAGGGAGGTCGGGATTCAGGCACGACGGACAACGTGGCTACCTTGGTTTTGATGGCTCCGGTTGGATCCACCCGCGTTCCCTTGAATTGAGCTTAGGATTTAGAGGGTTTCTTATCTCTAGTTAGAAAGTTTTGATCCATAGCCAGCTCAAAGGCGATGGTAAAGGTTGGTAGGCTAACCACGAAGGGGTGCGGTACACACCCGGCCGCTCCACCTGACCGGGCAGTAGGCCAAAAGATCCCTCAAGGCTGGCACGACACCAGGAGGGGGACCGCTAGCGATCCGACTATCGGCCAGCGATCGCAGCCCATCAGCGCTGTGAACACCTTAGGCAGCCTTAGATGAACCCCATACCCAAATTCGGCCGGAGCCAATGGATAGGTCGCCAGTGCGGGAACATGTACCTTGGGTCGGCTTGCCAGACAGCTTTGGGGAGTCTGCGGCTGCCAGAGGCGAATAGAGCTAGGGCACAGACCTCCCGCCAGCCTTGACCAGCAGAATAGGGCGGGGGGGGCAGGCGTGAAGCATCGCAGATCATAGTCCATAGGTCTAGTCTGTCTCATACTTCATAGGCATGCTGAAACTCCATAGCGGTCTTTAGGCGCCTTAGGTAAAGCTTATTGTTCATAGCATAAAGACAATTTTTCGTGTGTTAGGTTATCCGCCAAATGACATAATACTCATTTTTATTATTATATTCAAAACTTCTACTCGCTCCTATGCCCGGCAAAACTACGGCACAGAAAACCCAGTCTACAATTGGAAGCAGGAAGAGATGAGGTGTAAGTACAAAAGCAAGTAAATCCTGAGTCAGGAGTTTGAAGAGCAGAACATTGGTTTCCGTTCTTGTTTTCCAAGGCAATAAAAGCATCAAGAAGCCTTTGTTGCATGTGAAGAATAATATGTGACCCTTGAGTTCGTGAATCGCTAGTTGAGTTCACGCGATATCCTGGCTTCAGATTGTCATATGAGCAGTAACTGGCGAACCCGCAAGTACCGAATTTGAGCACTGGGGCCTAAAATCTTTGGTGTACCTGAAGCATTGGAAGCTCTTTTCAGGCGTCACTGGTCAAAGCGGCACGAGCGGAAGCAACACGGTATCACCTGAAAGCAACAGCATGGGCTACGGCGGCTCCAACGGCCAGCCAGGTTTCACCGACGTGGCCGAAACTCCGTCAGGCGACAACCACGGTGGCCCCGGCGCCGGCTGGCGCGGCAAGGCCGCGATGACTCGCCGAGATAACAACTGCGGAGAGCAGGGACGCAGCCGCGGCGACGGCTGGACTGGCGGTCGTGGCGGCAGCGGCGGCGGCGACGGCGGCTTCGGCGGAGGCGGCGGCGGCGCCAGTGCCGAGGGTGCCGGAGGCGGCGGCGGAGGCTATAGCGGCGGCGGCGCCGGGATCATGGAGGACACGGCCGGAGGCGGCGGCGGCTCGTACTGCGCTGGAGTTTCCTGCAGCGGCAGCAGCGGAGGCAACGCCGGCAGTCAGCACGGGTCGGTGACGATGGACCTGATTGGCTGGGCCTGCGACTGAGGGAGGCCTGGCAAGGATCAGGTTTAAGGACTTGTGGAGTTGCTACGAACGTAAAATGCCGTACAGAGCCTTATTGAAGCACTAGAAACAAAAGATCTTAAGAAATTCAGAATGGCATAACTTCGGTGACTTTCTCTCCAGGAACTCGACGTAAACTCAACTTAGTTTTGAAATTTTTATGAGCTTTGAATTCAGCTTTGATGAATGAATCAAAAATGAAATAAACTAAAATGTCAATCAATATAATTTGTTAATTAGTTTTCAGTCAGTCAGTTTTAAAATTGGTCAGAACCAACAACACATTGATTTGAACAATTTTTGATCCATCGAGTTACTAGCGGGAATGTAAACGGGCTTTACCATGCAAAAAGTTTCACTGCGAACAGGGAAACTTCTTCTCTGGCCTTGAGACAGAAATTTTTTTTGCTTGACTTTAAAACTCCACGCCCCACTCCATTAATCCACAGGCAAAAGTACATGGCACCCCTTGACAGTATAGCTTTGGCGTCCCTGGTACTTGCGCCACTCGAATGAAATGGCACCCACTCGAAATAGATGGCACCCACTCGAAATAGATGGCACCCACTCGAAATAGATGGCACCCACTCGAAATAGATGGCACCCACTCGAAATAGATGGCACCCACTCGAAATAGATGGCACCCACTTGAATGAAATGACACCCAATCAAATGAAGTGGCACCCCACTCGATTGAAATAGCACCCACTCAAAAAAATGGCACCCACTCGAATAAAATGGCACCCGCTCGAATGAAATGGCACCCGCTCGAATGAAATGGCACCCATTTGAATGAAATGGCACCCGCACGAATGAAATGGCACCTAATAAAATTAAATGGCACCTAATCTAATGAAATGGCACCCACTCGAATGAAATGGCACCTAATAAAATGAAATGGCACCTAAGCGAATGAAATGGCACCCACTCAAATGAAATGGCACCTCGAAAAGCGAAGCACAGATGCTTAGCCTCTAAAGCAGACAGGGCCCAGTCGATGGGGCTACCTTGGGGCTTTACGGGAGGGGAATAGAAGGCTTAGGGGTGAGGCTGGCGTAGACGTGTAATGGTTGTAAAGGTTGGTTCACATTCATGCCAGCAGCTCTGCGCATCGAAGAAGGTTCGAGTCAGTGTTACCAAGTGTGCATTGATTTGAGTAATCTTGGACTAGCGGAGCTACTGGCGGTAATTTGAACCGGCCTTAAGAGAGAAATGTCGGGCCAAATGACACACAGAGCTGGATTTGGCTCATCCGAGAAAAGACACACTGGCACAACGGTATTTTGTGTTTTACTAATTTTACCATTTGCCATGATTGGCATTTTTACTAGCAAAAATCTATTGCTAGGTCACAAGCACTTTGGTTATTACAGAAAACTCGGATATGGCTAAAGTTTTGTCTTTGCAGGTATGCCAACATTTTGTAAGTATCCTCAGCACTGATTCAACATGTATGGACGCGCACAGGCCTTTAATGAAACAAATTCTCGAATGAGAGAGCAAATCAATGCCCGATCCAGGTTCCAGCATCGTGCCAATGATTCAAAAGTCTGGATGGAGACATTACCGGATGGAGCTGAATGGGAGCTCCGTCTGTCCCCGGCTTATTGGCTTCTCGGCCAGCGGCGGGACACAAAAACGGATCGGAGGATTCGGCACGTCTCCATCCGCAATGAGATAACTGGCCAGGCCCGGGCGCGGCAGTTTTCCTAGACATCCCACGGTGTCCGGGACTTATTGGATTTGGACGGGTGAGCCTCGAGTGCTGAGCAAACAAACTCGCGGGCCCGGAGCCGGGGGGAGGGAAGCTGCCGGCTCCGAACTGCTGAGATGAAGAAAAGAAAATTGAAAACAGCGCCCGGAGGTAGGCAGCCTCAAGACGGAGACGCTGTTGCTGGGGCGGCATACAAACAGGTGCATGGTTCGAGGGCGGGACGGAATGTCGGTCACAGCTCCGTGTCGCAGAACATCGCGGATACGCGTAGGGACAAACATGCGCGCATTTCTGTATGAACTTCATGCATCAGTAATCGTTCTGTAAATTCTGATAACCAACATCTACGGACGGTAACTGCTTCATCTGATAAATCTTTAAAGTACGCTCTGTATCCAGTGTTAGACACTCAAGTGTACAGCAAGCTTGATTGGATCACAAAGTGCACATCAGTTTCCCTTTTTCAGAAAAAAAGTATTATAGGTCTGATTGCGTTCAGTTTGTAATGGCTTTAGACAGGGACTGCTTGAATGGTCCCTGGCTTCAGATGTATTTCAAACGATTGATAGGTAGACAGGTAGCAATTATCTTTGCTTACAGCTTTTTTCTTATTGGATTACTGAGATGCACTATTGAATTTTTGTTTTAATTAATGGTAGGAAAACTTAAGGGGATAATTCAGTTATAGACAACGCAGAATGGCATTAGGATTTGACTTGACTCTAGAAGTACGTAAAGACGTACTTAATGTGGTGAGAATAATAGAATATAATGTACATCGGAATTGAATAGGCTCTCAGTTAACATAGAGACAGAACCGCAAGCGCAAATCTTTCAAAAGAACTACCTGGTATTAACAGATCTACCGAGACTAAGCACGGCACGGCACGTAGTGCAGGTTAAATTCCGGGACAATGGGGGCAAACTTTTGACTTCGCATCGTAATAAACAGAATATGTCAAATAGTAATTTTTCGAGGGTCCACAACTGCGTGCGGGAACAAATTACTGACGTTTAGTTTCAATTAATTAAAGTTCTGCAAAACGGTTGTTAATTTCGAAATATTCAATAATTATTGACGCGACGACTTTGACGACAATTCTGCCCGTTTCACTGGCTCCTGAGCACATCAAAGGTGTCAATACTGTACGCTCACACAGGGTGCACAGCGCCGGCTCAGCGTCTCAAAGGTCTCAAATGCTGCTTGCTGACATGCACTCAAAAAATTGACGATTTTGGAGTGCCACGATGTGTTGCCCCTTTCTGGCGCAGAACCAATGTAGAGAGGGGAGGCTTCCACTGTAACATAATGACAACGACTGAAGCAGTTGCAATAGTAATGTTGGCTATGATTGCACTATATAAACCTATAGAGTTATCGCTTTTGAATGGACTCAAAAACTGCTCCGCAGGGCGCTTCCGCCGGTCAGTCGTCAGCGCCGCCGGCCTCGCCGGGCTGCAGCAGCCGCACGATGCTCGGGTCCGACTTCGCCCCGTCGATAAACTCTTCGACAGACAGCCGGCCGTCCAGGTTGCGGTCCATCTGGCCGAAGATTTTGTCCGTCCGCTTCTCCGGCGTCAGCTCGTCCTCCGGTATGTCGGAGACGGCGCCCATCATGCTGTAGATCGCCTGCGGATGGCGGATGAAGGGCTTGAGGAGACAAAAAAATCTCAGAAATGTGACACCCAGCTAACTCGGGTTTTGCCGAATTAATGAAAGGGAGTCAGGCAGTCGGATAGCAGGCAAGTGGATTCGGGGGTAAGGTAATCTGAGCGGAACCGGAGCGATTTGAGAAGAGTCGCGGGTCTCGATCCGCTTAGAGCAGCGCAGATTCGATTCAGAAAAAGTGATTTTTGCCCGAACTGAAATTTGAGTGAGCTGCAGCGGGCATTTGGCAAAGGAGCACAGCTAATTAAAGCGCGTAACACTTCGAATTTTGCCGAGGCCCAGTTTCTCAAGATCGAAATTGAAGATATTTAGCAATGAAAGTAAAGTTATGATGTCTTACGAGTGGAATTGCGGAGATGTCAAGGCTGATGGGGGAATTGCTTGGATGTCAATGCTGAGGGGTTAAAAGGTTCTGTTCGAATGGCTAAAATTATATTACAAACAGCCTCAGTAGCTGTTGATTAGTACTTCTTAATGCATCTCTAATTCATGACTAATCTGTCATGGCTTTATCACACAACGCCTGGATGCCCATTATGATTAATGAGTCTGTACGCAAACACACGATTGCATTTGAGTTCACGATTTCGGCCGAGTTTACAGAACACTTTCCTTGATGTTTGCTAGGATAATTTTGACCTCGGGTGTGGCAATGTTCCCTGTGCGAGTTTTGCTAATCTAATCCATCCATTTCTGTTTGGACACTTGGCCAAGTTGGGCAAGTTGGTGGAATTAAATCAATCAGTTTAGCTTAGCTTGTTCTTTGGGCGCTTTACACTTGATAAGTTTATTATGCATCTCTGTGAAGCTACGATAATTTCATGAAAAACTTGAAATATGTTTTTTAAACTAAATGGGCTAGATAGGAATCTTCTGCTTCGAAAACTACGAGTAACTTTTGCTATTTTCCTGGTATCGCGACTTCTCAAGAGCGTTCTGCGAATGTGCGTTTGCCCCGAGACGGTAGTTGATTAGCTACTTTGTTAACTACTAAAGACTGGTGAATGTGATCAGTTTAATATAACAAAAAGAAAAACTATCTTTACAAATGCTTTTAACTCGAAACGGGGACTCTTCGATGAAGTTTTGACTCGCTCCTTAAGCCTTCAGCCTGAAAAACACTAGTGGCCATAGAAATGCTGCACAAACACTCTGATACTCCAACGCACGCGCACGATCTCCAGCATCTCCTGACGGCTGATGAACCCGTCGCCATCAAGGTCGTACATGGCGAAGGCCCACGTGAGCTTCTGCTCCAGGCTGCCTCTTGAGGTGACGCTCAGGGCGCAGACGAACTCCCGAAAGTCGATTCGATCGTTCCCGTCCCGGTCAAAGGTGCGGAAGACGTGCGCGGCGAATCTGGTGGCGTCGCCGTTAGGAAAGAAGCTGGCGTAGATGCGCTGGAACTCCGACCGGGTGAGCTGACCGCTCGGGCAGTCCTTGAGGAAGCCGCGGTACCAGCTCTGCAGCTCGGCCTCGGTGAACTGCGTCTGCTGCGTGAGGTCGCGGAGCTCACGAGGGGTCAGCTTCGAGGACTTGATGCCCATGGTCTGGCGGCGTTGAAACGGTGTGTGAGCTGTTGGTTTGAAGCGGCCAGAGTCCAAAGTCCCTCACGCAAATAAATCGTTTCCAGACTCCCCGCAGCCTCATTTGCTGCCCCAGCCTCAGGCTGAAGCTCAAACTGCTGGGAAAACCAAAGCCCAATGAGAGAGCGGCGCCTTCACAGCTTATGAAAGATCGTCTATCTTCCACGCCAGACGGGAATTCATTCTTCTCCAGTTTATCTGTCTTTCTGCCTTTTCCGGCTTCCAAGCAAGGCCCTTCGTTAGTTTGCGCCGCAGAACCCAGGCAGGCAGTCTGGCTTGGCGCAGCTATTTAGCTTTGTGAGAAAATGATTTCTTTATTCGAATAAACCTATAAGCCAGGCCTGAGATTTATGGCGATTTAGTTGGAAAATAACTCGGTTCAAGAGAGCTGGGATATCAATCAGGCCTTGTAAACTGTTTTAAATTTTTACAAGCCAAGATTCGGGTAAACTGTTGATTGATAGCTCATCAGCTCAAATTGTCGTGAGTGTCCGGAAAGCAGTGCCGGCTGAGAGCGCAGACCGCATTTTTTTCTGTCGATATTCTTCAAAAAACCCAGCCAGCTCAGACCGATTCCGGAAGCTGTGCATCACAACTGAGGCAGCTGCGTGCAAGTGGCGGAGGCCACTCGGAGCATCCGGTCATAGTTAACCCACCCCCTCCCGCTCAGGACTTTGCGAGCTCAATTGGGCAGCCTCTGTGTGCGCCTGGATGGGGCTTTGAAATCGAGCACTTTAATAAAAAAGTAATAATTTATATTTTGCGCACGCAACTGTGCTATCATATTATAGAGGTACTTTGGGCCTGGTGGTCTAAGCCCGAGTTCTTTAATTATATTGCAGAATCAAGCAGTCTGGAGCGCCCGTTCAGCGATAACTTTGAATTAAATTTGAATCCAGCATACTGAATCTGGATAAAAAGTACTTAGCCCACCAGTAAGTAGGCCTTACGGCATCCAAACGAGTACATTTGAGTCTTTATTCTCAGACCCAGTAAATCCGGTGATTCCTAGAAGCATTAAAGCCAGCACTGGGCCAGCCAGGCAGACTACCAATGTGAAACAGGCCGCAACTCCGGTGATGGGCGCAGCGCGGCCGCTGCTCTGCGTTGGTCTTATCTGTGCTTCGTACGTAGCGCGTTTTCTCGTGCATTAATTATTCATTTAGCGATCTGAAAACCAGCCGCTAGCCAAGGCATAGGGCTAGCATAGGTTAGGCTGGAGGAAAGGGGGAGGGGCATCTCGGTTGTCAAGGCAACTGAGCTCCGTGCGTCTCCATCGCCC
Organism: Macrostomum lignano; assembly: GCA_002269645.1. Classification (NCBI taxonomy): domain Eukaryota; kingdom Metazoa; phylum Platyhelminthes; family Macrostomidae; genus Macrostomum; species Macrostomum lignano. Next base: position 162,821 of record NIVC01000745.1, on the reverse strand, counting down.
GGCAGAGTTTCAGAGTAAAAAAGCGTTCCGCAGTTCCCCGACGGTCAGAGATAACGGAGCAGCACAGCATGGAAGAGCAGGCGGAAGCCATGGCCGAGGCGGTATTGCAAGAGGCTCAGTCCGAGGCGGCTGAGCAGTTTGAGTCGTTTCTGCAAGGCGACAATCAGGTGGAGAACGTGCCCGACAGAGCCAGTCCGCAGCCGCAGGACCCTCCGACCGCGTTTGGCGGCAAGAAGAAAGTGCGCAAGCGCAACAGTCGAGTCTCGTTCGAGTTTCCTTCGGCCCAACCGGAAGACAACTCAGCAGAGGCGGACAGCCCAAAGCTGCAGGAAATGAAGAACGGGAAAAAGACGAGAGAGGACAAGTCTAAGATTGATTATGAAAGCCAAGAGTCGCAGGACAGCTGGAAGGCTGAGGAAATGGAAAATATTTCAGGTAAAGCAGCAGATGCGGCTGCGTCTGAAAGTGCACCAGCTAAGCCAGAAGAGCAGAACACCGATGCTCAAACTCCCGATGTCAGCAGCACAGCGGCAGACGTGGAAGAAACAGCAGAACCAGCGGACTACCAAGACGCTGCAGCCGCCAGTGAATTAAATGCCGATGCTGCAACTACAGAGACTGGGTCAGAAAATCAATGTCACTCTCCAACGAACGAACTAAGAAGCGAAGCCCAGGGTGCTGCAGAGCCTGGGGGAGCACCAACCAGACTGCCGATAATTTGCGAACCAGAGTTAGACACGGCTGAAGAAGATCATGCAGCAAGTGACGAAGAAGCAAAGTCTGATGATGAAGGCAGAAATGACGGAGAAGCAGAGTCTGATGATGAAGGTAGAAGTGACGGAGAAGCAAAGTTTGATGAAGGCAAGAGTGACGGAGAGGCAAAGTCTGATGATGAAGGCAGAAGTGACGAAGAAGCAGCTGATCGTCCGATAGGACATGAAAATGAAGAGAAACGGGCAGACTCGAGCAATAAGGCAATTGAAAGGAAAGCTGGTGAGCATGCCGGCTACAATGACCAAGAAAACCGCGAAGCTGAGGATGCGTATGAAAGCATACAAAGAGACGGCAGAGACGCTGCTGGAGATGAAGAGCAAGCGATTGATGAGGATACTACTGAAAGAAACAACCAGGAATGCGAGCAAGAACAAACAACAAGCAAACCAGAACATGATAGCGGCAACGGAGATACTTACAAAGCTAACCAAGATCCGGAAACTGAAATTCCGTCAGGCAAAATCGATAATGACATTGAGGAGGCCAAAGCTGCTGAGGACTCGCCAACTCAGCGAGTTGAAAGCGAACCAAATGTGAAGGAATCCTCAGCCAGTCAGCCGGCACCCCCAGTAAGCAAAGACCGCAGCATAAAGTACGAAGAGTTGAAGCGGAAACTGGAGAGCCTGGCGGCTTCAGAAGAACCAACATCGGGTGCCACAGAGGCGTCAGATGAGACACCAGATTGGCTGAACCTCAACAGCAACCGACGGCGGCGCGGGCCTGAAGCAACCAACGGTCAGGCTTCGCCAACAGCGAAGCAGCTCAACAAGGAGAAGATGCGGCGCAGCACCAAGTACCAGCAGCAAGGGCCGACGAGCGAAGAAAATCAGGAAGCTCCTGCAAGTGGGGAGCTGCCGCTGCAGCGTCTGCAGTCCGAAGAGGAGGCAAAGACGGCTATGATGCAAATTGAAGCGGAAAGCGCGGCGGACCTCCTGGATGCTCGAAGCAGCGGCGTTGACGGAGGCGAGAGCGGCAGGCGTGGCTTCTTCTGCTGCTTCAAAAGCTGCTTCATCAGAAATGCAGTCTGTCCCACAGACAATGAAAGCGTTTGACCGTAAAAAATTATTCCAATTTGCCGAATTTTTTTTCTTTTGAAAGATATTTATTTAAATGAACGCGCGATGCGACAGATATACGAGTGACAGCTGTGCTCGCATCACTTAGCTATTGTGCATAATTTGACTTGATTTAAATTTTGTAATCAACCCCAAGAACCAAACACTAAGCGTTACAAATGGATTGATGGCTCCTATTTTCTCTAAAAATAAAACAACCACAGGCGTATTCAAACTGCAAAGCGCGATATTTGTTTTCTTAGTTTTATCACAAATCTGTTACTAAAATTTAGACTAGAGAGACAGGCAGGCAGACAGTGCAAGCTGGAAATTACAGACAGTCTAGAGAGACAGGCAGTGCAAGCTGGAAATTACAGACAGTCTAGAGAGACAGACAGTGCAAGCTGGAAATTACAGACAGTCTAGAGAGACAGGCAGGCAGACAGTGCAAGCTGGAAATTACAGACAGTCTAGAGAGACAGGCAGTGCAAGCTGGAAATTACAGACAGTCTAGAGAGACAGACAGTGCAAGCTGGAAATTACAGACAGTCTAGAGAGACAGACAGTGCAAGCTGGAAATTAGACAGTCTAGAGAGACAGGCAGGTAGCCCAAGTCTAGAAGTTGGCGCCATCGGCCTATTTAAAGTAACATAATTGCTCAAGCTGATTTCAAGACACGTGAAAACGCCAGTTAAATTGGGTTCTGTTATCATTGAATTTGAAAAAATGGAGAAAGTCACCTCCAATCAAAGGCTATTTATTGTTTTCTTAAGACAGAATAAAACTCGATTTAAAACGTTACGTAAAAATTGAGCCATGCAAAAGCAAGTTAAAAGGTGAAGGAATTCGAAGTAGCTCGTACCACCAGAAATCCAATTAGAAAATCAGGCAGAACTAAATGCCAAGCAAACCGACTTTCCGTTAGAGAGAAAATGAAATAAAGAGTTAACAATTTATGAAGAAAAGAGCACAGAGTTGATAAATGTTGTCTCGGTAAGGCTGTTCAAGGTAGTCAGCAGTCCAAGCTTTACTTGGCCAGGTAGGCGCTGCAGTGTGATTTTTCCCATGCAAAAAGTACATTATCGCGCTAAGTCAACATTGAAAAGTAGATGGCACAGTCAATTAAGCTTATAATATAGACTTCAATACTGGTTATGGAGATCGGAGCACACAGAGGCAGTCAAAGGACCTCACCTTTCCCTAAACCATATGCGCTCATACAGCTTGTGTGTTAGTCACACCAAAGCAAAGCTCACAGACTGTCAGATTCACTTCCCCCCCCCCACCATTCAACGGGCATGGCTTCCCAGAATCAGGAAAACAGGCCCGGCGAAAGAGCAAATAGTCTGTGACAGAAGAAAAATTCTATTAGTGAAATTCAATTACAGCCAATGGCACAGAATATAGACAGAATGCCCGATCGGCTGTCGCGGGATGTTTGGAAATTAATATGCAAACAAACTACTTTTGTGGTGAAGCGGAGCAGTAGTTATGAAAATTCGATATGCATATATATATTTATAATATATGTTGACTCTGCGTATGATTCTATAAACTTAGATACTGCTTCAGAATTTAAAATTAACAGGTTTGGCAGTGCCTAGGCTGATTAATGATTGATTCCAGGCTTTCCTAGTTCTACTTGAGCCACAGCAACAATATCTGCCCAGTTTGCAGTTTTTCGAGTGCCTCTATAATCAAGTTCAATGCAATGCTTATGCAGAGCATTTCGCATGTTCTTTAAGCAATGAGGAACATCGATTTAAGCTGGAATCAGTGACTGAACTCCGTCTACTTCGATGCACACGGAAGGGCGATCAGGATTCGCCCCTAACTGTCGCAAGCACTGCCAATGAGTAGACTCCTGGTCACACACGATGCCGGAAAGCGTGAGTCCCATTCTGTTAACTGCAGCGGTAAGGTTCTGCTGTTTCTTTGTACGAGCGTACAGCTGGAGCGTCGGGTATGCCGTGGGCATCAGTCTGACCCCAGGCTCATGTCTCTGGTCAGGACACACGTACATGCTGTCGGGAAAATGGTGGCTGCACACGACAGCGTTCTTCCACCTCGCTTCGTTTTTCTTGCCCAAGAGGTCTGATCGGAAAATGCGCCGAGCCCAATCTTCACACCTACAGTAGTTAGGTTTCAGTGAATGACTGTGTGGCAATAGCAGGCAAGTCACGCATGTACATGAACATACCTTTCACGGTTTTCTGGGAAACGATGAAATCTCGTTTGTGCAGGACATTTGTTTGTGTAATTCTGGCAGCCATAAGCAGCGCATTGCCTTCTTGATGCTGTCATAATGTTAAAGTTGTCTCTGTTAATGCCTTCGTTGCTGCCAATCACTGCCTTATTAATGTCAGTAGCAGCAGCCGCTGCCACAGAATATACTGTATATTCTATGGCATCGGCTGCTGCTACTCGCAGTCTCAGTCGTCTATGGCAGAACCTTTCCGAGCCGCATACGAGTAAGTATAAGTGACTACTATCTTTCTTCACCACAAAAGTAGCTAAACATGCAAATACTTTTTGCGGCAGATTTTTCTGCGAGAGGGCTGATCGGCCATTCTGTCTATATTCTGTGGCCAATGGTGTGCAGTACCTGCTCTTGGTGATTTCCAAAGTTCCTTAAAATAGATGAAATTTCTATGGGTATCGATGGATAGGAAAAGCATCCACACACTTCTTGGGCTACTTGTTAGTAGGCTTGCACGTACTGAGATATCTCTGTCAAACAATTTCGGACCAAATGCAGAGGTGAAAGCGCTAAGTGAATACGTGAAAGCAGTGAAGCAAAGTTTCGCCACTTGAGCACAGGTTCTATCATTGAGTACCAAGCTGTAATAAGCAATAGCACAACCGAACTCTCGTACGGAATTTTTATCTTCACAAAGATGCGGCAGACAAAAAAGGCAACAAGGGCCGACAGCAGGGCAACTCCAGTGAGCAGCATTCGGTGTGAACCTGGGCATGATCTGCCGGCTATGCAGCTGGTCTAACATGATGAAGCCGCCGGAGCCCAGTGCGAACATGCAGCTCGCTGCCAGGCCCTCCATGATGTACTGACCGTTGATCCGGTTTGGCAGGAATGCTACCTGCAGTTGTAGGTTGGGGGCTGTGTTTGTATAATCTGATCTAGGCCTATGAGATCTGCGAGGGGGCAGTGGCCTAGCAACTGAGAATCTCAAAAAATGGCAGTTGCCCCAGAAACTTAGGATGTGGGAGGGCGGCAGTGGTTTAGCTAAAAAATTGGGGAAAGAATTCAAGGTAGAATATATTACTATATTACAAAAATACCGTCATATTAAAAGGTGTTAATGCTTACAGGTCTACTACGACCTTGGGCATCAACTCTCGAGCCAATGCTGGGTGTCTCCAGAACAATGTCATAAATCACACCTGAAATTTGTTATGAAATGATAATTCCTCTGTACAATTTTTCAAGCTTTAAAATATTTTTGTATCTGGTATGACCAGCTTTACTAATACTATAGCATAGGAATATGATTTGCTACATTCTGACATCAATTTATTTTCATTTAACTGAATAACTCAATTTCTACATTACCTATATATTCTAATTATAAGTATTTAATATTACTTAATACAATAATAGTGAGCATTTTTTCTTTGCATTTTTCTCAGGAACAATCTTATTCTTAGCACATGTTGTAATTAAATTTACTGGCATGTATTACAACAAGCTTCATTAAAATGACACAACTACATATTTAAACAGTACAGCGGGATAACTAGAATTTATGCCTCCGCACTTCATACTAATTGACTGGAAAATTTCATTGACAGTTTATTTAAATAGTATAGGTTCATCACCAAGCTAGACAAAGGGTGATCCTCTACAATATGAAAGAAATATTTTATTTTAGTTTGTGGCTTTTTAAATACTTCAGTAAAATAGAAAGTCTTACCGGATGTGATCCCAAAATAGAAGATCATAATTACCGTAAAAACAAACATTGGAGAGGGAGTTTTCACCCATGATGGGCACCGCAACTTTAAATTTGGACATTCCAGAAACTTATAAAGATTGAAAAGTATATCAGACATGTTTAGCAATTTGTACGTAGCAAGTATTATGCAAAATTAGATCAAAAAGTTTGGTCGAATGCGATGGCCAAGTATTTTCTACGGAAGAACGACAGGCCGGGGGGCCACTCCCGAGTCCACGTGTACACAGAGCATTTGTTTTTGCGCTTCTATGAGCTATCACGTACCTTTAAAGCTTTTAAGTAATATAAAATTTTAAGCTATTACAACCATGAAAGTACGCCGAGTAAGTTTGCGGTATTTTTTTGCTTTTTTTAGCTGATTTTGGTATGATATTGTTATAATGTGTATCGAATGATGTAAAAAGTTTAAAACCCCACCTTTTCCTAGAAGAAACTGCAGCACAATTTCCTTACTTAATATAAATCAGCGAAGTATATATGAACTTTGTGAATTATTTTATATTACTGTATTAGTTTGAATATCAATAACATATCAAGCAGTTAAACTGCTTGTTGTTAGTGAGGCTTGTAATTTTTATCTCACATATAAATTTATTGTTAAAAGTAACTGCACTGCATTTGCAACTGGCCAACTGCTACTAGCAAAGAAGTTTCTGAGATGATCTTTGTCAGCTTTTTGGTATTTTTAACTATTACAGCTGTCTTTGGTAAGCACTAATAGTAATAGCACTAATATTAGAGTGTCTCATATCATTGAACTAATCTTATTACTTTGATAGTTTAATTTCATTCCTTAGGCTTGGGCTTGGTCAAGTTGGTGACTTGGTCAGATCATGTGAATTGTGATTATATCTAGTATAATGCTGTTTCCATACTCTTATAAATTTATGCTGTAACTTTTGAATATTTTTAATTCTCTTTGAAAATTTGAAAGTTGAGTTTGTGCAAGATGATATGGCTTAAAACTAAAAAACTAAACTTAAAACTAAAACTAAAGTTTTTCTGTGTATGCCAGACACATTTTTATTGAATTTTCAATTGTAAGCCAACAGATTTTAAATGTATGCCAACTTAAAAATGGTAAAAAAATCAACAAATATTTAAATTTAAATTTAAACTACAAAAAATTGATAATGACATGACAATTGTTGTGACAATTCTGGTAATTAAAATGATTAGTAAATGAGAAAATAGTAGCAGAAAAAATGGTTTTTGAAATAACTTAACACAGAAAAAGCATGAAAAAATTCTTTATATTAATTTTTATGCCAGTCGCCATACACCACACTGTCCGCCACATTATACACAGCCAAGAAATGTACGCTGGTGTATGCCACAGATATCAAGTGTACGCCGGAATTTTCTGGCGTACACCCCACCATCCACAAAATGGGGAGGGGATAGGAATGTATCCTCCATTTTAATGATTTATAGGAAACAAAAATGAGGGTTTTTTGAAAAAATTCAAAGTAAAGTAGCTTAGATTTAGCAATTGAAAGTGGGGCAGAAAAGAAAAGATATGTAAAGGTGGGCAGTTTTAAACTTTTTGAATTGCCGCCTGTGTTGTCTTGGCACTTGTAAAGCTGGAAAATCTCATAAACTGATTGGTATAGCTTCTCCTTTTGATACTCTGTCTGCTGGGTCCTTAATTCCAGGGGGGATGGTAAGTCATAATTTGCAGTCAAGGAGTTTTTTAATGGCATGGTTGTTCAATTGGGTTTTCAGACACTGTAAAATTCATAATCTGTTGATATCCTTGGTTTGTTACTATCAGTAGTAGAGTAGCATTGCCACCACCATAATTTTGTATTATAGAACATTAAGGGTCTTAGAGCTTTCTTTGAGATGAGACTAATTGATTGTTTTATGCCCCGTAGGCAAATAACTCAATTGAAAACTAAGGGATTCAAACAAGAACAAATGAATAAATAATTATTAAATTTGTTATAATTTATTATGTTGATAAACTGGATAATGGTATACTGCAATAGAGTTACTAAATTATTACTTTGTGGCAGACTCAATGGAGAACAATTCGGTGGTGCCGAGAGTGAGCAATAGGGTGACTAAAATAAAATCAGACGCTAGCGGTGCTTACAGATGCCTGCCAGCTTTATTCTGATTTTAACAAAGTCAAGTCTTTTTAGCCTAATAAACATGATTTTGGTACTTTTTAAATGCATATTTTGATCAATAGATAGCAAAAAAAACTTTAAATTCTTTATCTTAGTCTTATCTTAGTCTTAAATAGGCCTACTTCCAATATACTAAAAATTGTTTGTCTGAAGTCCTACTAAAACAAAAAAGATAAATTTATGTTTATTAAAAAATGCCATATAAAAAATCAATAACTACCTTTTTGTCAATCAAAATATATGTCTAATTATATATACTATTGTACCACATAGTTAGAAAAATATTTCAAATTGTTTATAGCCTATAATGATAGCATGAGCAAGGGCTAATTGAATTACAAAACAGAGTCATGTGATGGGAATTACTTTGTACATAGAAAATTAAGGAGTATGGCCAGTCATCAAAGAGATTGGTAAGGAATAGTATGAATGCTTGTTCATGACATTATTTAAGTTAGTTGTTGAACTAGAGCATATGCTCGTGAAGAGCTTAAATCTAAGTCATCTTGGTATATCCTATATAAGCATAACCTCTATGTATGCCCATATGTTTGGCACTTGCTATAGAGTTTATCAAATTAGCACAACAGGGAACAGCTTTTGCCCCTTGCAAACTGGCTAACTAATAAGGCTATTGATGCAGCCAGGCTACCCAGAATGTGACTCCCACAATGTGTATAATTCAACAAGATGTGATCCCATTGTTAAATTTTTCCCAGGCCAAGGACAGCCAGACCCAGTTGATGCCCTGCTCGCAATGCCCCAGGCAAAGGTCTCAAAGCGACCAGCTCAGCAGGAGGCTACGGCAGCGGCGCCAACTTTCTTGCCGCCATTGCGCCACCGTCAGAAGTCCCTGGCTGTCCGGGAGTTCCTCGGTCGTAGCCGCGGCAGCCAGCCGCTGTACAAACAGCCAGCCTGCCGGGACTCGGTGCGCCTGCACTGCAGCCAGGCGGTGCGGCGCAACAACTTCGCCGTGCTGGCCTGCCTGCAGCGCAGCCAAGCCGTCGCCGAGTCGCTGCCCGAGGCCTGCCAGGCTGCCATCTGGCAGCTGAAGTTCAACCTGACCCACAATGTCGACTTTGCCACTGCTGCCAGCGGGGCTTGTCAGGTAAGGCTAATCATGGCTTCAGTTTTTTATTACATTTTACAGCTGGGTAAACTGAAGCAATGTAGAGTTAGGTCATTTGCTTAAAAATACAAATTGTTCCAGTGGGATCAGAAATCGAACCCCCGACCTTTCAGTCATGAGTCCGACGCTCTAACCACTAGACTACAACCCCTCTGATATGGCATCAGTGTATAGTATAATGTTATCACTAAAGTTTTAAGCTTTCAAATTGTAGTTTTCCAAGACTTGAAATTTCGAGCTTATAAACCCAGGAGACATTGGGTGCGAGCATTTATTGAAAGCTTGACAACGAGAAAGAGAGTTTGCACTCAGCCACTTGCGCTGGCGATCCCCATGTTTTGCCTCTTCTCACCTTTCAAGGAGGACCTTCGCCGGATCAAAGCCTGCGGTCGGGAGCCGCCGCGCAGCGTCCTGCGCATCTCCTGCCTCATCGAGCACCGCGCCAACGTGTCGGAGCGGGCCTGCAGATCCTACCTGCGCCGCCTGGAGCCCCTCGTCTTCGCCGACTATCGACTTGTTGAACGGTTCATCGGCGCTTGCAAAGCCGACGTTGTGCGCACTGGCTGCGGCCGACTCGAGCCCAGGACTAACGCTGTGTCCGCCTCTCTGCCAACTAGTCAGGTAGGGGCAATGAAATGCCTGCTTTTATTGGTATGTCTGGATTGGAATTATTTGCATTATAGAGTAGGCGCTAATCTGAAAGAGTGTGTATTCTAGGGTAGGGGTTGATCTGAGAGAGTGTACATTCTAGGGTAGGGGTTAATCTGAGAGAGTGTACATTCTAGGGTAGGGGTTGATCTGAGAGAGTGTACATTCTAGGGTAGGGGTTGATCTGAGAGAGTACATTCTAGGGCAGGGGTTGATCTGAGAGAGTGTACATTCTAGGGTAGGGGTTGGTCTGAGAGAGTGTACATTCTAGGGTAGGGATTGATCTGAGAGAATGTACATTCTAGGGTAGGGATTGATCTGAGAGAATGTACATTCTAGGGTAGGGGTTGATCTGAGAGTGTACATTCTAGGGTACGGGTTGATCTGAGAGTGTACATTCTAGGGCAGGGGTTGATCTAAGAGAGTGTACATTCTAGGGTACGGGTTGGCTCATCTGCTGCCACCGCGAATTTCCATCTCCTACCTTCAGGGCCGCACCGTCGCCTGCCTCGGCCAGAAGGTCGCCGTCGTGAGCCACCAGTGCCGCCTGCAGCTGCTCCGCCTCGCCGAGCTGCAGACCTCAGACTACCACAACGACAGGCCGCTGTTCTACGCCTGCCGCGACGACCGCGAGCGTCTCTGCGGCGCCGTGTCCTCCGGCGGCGGCCGCGTGCTGGCCTGCCTCAACCGGCAGCGCGAGGCGGCCCGCCCGGCCTGCCAGGTCGAGCTGGCGCGGGTCCGCGGCCTCGCCGCCCTTGACTTCGCCGTCTATCGCCGATTCGCCGACGCGTGCGGCGCCGATCTTCACCGGCTCGGCTGCGTGGCGCCCGGCGGAGAGCCGGCCGGGTCCGCGGCCGCCCTGTTGTGCCTGGAGAGCAGCCTCATCTCCAAGGGCACCACGGCCGTGACTGCCGCCTGCCAGACTCGGATGATGGATGTGAGATGCTGGGATGCCCTCCCAGATCCTCAATTGCTAGGCCACCGCCCACCCAGATCCTCAGATGCTGGGCCAGCCTCCCAGATCCTCAGTTGCTGGGCCACCGCTCTCCCAGATCCTCAGTTGCTGGGCCACCGCTCTGCCAGATCCTCTCAGTTGCTGGGCCACCGCCCTCTCAGATCCTCAGTTGCTGGGCCACCGCCCTCCCAGACCCTCAGTTGCTGGGCCACCGCTCTCCCAGATCCTCTCAGTTGTTGGGCCACCGCTACCTCCCGCATCATCAGCATTGCCTGCTCCATCCTCAGTCTCACCATCCCCCCCCACAGGTGCGGTCGGATTTCATCTCGGACCCGCAGCTGCTGCCCGGCCTGGCCTCGGGCTGCTCCCGGGAGCTGCAGCGCTGCCGGGCGGACCACACGGCGGAGCAGGGGCTGCTGCACTGCATCATGCGGCAGCTGCGGGCCGCCAGAGACGCCCAGCTGACTGACGGGCCCGGCAGAAATTCCACCAGCGTCTGCGAGCGGGCTGTTGATCGCGTCCTGCGTATTGCCATGCCAACCAGGGACCTGCGGGTGGACCCGGTGGTTATGAGCGGCTGCGCCGGCGAGGTGCGGCTGCACTGCTCCGCCCCGGGCACGGCCAGCGTGTACACCTGCCTGAAGTCCCGGCTGGCGGCCCAGCCCGAGACCGTCAGCGTGGCCTGCTCCAACCGCCTGGCCGAGCTCGTGTACTTTGAGAATCGCGACTTTCGTCTGAATGCCCGGCTGTTCAAGGCGTGCCGAGCGGTGGCCGCGGCCCGCTGCGGCGCCGGCGAAACCTGGTGGAGCGGCGCCCGGGACAAGGCGGCCGTGGTGGCGCTCGGAGCCACCTTTAACTGCCTCTACGGCCTGATGATTCGGAATGAGTGAGGCGGGAGATAAGAGACATTGGGACATTAGGGAGATAAGAGAATTAGCAATACTTGATAAGTAAAAGATGGATAACTTGAAGGATTAATTATTTCAGGGAAAGATTAAGAGTTCATGGTATGATTTGGGGCTTCAGAGATAGATTTGGGACTTCAAGGATAGATTTGGGACTTCAGAGATGGATTTGGGACTTCAGAGATGGATTTGGGACTTCAGAGATGGATTTGGGACTTCATGGATAGATTTGGGACTTCAGAGATGGATTTGGGACTTCATGGATAGATTTGGGACTTCATGGATAGATTTGGGACTTCAGAGATGGATTTGGGACTTCATGGATAGATTTGGGACTTCAGAGATGGATTTGGGACTTCATGGATAGATTTGGGACTTCAGAGATGGATTTGGGACTTCAGAGATGGATTTGGGACATCAGAGATGGATTTGGGACTTCAGAGATGGATTTGGGACATCAGAGATAGATTTGGGACTTCAGAGATGGATTTGGGACTTCATGGATAGATTTGGGACTTCAAGGATAGATTTGGGACTTCAGAGATGGATTTGGGACTTCATGGATAGATTTGGGACTTCAGAGATGGATTTGGGACTTCATGGATAGATTTGGGACTTCATGGATAGATTTGGGACTTCATGGATAGATTTGGGACTTCAAGGATAGATTTGGGACTTCAGAGATGGATTTGGGACTTCATGGATAGATTTGGGACTTCAAGGATAGATTTGGGACTTCAAAGATGGATTTGGGACTTCATGGATAGATTTGGGACTTCAAGGATAGATTTGGGACTTCAGGGCTAGATTTGGGACTTCATGGATAGATTTGGGACTTCAGAGATGGATTTGGGACTTCATGGATAGATTTGGGACTTCAGAGATGGATTTGGGACTTCATGGATAGATTTGGGACTTCAAGGATAGATTTGGGACTTCAGAGATAGATTTGGGACTTCATGGATAGATTTAGGACTTCAGAGATGGATTTGGGACTTCATGGATAGATTTGGGACTTCAGAGATAGATTTGGGACTTCATGGATAGATTTAGGACTTCAGAGATAGATTTGGGACTTCAGAGATAGATTTGGGACTTCAGAGATAGATTTGGGACTTCATGGATAGATTTAGGACTTCAGAGCTAGATTTGGGACTTCAGAGATAGATTTGGGACTTCATGGATAGATTTGGGACTTCATGGATAGATTTGGGGCTGACTTCATGGATAGATTTGGGACTTCAGAGATGGATTTGGGACTTCAAGGATAGATTTGGGACTTCAGGTATAGATTTGGGACTTCAAGGATAGATTTGGGACTTCAAGAATAGATTTGGGACTTCAGGTATAGATTTGGGACTTCAGGTATAGATTTGGGACTTCAAGGATAGATTTGGGACTTCAAGAATAGATTTCGGACTTCAAGGATAGATCTGGGAATTAAGGATAGATTTAGAACTTCATAAAAATATTTGGGATTTGGGACTTAAAAGATAAATTTGGGACTTCATGGATAGATCAACTATTGATAAATTTAGCGTCCCACCGTCTCTAATGCATAGTTGTAAAATATTGCTAAGAATTTTCAAATTAATGAGTTCTTTATTTTCCCCAAATGCCGACTGCTGATTCCTAATTATTTTTATTGACTGAAGATCTCGAGGGCTTTCAATCCCACACTAAGCATTTTTAATCCTGGAAACTTGGCTGCCTCATCTCAGACTCATCTCATCTTCATCCTCATCGCAGGACCAGCGTCGCCTGCTCCGCCCAGCTGGACAAGAGTTTGCGCGAGCGCGCCGATCGTGCGCGCCTCGACGCGCGCCTGTTCGCGCCCTGCCTGCGCGACCTGTCCCGCCTATGCCTGCACAGCAAGAGGCCGGGCGATGAGTTCGCCTGCCTGCAGGACAACCTCAGCCTGCTGGACCGCACCTGCGCCAGGGTTGTCCGACAGGTGTCCGAGCGGGTGGACTCGGACATTGAGCTCAGTCCCGACCTGCTGTTCGTGCACAGCTGCCAGCCCTTCGTGAGGAAGTTCTGCGACCGAGTTCAGGGCCAGGTCGGGCTGGACAGTGAGTGCCTTCGGCCATAGTGGTTCAAGTCTCATACAATTACCGTGACAGAATACCAGTCACACAGAGTGACAGTGACAGAGTGCCAGTCACACAGAATGACAGTGACAGAGTGCCAGTCACACAGAGTGACAGTGACAGAGTAGCAGTAACACAGAATGACAGTGACAGAGTAGCAGTAACACAGAATGACAGTGACAGAGTAGCAGTAACACAGAATGACAGTGACAGAGTAGCAGTCACACAGAATGACAGTGACAGAGTGCCAGTCACACAGAATGACAGTGACAGAGTAGCAGTCACACAGAATGACAGTGACAAGAGCTGAAAGCTTTCTGAGCGCATCTTACCTTGAACTGTTCGACCCACCTGCCTCCCAGAGACAGTGATGAGCTGCCTCATCCAGCTCAAGGCGCACCCGAAGATGGACCCGCGCTGCCGTGCAGGCGTGGAGCACCACCAGCTGGTGTCCCTGCGCGACTACCACATCAGCAGGGACTTCGCCTCCGCCTGCGGCGACGACATTCGCCGGCTGTGCAGCGCCGCGGAAGGCGCTGACGCCGCTGGGGAGCCCAGCAGCAGACGCAACATCGACAAGACCGTCGTCGTGCGCTGCCTCGCCACGGCTGCTCGAGACGACGTGCTGAAGTCGCGGCCGCAGCGCCTGTCCCGGAAGTGCCAGGGCCAGCTGTCCCTGGAGCTGCTGCAGCGCCACCGCCTGCCCAGCTTGGATCCCCGCCTGGCCAAGAGCTGCGAGCTCGAACTCAGGACCCTTTGCCCCCCTGGCAAGGACGGCGGCCGACGGCTCGCCTGCCTTCGAGCCGCCGCCGCCTCCGATGCTACCAAGGTCTCCGCCGACTGCCGCGCCGCGATCTTCAAGCAGGACAAGGTGAGGCCCGCTGACCCTCCCCTGACAAGGCTGATAACCTGCCACTGACCCACTCCTGACAAGGCTGATAACCTGCCACTGACCCACTCCTGACAAGGCTGATGACCTGCCACTGACCCACTCCTGACAAGGCTGATAACCTGCCACTGACCCACTCCTGACAAGGCTGATGACCTGCCACTGACCCACTCCTGACAAGGCTGATGACCTGCCACTGACCCACTCCTGACAAGGCTGATGACCTGCCACTGACCCACTCCTGACAAGGCTGATGACCTGCCACTGACCCACTCCTGACAAGGCTGATGACCTGCCACTGACCCACTCCTGACAAGGCTGATGACCTGCCACTGACCCACTCCTGACAAGGCTGGTGACCTGCCACTGATCCACTCCTGACAAGGCTGATGACCTGCCACTGACCCACTCCTGACAAGGCTGATGACCTGCCACTGACCCACTCCTGACAAGGCTGATAACCTGCCACTGACCCATTCCTGACAAGGCTGAAGACTTGCCGCTGACCCACTCCTGACAAGGCTGATGACCTTCTACTAACCCCACCCCTGATGTCTGACACGCCCGCAGGTGGTGCTGAACGTGCCGGTCCTGGACGCCAGACTGATGGCCTCCTGTCAGCGGATGATCGCCCGGCACTGCTCAGACCGAGTGTCCCGGCCTGTGCAGCTGTACACCTGTCTGCGCTCCCGCATGCACCACGCCTCGTTTGATGCCGGCTGCTTCGCTGTGGTGAACGAGCGAATGCAGATGCAGCAGGCTGACTACAGGCTGAACCCGGAGCTGCAGCGCTACTGCGGACAGGATATTGACAGGTGCGGCACTCTGGGAATTAGAATAGCACTCTGGGGATCAGAATGGCACTCTGGGGATCAGAATGGCACTCTGGGGATAAGGATGGCACTCTGGGGATCAGAATGGCACTCTGGGGATCAGAATGGCACTCTGGGGCTAGAATGGCACTCTGGGGCTAGAATGGCACTCTTGGGATCAGAATGGCACTCTGGGGATCAGAATGGCACTCTGGGGATCAGAATGGCACTCTGGGGATAAGGATGGCACTCTGGGGATCAGAATGGCACTCTGGGGATCAGAATGGCACTCTGGGGCTAGAATGGCACTCTTGGGATCAGAATGGCACTCTGGGGATCAGAATGGCACTCTGGGGATCAGAATGGCACTCTGGGGATCAGAATGGCACTCTGGGGATCAGAATGGCACTCTGGGGATCAGAATGGCACTCTGGGGCTAGAATGGCACTCTGGGGCTAGAATGGCACTCTGGGGCTAGAAAGTTACTCTTGGGATCAGAATAGCACTCTGGGGATAAGGATGGCACTCTGGGGCTAGAATGACACTCTAGGGGTCAGAATGGCACTCTTGGGCTAGAAAGTTACTCTTGGGATCAGAATTGCACTCTGGGATTTAAAATGGCACTCTGGGGCTAGAATGGCACTCTTGGGATCAGAAATGGCACTCTGGGGATAAGGATGGCACTCTGGGGATCAGAATAGCACTCTGGGGATCAGAATGGCACTCTGGGGATCAGAATAGCACTCTGGGGATCAGAATGGCACTCTGGGGATCAGAATGGCACTCTGGGGCTAGAATGACACTCTAGGGGTCAGAATGGCACTCTAGGGGTCAGAATGGCACTCTGGGGCTAGAATGGCACTCTAGGGATAATGATGGCAATCTGGGGATCAGAATGGCACTCTGGGGATCAGGATGGCAATCTGGGGATCAGAATGGCACTCTGGGGATCAGAATGGCACTCTAGGGGTCAGAATGGCACTCTGGGGATCAGAATAGCACTCTAGGGGTCAGAATGGCACTCTAGGGCTCGAATGGCACTCGGGGGCTAGAATGGCACTCGGGGGCTAGAATGGCACTCGTGGGCTAGAATGGCACTCGGGGGCTGGAATGGCACTCGGGGGCTAGAATGGCACTCGGGGGCTAGAATGGCACTCGGGGGCTGGAATGGCACTCTGGGGCTAGAATGGCACTCTGGGGCTAGAATGGCACTCTGGGGCTAGAAAGTTACTCTTGGGATCAGAATAGCACTCTGGGGATAAGGATGGCACTCTGGGGCTAGAATGACACTCTAGGGGTCAGAATGGCACTCTTGGGCTAGAAAGTTACTCTTGGGATCAGAATTGCACTCTGGGATTTAAAATGGCACTCTGGGGCTAGAATGGCACTCTTGGGATCAGAAATGGCACTCTGGGGATAAGGATGGCACTCTGGGGATCAGAATAGCACTCTGGGGATCAGAATGGCACTCTGGGGATCAGAATAGCACTCTGGGGATCAGAATGGCACTCTGGGGATCAGAATGGCACTCTGGGGCTAGAATGACACTCTAGGGGTCAGAATGGCACTCTAGGGGTCAGAATGGCACTCTGGGGCTAGAATGGCACTCTAGGGATAATGATGGCAATCTGGGGATCAGAATGGCACTCTGGGGATCAGGATGGCAATCTGGGGATCAGAATGGCACTCTGGGGATCAGAATGGCACTCTAGGGGTCAGAATGGCACTCTGGGGATCAGAATAGCACTCTAGGGGTCAGAATGGCACTCTAGGGCTCGAATGGCACTCGGGGGCTAGAATGGCACTCGGGGGCTAGAATGGCACTCGTGGGCTAGAATGGCACTCGGGGGCTGGAATGGCACTCGGGGGCTAGAATGGCACTCGGGGGCTAGAATGGCACTCGGGGGCTGGAATGGCACTCTGGGGCTAGAATGGCACTCGGGGGCTGGAATGGCACTCGGGGGCTAGAATGGCACTCGGGGGCTGGAATGGCACTCTAGGGGTCAGAATGGCACTCTGGGGCTCGAATGGCACTCGGGGGCTAGAATGGCACTCGGGGGCTAGAATGGCACTCGGGGGCTAGAATGGCACTCTGGGGCTAGAATGGCACTCTGGGGGTCAGAATGGCACTCTGGGGCTAGAATGGCACTCTGGGGCTAGAATGGCACTCGTGGGCTAGAATGGCACTCTGGGGCTAGAATGGCACTCTGGGGATCAGAATGGCACTCTGGGGGTCAGAATGGCACTCTGGGGCTAGAATGGCACTCTGGGGATCAGAATGGCACTCTGGGGGTCAGAATGGCACTCTGGGGCTAGAATGGCACTCTGGGGGTCAGAATGGCACTCTGGGGCTAGAATGGCACTCTGGGGATCAGAATGGCACTCTGGGGGTCAGAATGGCACTCTGGGGCTAGAATGGCACTCTGGGGATCAGAATGGCACTCTGGGGGTCAGAATGGCTCTCTGGGGGTCAGAATGGCACTCTGGGGCTAGAATGGCACTCGGGGGCTAGAACACTCGCCGCTCTCCACCCCTCAGGCACTGCCGCAAGCAGAAGGAAGCCGCGGACAAGCGGGACGCGGCCGCCCCGGACCCCAGCAACCAGGGTGCCGTCACCCGCTGCCTGCGCGACATCGTTGCCTCCGAGGACGACGCCGACCAGGCAGCGGCAGTCGGCCGCCCGGCGCCACCCGGCAAGTCATCGGTGCTGCGCGGCCAGTGCCGCAGCTACCTCCGCAGCCTGGCGTTGGAGTTCAACCTCAACTACCGGCTGGACCCCCGGCTGTCTGCCGCCTGTGGACAGGTGCGAAGAGTCCTGACCCTGACCCACACTGATGATCCCTGATAACCTCACTTACGACCTACACTGATGATCCTGATGACCCACCCTGATGAGCCAACTGATGACCCACACTGATAACCCCCGATGGCCCACATGATGACCTCTGATGAGCCACATTGATGAGCCACCCTGATGACCCACACTGATAACCCCCGATGACCCACACTGATAACCCCCGATGACCCACACGATGACCTCTGATGAGCCACACTGATGACCCACACTGATGACTCACCCCGATGATCCACACTGATGACTCACCCTGATGACCCATACTGATGACCCACACTGATGACCCACACTGATGACCCACACTGATGACCCACACTGATAACCCCCGATGACCCACACGATGACCCCTGATGACCCACACTGATGACCCACACTGATGACCCAAACTGATGACCCACCCTGATGACCCACACTGATGACCCCTGATGACCCACACTGATGACCCACACTGATGACCCCTGATGATCCACACTGATGACCTTTGATGACCCACACTGATGACCCCTGATGACCCACACTGATGATGACCCACACTAGTGACCCACACTGGTGACCCACTCTGGTGACCCACACTAACCCCTGCCGCAGGTGGCCGAGAGCTACTGCCACGCGGAGCTGGAGGACGTGCGGGACAGCGGCAGCAGCCTGTTCCGGGTCACCGAGTGCCTGAAGCGGCTGCTCAGCCAGGGCCGCATCCGCTCGAAGGCCTGCAGCGGCGAGGTTCGCCGGCTGCTGCACGAGTCGGACGCCGACATTCACGTGGACCCGCTGCTGTACCGGGCCTGCACCTCCGAGATCGCCCACCTGTGCGGCAGCGTGCCGCTGGGCGCCGGCCGCCAGATGCGCTGCACCGTGGCCGCCTTCCGGGACCTCGCCACCCGCCAGCTGATCGGCAGCGAGTGCGCGCGGGCGCTGCACCAGCGGCTGCGCCTGATGGAGGCGGCCGCCGGGGTTCTCAGGCCGCGGAGCGTCGGTGAACTGGCGGTTCACATCAACGAGTCGCCTGCCAGGGCCTACTTCATTGGGCTGGGGCTCAGCCTCTTGGTGCTGCTGCTGCTGGTCGGTTTCTGCTCAGGCAGGGCCAGCTCAAGGCGGGCCGCCTCCGCTAAGAGAGTCTGAGCTCTGGGGACTGGGATCCGGAACTGGGGACTGGGATTCGGAACTGGGGACTCCAGAATTCGAAACTGGGGACTCCAGGATTCGAAACTGGGAACTGGGATCCGGAAACGCGGACTGGGATTCGGAAATGGGGACTGGGATTCGGAACCGCGGACTGGGATTCAGAACTGGGGACTAGGATCCGGAAACGCGGACTGGGATTAGGAACTGGGGACTGGGATTAGGAACTGGGGACTGGGATCCGGAACTGGAAACTGGGATTCGGAACTGGGGACTGGTTAGGAAACAGTGATTGAGTTCTCCAGAGTTCTCCAGATTACAGAATATCCCGGAGATCAGCTGACTCCTTCCGCCTGATTTGACCTTTCTCTCGGTGTTTTCTTGATTCTTTCTTGCGATGGCCATTCATGCGATGAGCATTCTTGAGCACTCCTGAGTGCTGAGAACTCCTGAGCATTCCTAAGTACTGAGCACTCCTGAGCACTTCTGCGTGGCTCTTCATTCCAGACCCTGTGTTTCTATTGCCTTAAATTGCGGGGGCAGTGTTCCACACTCACTCAGCTCTGCTCCAGTGCGATCTGTAATCACCCGCTATAGTAAATGTGGGTCAGTGACAAAACTGTGTAAAAATAGTCCCTCAGACACTTTATTATTCGGTCTTTAAATCAATTTTTGTAATAAATTCATTGAAACTTTTTATGCTCTTATCAACCCACGACATTCCAATTTTACAACTTGCTACTTTGCTACTCAATCGACTAGTAGTATGTCCTGGGTGCGCTGTTTTTCATTAAATGTAGCAACGGATTCATTCCATCTGCATGTAACCCTGTGTGACGCTTTTGACTTTGTATGTTTTCTATTTGCAATTTTATATTTCTCTACTTTAAGTAGCATGGTTTGCACGGATAACCTTTGCTGGTACGAAATACACATTTAATGTATTTATGATGCTGTGTCCGCCACCTGCTGTTCTAACCCATGCGCTGGTCTGGAGGGCAGTACTTCAACAAATTTTTGCAGGAATTTTGACTCTATTTTCACTTGCGAGTAGCACTGTAACTGGATTTACATTCCCTATAATATTGTGACCTCAACCAGTGTCCACTGTGACCTCAACCAGTGTCCACTGTGACCTCAGCAGTGTCCATTGTGATCTCAGCAGTGCCCACTGTGACCTCAGCAGTGTCCATTGTGACCTCAGCAGTGTCCACTGTGACCTCAACCAGTGTCCACTGTGACCTCAGCCAGTGTCCACTGTGACCTCAACCAGTGTCCACTGTGACCTCAGCAGTGTCCATTGTGACCTCAGCAGTGTCCACTGTGACCTCAGCAGTGTCCACTGTGACTTCAACCAGTGTCCACTGTGACCTCAGCAGTGTCCACTGTGACCTCAGCAGTGTCCACTGTGACCTCAGCAGTGTCCACTGTAACCTAAGCAGTGTCCATTGTGACCTCAGCCAGTGTCCACTGTGACCTCAGCAGTGTCCACTGTGACTTCAACCAGTGTCCACTGTGACCTCAGCAGTGTCCATTGTGATCTCAGCAGTGCCCACTGTGACCTCAGCAGTGTCCATTGTGACCTCAGCAGTGTCCACTGTGACCTCAACCAGTGTCCACTGTGACCTCAGCCAGTGTCCACTGTGACCTCAACCAGTGTCCACTGTGACCTCAGCAGTGTCCATTGTGACCTCAGCAGTGTCCACTGTGACCTCAGCAGTGTCCACTGTGACTTCAACCAGTGTCCACTGTGACCTCAGCAGTGTCCATTGTGACCTCAGCAGTGTCCACTGTGACCTCAGCAGTGTCCACTGTAACCTAAGCAGTGTCCATTGTGACCTCAGCCAGTGTCCACTGTGACCTCAGCAGTGTCCACTGTGACTTCAACCAGTGTCCACTGTGACCTCAGCAGTGTCCACTGTGACCTCGGCAGTGTCCACTGTGACCTCAGCAGTGTCCATTGTGACCTCAGCAGTGTCCACTGTGACCTCAGCAGTGTCCACTGTAACCTAAGCAGTGTCCATTGTGACCTCAGCCAGTGTACACTGTGACCTCAGCCAGTGTACACTGTGACCTCAGCAGTGTCCATTGTGACCTCAGCAGTGTCCACTGTGACCTCAGCCAGTGTCCACTGTAACCTAAGCAGTGTCCATTGTGACCTCAGCCAGTGTACACTGTGACCTCAGCAGTGTCCACTGTAACCTAAGCAGTGTCCATTGTGACCTCAGCCAGTGTACACTGTGACCTCAGCAGTGTCCATTGTGACCTCAGCAGTGTCCATTGTGACCTCAGCCGTGTCCATTATGAACTCAACCAGTGTCCGCTGTGACCTCAGCCATGTCCATTATGAACTCAACCAGTGTCCGCTGTGTTTAAAACTCGCAGAACATCGCTGCAAACTGTGACAGCCAAAGCAGGTTTGCAGTGAAAGTGAGTGTTAAAACCGTAGCTCTGTCTAACAGGTGCAGAAGTTTGATTGATTTATTTAATAGCGAATTGTACTTACAATAATTTATCGACTAAGTCCAGTTCGGTAATGCCAAACAAATTTGCATAGAAAACGCAGTTGATACTACTTGAGTGATTCGAGTAGTGCAGTCGCGGTGCTCAGATTAAGTTGGGAGTTGCTCCCTCGGTGCAGAAGAAAATGTGTTTTACTACACAAAGCGACAGGCTCCGGAAAATATTAAAGTACGCGTAGAACTTGCGTAGAAATTAAAAGGAAAAGTACACAATTTGGAGTTTTACAGCCAATTCGCGAACAGCTCAAGCACAAAAATATGGTAACAGAGAGCAATTGCAAGAGCACGAAATTGCACTAGGGGATTTGACTCGCGAACGACAGTCTTTGTTTTATCTTTTGTCTTTGTGATCTGCAACCAAACAAGGGCGAACGATCGCTGCATGCACTACTGAGGATAAATGCTGCGCAAGTCCCAAGAGTCCGCGCGGCCTCAGGGCAAGCAAAATTATGATAATATGATAGCAATTTTCTAAATCACAAATTCTGGAAAGGTGCTTATGAAGCTTTGCTTAAGACAGGGAAATTACAGAGGCAATTACACAGACAATTATACAGAGGTTTTTACAGCACTGAACTTGAAAATAGATTTTTGGCAAATTATATGGAATATCCGGCAAATTGAAGATAAAACATCCATGATCCTGGATGGCTTGCTGAGGGCGTAGCAACAATCCGCGATCCAAGATCCTTATGGGTCTAATGAATTGTTCCGTTTAAGCATAGAATTGCATTGATATTTATTGTTTGTTACTGTAAGTAGGCTGTAGCGAGTATTGGTTGACCGTCTGTGCAAAATTTGAAAAATAGCATACGAAAGCGGCAACAGTTGTCGTTTCTATGCTCTTGGAGCTCTTTTAGAAGGCATCGCATCACATTCTGGGACTCTGCCACAGTCGAAACTTTCTAAACTGAAGTCGATAAACTTGAAGCAAACCGCCTCGAGCCAAAGTCCGACGTCCTTGGCTCGACTCGCCTCATTCGGCATCGGCCTCACGCCAGCTGCCGCAGCAGCCGGTCGTCACCGGGCGCGAAGCCGATGTTCTTGCGCTGCAGGAACAGGTGGATCTCCCTGAATGCCGGCCTGCAGGCCTCGTCCCGCTGCCAGCACTCGCACATCAGGTCGTACAGCTCGCGCTGGCAGCCTGGCGGGCACGGCAGCGCCTGCGCCAGACCGTCGCACAGCCAGATGTGCTGGCAGTTCGCCACCACCTGCTCGTCATTCAGGTTGGAGAACGGCTGCTCCCTGCAGAAGGTGAGCATCTCCCAGAGCGTCACGGCGAAGCTCCAGACGTCGCTGCGGCTGGAGAAGCGGCCCTGCAGGACGGCCTCCCAGGACATCCAGCGGATCGGCAGGGCGGAGCCGCGGCCGCCGTCCACTCGGCAGTAGTCGGAGGAGTAGATCGGCCGCGACATGCCGAAGTCGCAGATTTTCACCTGCGGCAAGGAAAGCGTGGGGGGTCAGGATCGAGTTGAGAATGGATGGTGAAGGTTCACAGCTCACAAGCTTCATAACCGACGCATTCGAATCCCAAATCCCGAGCTCCAAATCCTACCTGGAAGCCGTCGCCAAGCAGGCAGTTTCTGCACGCCAGATCCCGGTGGGTGACCTGCATCGCCTCCAGGTACTTCATGCCGCTGGCCACCTGGCCGGCCAGGTAGATGAGGCAGCCGTAGGACAGGCCGGGCTGCTCCACGGTGGCGGGGGACACCCGGTGGCGCAGCAGCTGGTGCAGGTCCCCGTAGCGCATGTACTCCACCAGCGCGCACTGCGGCGCCTTCGGGTCGCGGGTCACCACGCCCAGCACGCGCACCACGTTGGGGTCGTCCAGGCGGGCCAGCAGGCGGATCTCGCGCCGGAAATCCTGCTTGGCCTGCGGCCCCGCGTCCCTGCGCAGCGTCTTCACCGCCACCAGGAGCGGCGGCGTCGAATCCGGCGACCCCGATGGCCGCCACTCCGCCAGGCGGACCTCGCCAAACTGGCCGCCGCCGAGTCGCTCCTTGAGGCTGACGGAGGCCGCAGGGACCTCCAAGCCCGCCAGCTCGTCCTGGCCGGCCGGCTCCGCCGATTGCAGATGCGCCGGGCAGGCGTACACAGTGTTGCCCGAGCAGCCTGGGTGGGTTCGGTGCGGGGAATCCATTGTGACGCTATTTTTAGATTGCGGGCGATTGCCAGACATCTAGTGTGCTTCTCATCTATCCAGTGTGCTTCTCATCTATCCAGTGTGCTTCTCATCTATCCAGTGTGCTTCTCATCTATCCAGTGTGCTTCTCATCTATCCAGTGTGCTTCTCATCTATCCAGTGTGTTTCTCATCTATCCAGTGTGCTTCTCATCTATCCAGTGTGCTTCTCATCTATCCAGTGTGCTTCTCATCTATCCAGTGTGCTTCTCATCTATCCAGTGTGCTTCTCATCTATCCAGTGTGCTTCCCATCTATTCAGTGTGCTTCTCATCTATCCAGTGTGCTTCCCATCTATTCAGTGTGCTTCTCATCTATCCAGTGTGCTTCTCATCTATCCAGTGTGCTTCTCATCTATCCAGTGTGTTTCACATCTATCCAGTGTGCTTCTCATCTATCCAGTGTGCTTCTCATCTATCCAGTGTGTTTCCCATCTATCCAGTGTATTTATCATCTATCCAGTGTGCTTCTCATCTATCCAGTGTGCTTCTCATCTATCCAGTGTGTTTCCCATCTATCCAGTGTGCTTCTCATCTATCCAGTGTGCTTCTCATCTATCCAGTGTGTTTCCCATCTATCCAGTGTGCTTCTCATCTATCCAGTGTGCTTCTCATCTATCCAGTGTGCTTCTCATCTATCCAGTGTGCTTCCTATCTATTCAGTGTGCTTCTCATCTATCCAGTGTGCTTCTCATCCATCCAGTGTGTTTCTTATCTAACTAGAGCTCTCCCGGGCTCTAGTTAGATCTCTGCCACTAGAGATCTGCCATCTAGAGCAGATCCCGTGAAATACCAAAAAGCTAAAGAAAGATTCGGAACAATAGAAAATTGTCCTAACCTTTTCCCTCACATCTCTGAATACCCGGGCAGTTGCTAATTGCGTGACAAAAAGTCAGGCCCAATGAGATGCATAACTGATCCCATTGTTCCCTCAAATGTTGCACAACATGGTCTTTTAGAGTATTTAACTTAGAAAGTCATCTGAGATCGAGCATATGCCTACAATATTCGCTAATTGCATCACAGATCCCCTTGAGATCGCCAAGATCCCAATCTATGAATTTTCTACCTGGCGCGCATTCCAACAATTAAAATCGGCTGTGTGCTACAGAGATCGCCATTTCCATTCCCCCCTGACCTTTCGTGTGGGTCCAGCCGGTAAAATAAAAAAACGTGTCCAAAATCAACTGAGTTTAACGCGGTCGCCGAGCTTAATACCTTCCGGTTTCTGGGGACCGTGAGAGACACTGCAGACAGCCGGCCAGATAAGACTTGCATGGTCCCCCCCCCAGTCTTTGGCCCAGCAGATTGCGCAAGCTCGGGTGGTTTCCGCGCCGTGTTTGTGCGCCGGGGCTTATCTCCGTCACTCTCCCTCTCTCCCCCTGCCACACAGTTTAGCAGAGATTTCTATCGAATACTCCATAGAATCTGCCTGCCTGTGTTTGATTGCGCAATCCGCGCTGTTAAACCCGAGCGCCCCTACTAAAATTCAAAATGCCAAACGGTTTGTGGCGGCCGTAATCTGGGTCTCTTTATTGATTTGAATTGGAGGGCTTGGGGGGGGGGCAAGGAGCTGCTGCTGCGGCCGCCACGGTTTTGGTCTAAAAGCTGCCCATTGAATTCAAATAAACACCAAGTTCAGCCCTGCTGATGGCGGACTTCAGCTTGCAGAACTAACACGAAATGCCCAACATCCCGACTGGATGCTCAGTTTAATGGCTTAATGATACATGCTTTCATAGTGTATACATATGCCTGGCGCCATAGACATTGGTATCTGGCGCCAAAGCACATTGGTATCTGGCGCCATAGACATTGGTATCTGGCGCCATAGACATTGGTATCTGGCGCCATAGCACATTGTTATCTGGCGCCATAGCACATTGGTATCTGGCGCCATAGACATTGGTATCTGGCGCCATAGCACATTGGTATCTGGCGCCATAGCACATTGGTATCTGGCGCCATAGCACATTGGTATCTGGCGCCATAGCACATTGGTATCTGGCGCCATAGCACATTGGTATCTGGCGCCATAGCACATTTGTATCTGGCGCCATAGCACATTGGTATCTGGCGCCATAGACATTGGTGTCTGGCGCCAGGAAAACCTACCTCACGCATGCTTACCATGTTCACCAAACCACCGATACAGTCAGCAGCTGCTCACCCTGGATGTTGAGATCCGACGGAAACCGCGGCACCGGCGGCGGGGTGGCCATCGGCAGGCCCACCAGGAGTCCAGAAGGCGGCGGCGGCACCGGGCTCGGGTAGCCGCGGTGTGGCGAGTAGCCGCTCTGCTGCTGGGACAGCCGCGCCCGCGCCACCGGGGTGAGCTCCGCCAGCGGGTTGGTGGTGATCCGCGTCCTGCTGTAGGGCGACGCCATTGCCGCAGTCGCCGAGTAATGCGCCTTCGGGCTGTACAGCATGCTCAGCGTGGCGCTGGCGTACTCGCGCGCCCCCGCGCCGGCGCCGATCAGCGGCTCGTCCGCTGGGCCTCCGACGCCGCCGCCGCCGCAGCCGCTGACGATCCGGACGGAGTCGGCGAGGCTGTCATCCGAGTCCTCGTCATCGTCCGACTCGGGCAGGCTATTGTAGACGCCGAGGTTCTTGCTGCCGCCACCGATGCTGCCGCCGCCGCCTCCGCCACCTCCGCTTCCACCCGCCCCGCCGTTGACGCCGACAAAGGCGCTGCCGTTGAGGACAGCCGGCCTGCCGCTGGCAAAGTCCAGGTGGATTGGCGTCGTCTCAGCGCCCTTCAGGTGCGTCTGCATGGAGATGCAGCGGCCGACGCTGCCATGGCCACCGCCGCCGCCGACGGCCTTCTTGCGCAGCAGCCGCCAGCGCCGCAGGCAGAGCAGGCCGACGGTCAGCATCAGCAGCAGCGCGCCGAGGAGGCTGGACACGATGATGACGATGTAGGTGAGCTCGCTGTCTCTCTGTTGTGGCTGCCCGCCACCGCCTCTGCCGCCACTGCCGTCGCCGCCGCGCAACTCGACGTGCTCCTTGGAGGCCTCGCCGCCCCAGCCGGTGACCGCAGGTGGGTCGGGGGTCCGCAGCCAGCGCAGGTCGCCGTTGTTGGCGATGGCGGCCCCGTCATCGACGCCTGCTGGCGGCCGCGGCTGTTGCGGTGGCGGGTGCGGCTGCTGCGGAGGCAGAGGCGGCGTCTCCGGCGGTGGCGGCACCGACACGGGGTCTGTTGGGATTGAGCAGTTTTTGTATTATTTTTGAAACTCGACTGCTGTTCTGGTGCACTTTGAAAGATGATTACACCTGCCCCCATTGGGCCCGATGTGCAGTTCAGCCGCAGCTATTGTTCAGTCCAAGGACCGGGGGGCACCACACACACCCTCAATTACCCCAGCTACCTATTTTGGGACCTATACTGGCACCTGGCACCTATTTTACAGCTGGGTGAACTGAAGCAATGCAGAGTTAAGTGCCTTGCTCAAGGACACAAATTGTTCCAGTGGGATCGGGAATCGAACCTCCGACTTTTCAGTCGTGAGTAGACGCACTGCACTGACCACTAGGCTTCAACTCCCTTACAAGGCACAGGGACAGAACCTCAGGACTGGAGCGACGCCAAGTTCAGGATAACTTCAGGGAGAGAGAGTCAGACTCGTCTACCGCTGAGCTGCTCTGGCAGACATCAGGATAACTTCAGGCCGCTAACTTCAGGAATTTTAGGATTTGAGGTGGCGCTATTTTGATGCAGACTTTGCTTTCCCTGACAGCATCCAGCAATAAAACTTTTGTCACCAATTACCCGCTTAAAAGCCTCTGAATAATTTGCCGGATATTACAACTGAACTGTGCCTGATGCAGCACAGCTGATGGCGGCGGTGCGGATTTCAGCCGGCGGAGCATCTGCGCAGCAGGCCCAGGTAAATAAGAAAAAATGTCAAGTTTTTTGTTCAAAAGCCGAAAGCACCGCCAATTGCCCAGTTAATTATAGTTGATGTCGCTGGTGCAATTCTGAAGAGTTTCAGGTGTGCTGCAGCAGCCTTTGTTGCGCAGCAGCCACCGGCTGTTGGCCAAGAAAGGCTTGGGGCAAACAAAGTCGCGGCAGAGGCGCTCAGGCCAGTTTTAATCAGTTCTGGCAGCATCTGGCAGAAGCCTTTTGTGCCCCCCTGCACGGGATTCGCAAGAATTGATGCGGCAGAACATGCAGCAGCAAACCACAGGCATTCCAGATCGGGTTTGAAAATCAACTTTCGGAATGAATACAATTATTCTAATCTGGGGTGGCGGTCGAGGTCACCAGCACCGTTGCGTGCCGAAGGGGATGCTGAGATTGGCATCATCAACATCGTCGCTGACCTCGGCGGCATCGCGTGCGTGAAGAAATGCCGCAGAGGACGCCGGTTGAGAGGCCCGAGAGCGCCTGTTGCACTTGTTGCCGCTGTTAATTCTGTGGGAGAGGACTTCGATTGTCCCAGCACCGCCGCCCGCATTTCATTCAAGGCGATAGGCAAACTTTCCCAGCCATTAGTCACCCGGCGGCGCCAGGGCGGCAGTCACTCAGTTCGGGACAGGCCGGGCCGGTGTTGACTTTGCGAAATTACAATCTCCTCTCTGGCGCAGCGGGGAAGCCACCCCCCACCACGGTCGCTTTTTAATAAACCCGCTTGGTGCGTGATCCCCGCCATGCGCTGCCCTGCTCTCCCTCCGCGCTGTCTGTCAGACGTTCGGCCGAAAGACAGTTAGTTTGGCAGTGAATGAGAGCGCGATTGAAATGCCTTCCTCAGACAGAGCTGGGAGGAGGTGCGCCGCTTGTGTTTAAGTTTAGTCCGCCACGCGGCTGACTCATTGTGCCGGTCCGCCAGCCAGCCACTTGCCCACTCCGAGGGCGACATCCTCGGGAGAAAGCCTGCATCGATGAAACACTGAAGAGATTTAAACAACTTTCATGCGCGCAGGGCGCGGACCGGTCGGCTGAAGACCCAGAATGCTCCCAGCCGCATAAACACTGCTATTGAATTTCCTATAGTGGCGATGGGATCGCGATAGACGGGATAAGAGGGAGCTGAAGAGGCACCCCAGTTTTGGGGATTTGGGAAAATCCCCAGGTGTTAGTCAGAATCTCCGCCCCGCCATCACCCGCCAGTCGATCTCATGCGGTTTTAACAATCTTGTGCGGTGGCGATTTGGGCGCGAACTTCGCAGCTTGCTCAAAACTCAATGCGGTTATTCAATTGGGAACTCCGAATATGGATCGATTGTCTGATTGCCCGACTGAAGACCCCCTGGCTGTCTGCCCACTTGGAATCAAGGATAACGACGCTTAGCTGAGCTCTCATTGCACCTGGCGTATTTGTTTCTTCTCCTCAGGAATCTATACGCCCGTATCCAGGTCTTTTAGTGTCTGTACTAAGACGCCTAGACTAAGGAGTGACAAAGACGCCTAGGCCAAGTAGAGTGACAAAAGCCAAAGAGTGACAAAGACGCTTAGGCCAAGGACAGTGACAAAGACGCCTATGCTAAGGAGTGACAAAGACGCCTACGCTAAGGAGTGACAAAGACGCCCAAGCCAAGGACAGTGACAAAGACGCCCAAGCCAAGGACAGTGACAAAGACGCCTATGCTAAGGAGTGACAAAGACGCCTACGCTAAGGAGTGACAAAGACGCCCAAGCCAAGGACAGTGACAAAGACGCCCAAGCCAAGGACAGTGACAAAGACGCCTATGCTAAGGAGTGACAAAGACGCCTACGCTAAGGAGTGACAAAGACGCCCAAGCCAAGGAGTGACAAAGACGCCCAAGCCAAGGAGTGACAAAGACGCCCAAGCCAAGGAGTGACAAAGACGCCCAAGCCAAGGAGTGACAAAGACGCCCAAGCCAAGGAGTGCAAAGACGCCTAGGCCAAGTAGAGTGACAAAGACGCCTAGGCTAAGGAGAGTGACAGATGCCTAGGCTGAGTGACAAAGACGTCCAAGCCAAGGAGTGACAAAGACGCCTAGGCCAAGAAGAGTGACAACGCCCAGGCCAAAGCACGCCTTTAAAGCCAGATGCGCCAGTAATGCGCCGTAGGGTATAGAAGGGTGGCTGCAGTTTTGAACAGCCTGGAACTCATCAGATTTTCGGCCTTGTTTATCGCGCCAGCCACATTCGGCGGACCAATTTGAGGAGCCGGACTTTGCCCCCCCCCCTCTTTTGGAGTCATTCATTCAACGGCGCGCAGTCATTTACCAGCTCCATCGATCTCATAAATTTAAATCGGAGCCCAAAGTGCAGCCAGAGTGGCCCGGAGGCCCATGCAGAAACTACTCCGGCCCGACGAGGACACGGCCGGCTCGTCGCTCTTATCTGCCCGGCTCCGCCGCCTCTCGTCTCTGTCAGACGATGAAAAAACCGCTCCCTCATCTCTCAGCTGCCACTCTCGCCCTCTCGCCCTCTCGCCCATCCAGCCCCTATCCCGGCCAGGACCAGGGCGCCTGACAGGCCGAGAGCCCTCGTGCGAGTCAACCAACAACAGGCCAACTCTGAGTTCGGTCTCTGGCCAAGCAGATGAAGCATGGATGCTGGGCAACGAGATTAAATTCGCTTTGATGCGGAGCTGAGGAATTGCTGCGTGGAAGGCTAAAGGGAAGAGGGCAGGGGGGGGGGTATTATTGAAGGCCCAGAGGTCATCATAGCCAGAATACTTTCCGGGTGTTTTGGAAGTGTGAAATTCGAACTGAACCGGGGACAGAGTCGGGGTCAGCGCGCCTGTTTGACGGAAGCGCGAGCTTCCGGTGCAAGCGGATTGTAGAGCAGCGCTGCTACTGGAACTTCAAAGGGGAGCCGACAGACACCACGCAAGCTCGCTGACGCCTCCGAGGCTGACATGGACGGGAGGAGGGGGGGGGGCTCGTAAAACTCTGGCTAAACAGTTTTACAATTTTGACCATTGGCTGAAATTGAGCTCAGTCAGGGACCATTGCGGGAGTATGCGGCAGAGTTTTAGTGGTGCCTTCGCTATATCTCCGATAAGATAAGATTATCGAGATAATGCCAGATAAGGGCCGGACAAGAGCCGGCTATTCTGGCCCTGAGAATCCTTCTATCAGAAATTTTGCCCAAGAATTGTCTCTGAAGTGCCCACTTGTAGTGCGTCTCCGCAAGGGTGCCGGGAATCAACAATAGCAGAACTCATAGTATAACTCATAGAGTCAGCGTTTTAAATCCCAGAAGCTGCCTTTCGAATTGGGATCTGGGATATTTCCTATTTTCACCATCAGGCAAAATTACTATGCATGGCAGAGACGTCAGAAAATAAGCGTCACTGCTGCCAGCCGGGTCACTTGGAACATGAAAGTCGCTGACGCATCGCTGACCCCTCGGAATCCTCCCGAAGACTCCCTTTGTTTATCCTGGAGAATATGAGGGCTTTCGGAGAATCGGAGGGCCAGTTGTTGTTGGCAGAAGTTTTCTTTTTGTCCCCGCGGTTTCTTAATAGACCCGCAGCGCAGTGGATACGGGAGGGAGGGAGAGATGTAGATGTTGGGAGGCTGGACGCATACCAGAGAATATTGAGGCAGCGAGCCCCCCCCCCCGAATGCCAACTGGCAGGCAGGCAGGCAGGTTCCCCATCCACCGATTGGCTGTTCTGTAAATTGTGTTTTCTGGTCCGGCTGGCCTCTCTCTACAGCTGTCCATGGAGATCTCGGACGCAGTGTCCGAATTGAAGATGAAGGGCTCAGGAACAACCGCGAATAGTTTATCCTATATACTAAAAATGAGTTGTCTGTCGGTAGGTATATATGCGATAGATTTCAGAAAATTTAATCTGAAATTAACGATTCACAGCTTAACTACAGTAGGCAGCCATCCAGAAGACTTCAGGGACCAGGGAGTCGGCTGCCCCCTCCCTCAGTATCTGTGCTCTGGCACTTTTGTCCCCACCTGACAACAAATTTTGTACCTGCTGAGGCCACGATAACAATTTCAACAAAAGACTTCATGATTACGAGCTTTTTGCTTTCGTTCAGAAAGCGGCTTCAAAAGCTGGTTTCCTATCCAGATACCTTGGTCAGAAACTCCATGACCCGCCCGCCGACTCTTGCTCATTGAACGAAGCTTTGGGAGGCTCGGATTTCACGGGCCACTTGTTGCAAAAGATGGAATAAATAATAAAGGCTTCCCTTTATGATGGGAGCTGGGAGCAGCAGTTTTGGGGCGGACTGTGACAGGACTGTGACTACAGGACTGTGCAGCCAGGTGAGGAGAGGAGGAAGAAACAGAGGTTCCTCAGCGATTGTGAGTCACCCCGACCTGAAAGGAAGAATTGATTTTTGCCTCCCTCCTCTGTTCTCAATTCCAGCTGCCTGCTCCACAGGTGAGCCGATGAAGGACGGCTGATGCGGAATGGGAATTCAATCCGTCCTGCAGCCTCTCCAAGTCCTTCAAACTCGATTTCTTCTTTCATATTTTTGATCGAAAAATTGTTTTGCTCGGCTGCGCCTGCATGCTTGATTGTGAGTCCTCATCTTGCAGGTGAGAAGGTCAGGTAGAGCTGGGCTGAACTCGGCCTCGAGTCGGGTGACCCCGCGGTGGACCTCAGCTTCGGGTTGACCGAATCAATCCTTGACCCCATGGGATCTCAGGTAATGATTGGAGAAGCTGATAGACTATCCCAGATGTAATGACAATGGAGTAAACAGTGTCTGTCATGCTTGATAAAATGATACACCTGCACTGTACAGACATGGCTATAGACTCAGTGTACAGACATGGCTATAGACTCAGTGTACAGACATGGCTATAGACTCAGTGTACAGTATTGGCCATAGACTCAGTGTACAGTATTGGCTATAGACTCAGTGTACAGACATGGCTATAGACTCAGTGTACAGTATTGGCCATAGACTCAGTGTACAGTATTGGCCATAGACTCAGTGTACAGACAGGGCTATAGATTCAGTGTACACACTTGGCTATAGACTCAGTGCAAAGACAAGGCTATAGACTCAGTTTACAGACATGGCTATAGACTCAGTGTACAGACAGGGCTATAGACTCAGTGTACAGACTTGGCTTTAGACTCAGTGTACAGACTTGGCTATAGACTCAGTGTACAGACTTGGCCATAGACTCAGTGTACAGACTTGGCCATAGACTCAGTGTACAGACTTGGCCATAGACTCAGTGTACAGACTTGGCTAACCAAACGTAGTAGCATTAGCAAAGTTAATATTTTCCAACACGCGAAGGCAAACTTGAACCACCAATGCAGTCAGTCCCTGAGAAAGCAATTGGTTGGACGTCATAACAAGCTTGGTGCAGTGACAGAGAATTGTGGGAATATGCCTATGAGCTGAAGCAGGCCTTGAGGTAGACCAGCCGTCAGGCAGTTTCACACCCCCAAGTTCAACCTTGCGGGTCGGATGGAATCCGCCTGGCGCAGCCGAAGTACCGAACTTCGGCGGAATCTGAACCACCGGGGCGCGAGGCTGCTTTTTACTGCACAAGTTTTTATTGTGTCCCGATTTCCAGACACTTCGAATTTCCAGTCCCGCCCTCCAGCTCAGTGGTGGTGGCATGTCTCGAAAACTTTCGGCCCACCGCATCTGCTGATGCTTCTCATTTGGAATGGATTTGGAAAGTCAAGGTCTCACTCCATTGACTCGCCATCGAGACTGAAGCCATGAGCTCAATTTTGTATGAACTTCCCTCGCGAAGTCTCTCGGGATGTTTTGTAGAGGTGCAGATTGCGAGAATTCCGCGCACTATCGTGAGCTCTGGGGCTGCGCGCCGTGACTTGAATAGCAAAGAGGGGAGGTCGCGGCACAAGCGTGCAAGAATGAAGTTCATCAGGGCTTGCGGCGATAAGAATGCAGCTCAATGAGCCTCCGAAAGCAGGCGCATCCAGAACAGAAAAGTTTGTCCTGACAAGAAACGCAGAAGCAAATGTTGCAGATGCTTCATCCTCCAGCTTCCATACCGGGATGCGGAGATAGGCCCGATAAAGCACGGCCTCCGCCTCGGGGGGGGGGGCTGCTGAGCGACCCCCTTTGAAGAATCTTGAGCCTCAATTGCAGCTTTAATAGGAACTGTGTTGGTCTGGGGCGGGCTTTCATCATCCCGATCCCCGATAACCGCGGCAAAGTTTCCGGCAATCAGGGGATTTGGAAACTGCTAGCGGACAGCGCCGCAGCACGGCAGCGGCACCAGCTGCCCTCGGGGCGCCGCTTCGATTAGAAAAGAAATTCAATCCGCCGAGATCGGCCCCTCCCCTCTTGTCTCCCATGTCTGGCCTGAAACCGGACCCCAACTGACAGAGAGACATTCGTTGCCGCAGGAACTGCCGTGACCCCCCCCCTTCCAAGCATTGATTCCCAGGACAGAAGCTCCGCACCCAGCTAAACTTGTCTTCTTGATTTTCATATTTCTCTTCAAGAAGACGAACAAGTGGCTGGCTGCACACGCTGCATGTTGCCTCAGCGCAACTGGAATCGGCACTAGTGCGATTCTGTTCTGCCAAAAGCCATATCAGATAGATAATACGCAGGGGTTCGGGCCTGTGTGTTTGTGAACATGTGTGAACACACTGTGACTCAGGACTGTGTCACAGGATCTCCCGGGACTCGGGGCCAAGGCTATGAGTAAAAGCATGCTGAGTCGAAAAATACTCACTGGAATCGAACTGCACCTCCGACAGCAGCATCCACCTGCTGTCGGCGTCGAAGTGAAGCCGCAGCCTCACAAACTGGCCGACGTGTTTCTGCAGCATCACCTGCACCCGCTGCACCGGGCTCGCCTCCGGGCTCCGCCGCATCCGGGTCGACAGCCACTTGTTGAAGTGGCGGCCGCCCACGCTGAAGCTGACGTTCACCAGGCTGAACAGCCGCGCGTTCTGGCCGAGGAAGTCGTTGCTGACGTCGATGGTCAGCTTGTTGAAGAGGCGCACCTGGTCGAACTCGAACTCCAGGTCGACGAATCGACCGGCGGTCAACCGGCTGGCGTTCCAGCCGACGAACAGCGAGTTGGCGTCGTCGTCGACCGTCTGGGCGCTGATGTAGTCCGTCAGCTGGCCGAGCCCGCCGGTCATGCGGCCGTCCGCGCCGATTCTGCCGTCGTAGAACTTGTCGGAGAACTCGCCATGGCCCACCGGGGCAGAGTAGGACAGCACGCCCTGATACCTGGGGCAGCCGAACAGCTCGAACTTCAGGCAGACGTTCATCTCGTTGGGGTCCGGGTTCACCGGGAAGACGCGGACCCGGTCGGCGATGAGCGGCGGCCGGAGACTCACGTAGTTGCGCTTGTCCTTGAGGTCCCCGTTGCCCTTGATCAGCTGCGGGTGAGGAGCGATCGAGAGAAATATGAAGGCCTATTTTGGACTTATAAATATGCTTCTTGATCGTGCAGAGAGTGTCTAAGAACTTGGATTAGTTTCTAGAATCTCCATTGCACATCCAGACTCTTTGGAAGGTGCTTAGATCTCGGACGAGTTCTCACACTCTCGGACAGATCTCTATAATCTCGGACAGAATCCCTAGACTTTCGGACAGAATCCCTAGACTTTCGGACAGAATCTCTAGACTTTCGGACAAAATCCCTAGACTTTCGGACAGAATCCCTAGACTTTCGGACAGAATCTCTAGACTTTCGGACAGAATCCCTAGACTTTCGGACAGAATCCCTAGACTTTCGGACAGAATCCTTAGACTTTCGGACAGAATCCTAGACATTCGGACACAATCTATGGATCTTGGACGGAATCCCTAGAATCTTGCAAAGAATTCCAATTCTCGGACAGGTTTTCTAGACTCTCGGACAAGATCTTACGAGTAGAATCTCCGACATATTCTCTAGACTTTGGACAGAATACTTAGAATCTGAGAAAAAATCTCTAGACTCTCGGACAGGTTCTCTAGACTCTTGGACAGAATCCCTAGACTCTAGGAAGGGTTCTCTAGACTCTCGGACAGACAGAAATAAAGACAGACCTAACAAGTCAATATAAGTAAATTTTAGCAAGTGAAGTTGTAAAAAATTCAGTTTCAAATTCTCAGATTGCAGCCAAAGTAAATTCACGCACTGTACCGTATTTAGTTCAGCTGTGCCAATACTTGTTCCCAGTTTTCGTCAATAAAACAGCCCAGACTATTGGCAGGGAGTTGAGGGGGGGGCGGTGCTTCATAATCATTTCAGGGCCGCACAGAAGCAATTTTACGACAATTCCAGCGTGTATGAGAGGGGGCTGGCTTTAAAAACTGGCTATTTTTCCCAAGTTACAGCCAGCCCCCTGAGCCCAGGTTTTATGATCCCAGGGTTGGGGGAAGCGGGTAGGAAATGGGGGAGCAACTTCCTCTGGGGTTCCGGGCCCGCCGGTTGCTGATAAGAAGGACAGGCGAGGACAGGCGAGGAGACAGTCCGTCAGGGCGGACTCGGAGCTCAGGCGAGCGGTGGGACAGGAGGCGCATGCGAAACCCGTGGACCTGGGAAAATTGTCCCACTTCGGGCACCTCTTCCTCTCTCTCTTCTCTCTCTCTTCCTCGGGAGATTTCGGACGCGGAAAAAAGCTGCGGTTACGTCACAATGACCAGACTGAGAAGGGAGAGAAGTGGACGGGGGGGAACGCCAAGCAGCAAGACCCCAGGGGAAGGCTGTCAAACAATTGCTTTTTTAGCTCAGCCAATGGATCCGGGTGAGTCCTGGCATTATTTATTGCTCCTTCCGAGAGGGGGTAAACAGAAGAAAGAAGGCGAACTCTGGCTTAGATATGGATCTGCATCTCCTCTTCAGACTTTCCTGTCCCCCCTGCTGTGCTTACACCTGGAGTATTATTCTCTATTTTTTCATTTACTACTATTCTTGACGTGTTTTTTGAGCCAAGATTTGCTGTGTTTGTGTTGAGGGCTGTGCTGACAGAGTAGGTACAGAGGTGTCAGTAGGTACCGGAGTGTCAACAGAGGTACTGGAGTGTCAGTAGAGGTACTGGAGTGTCAGCAGAGGTACTGCAGAGTGTCATTTGAGGTACTGGAGTGTCAGTAGAGGTACTGGAGTGTCAGTAGAGGTACTGGAGTGTCAGTAGAGGTACTGCAGAGTGTCATTTGAGGTACTGGAGTGTCAGTAGAGGTACTGCAGAGTGTCATTTGAGGTACTGGAGTGTCAGTAGAGGTACTGGAGTGTCAGTAGAGGTACTGGAGTGTCAGTAGAGGTACTGGAGTGTCAGTAGAGGTACTGGAGTGTCAGTAGAGGTACTGGAGTGTCAGTAGAGGTACTGGAGTGTCAGTAGAGGTACTGCAGAGTGTCATTTGAGGTACTGGAGTGTCAGTAGAGGTACTGGAGTGTCAGTAGAGGTACTGGAGTGTCAGTAGAAGTACTGGAGTGTCAGTAGAGGTACTGCAGAGTGTCATTTGAGGTACTGGAGTGTCAGTAGAGGTACTGGAGTGTCAGTAGAGGTACTGGAGTGTCAGTGGAGGTACCGGAGTGTCAGAAGAGGTACTGGAGTGTCAGTAGAAGTACTGGAGTGTCAGTAGAAGTACTGGAGTGTCAGTGGAGGTACCGGAGTGTCAGAAGAGGTACTGGAGTGTCAGTAGAAGTACTGGAGTGTCAGTAGAGGTACTGGAGTGTCAGTAGAGGTACTGGAGTGTCAGTAGAGGTACTGGAGTGTCAGTAGAAGTACTGGAGTGTCAGTAGAGGTACAGGAGTGTCAGTGGAGGTACCGGAGTGTCAGAAGAGGTACTGGAGTGTCAGTAGAAGTACTGGAGTGTCAGAAGAGGTACTGGAGTGTCAGTAGAAGTACTGGAGTGTCAGTAGAAGTACTGGAGTGTCAGTGGAGGTACCGGAGTGTCAGAAGAGGTACTGGAGTGTCAGTAGAAGTACTGGAGTGTCAGTAGAGGTACTGGAGTGTCAGTAGAGGTACTGGAGTGTCAGTAGAGGTACTGCAGAGTGTCATTTGAGGTACTGGAGTGTCAGTAGAGGTACTGGAGTGTCAGTAGAGGTACTGGAGTGTCAGTAGAGGTACTGCAGAGTGTCATTTGAGGTACTGGAGTGTCAGTAGAGGTACTGGAGTGTCAGTAGAAGTACTGGAGTGTCAGTAGAGGTACTGCAGAGTGTCAGTAGAGGTACAGGAGTGTCAGTAGAGGTACTGGAGTGTCAGTAGAGGTACTGGAGTGTCAGTAGAGGTACTGCAGAGTGTCATTTGAGGTACTGGAGTGTCAGTAGAGGTACTGGAGTGTCAGTAGAGGTACTGGAGTGTCAGTAGAGGTACTGGAGTGTCAGTAGAGGTACTGCAGAGTGTCATTTGAGGTACTGGAGTGTCAGTAGAGGTACTGGAGTGTCAGTAGAAGTACTGGAGTGTCAGTAGAGGTACTGCAGAGTGTCAGTAGAGGTACAGGAGTGTCAGTAGAGGTACTGGAGTGTCAGTAGAGGTACTGGAGTGTCAGTAGAAGTACTGGAGTGTCAGTAGAGGTACTGGAGTGTCAGTGGAGGTACCGGAGTGTCAGAAGAGGTACTGGAGTGTCAGTAGAAGTACTGGAGTGTCAGAAGAGGTACTGGAGTGTCAGTAGAAGTACTGGAGTGTCAGTAGAAGTACTGGAGTGTCAGTGGAGGTACCGGAGTGTCAGAAGAGGTACTGGAGTGTCAGTAGAAGTACTGGAGTGTCAGTAGAGGTACTGGAGTGTCAGTAGAGGTACTGGAGTGTCAGTAGAGGTACTGCAGAGTGTCATTTGAGGTACTGGAGTGTCAGTAGAGGTACTGGAGTGTCAGTAGAGGTACTGGAGTGTCAGTAGAGGTACTGCAGAGTGTCATTTGAGGTACTGGAGTGTCAGTAGAGGTACTGGAGTGTCAGTAGAAGTACTGGAGTGTCAGTAGAGGTACTGCAGAGTGTCAGTAGAGGTACAGGAGTGTCAGTAGAGGTACTGGAGTGTCAGTAGAGGTACTGGAGTGTCAGTAGAGGTACTGCAGAGTGTCATTTGAGGTACTGGAGCGTCAGTAGAGGTACTGGAGTGTCAGTAGAGGTACTGGAGTGTCAGTAGAGGTACTGGAGTGTCAGTAGAGGTACTGCAGAGTGTCATTTGAGGTACTGGAGTGTCAGTAGAGGTACTGGAGTGTCAGTAGAAGTACTGGAGTGTCAGTAGGGGTACTGCAGAGTGTCATTTGAGGTACTGGAGTGTCAGTAGAGGTACTGCAGAGTGTCATTTGAGGTACTGGAGTGTCAGTAGAGGTACTGGAGTGTCAGTAGAGGTACTGGAGTGTCAGTAGAGGTACTGGAGTGTCAGTAGAGGTACTGCAGAGTGTCATTTGAGGTACTGGAGTGTCAGTAGAGGTACTGGAGTGTCAGTAGAGGTACTGGAGTGTCAGTAGAGGTACTGGAGTGTCAGTAGAGGTACTGGAGTGTCAGTAGAGGTACTGGAGTGTCAGTAGAGGTACTGGAGTGTCAGTAGAGGTACTGCAGAGTGTCATTTGAGGTACTGGAGTGTCAGTAGAGGTACTGGAGTGTCAGTAGAAGTACTGGAGTGTCAGTAGAGGTACTGGAGTGTCAGTGGAGGTACCGGAGTGTCAGAAGAGGTACTGGAGTGTCAGTAGAAGTACTGGAGTGTCAGTAGAAGTACTGGAGTGTCAGTGGAGGTACCGGAGTGTCAGAAGAGGTACTGGAGTGTCAGTAGAAGTACTGGAGTGTCAGTAGAGGTACTGGAGTGTCAGTAGAGGTACTGGAGTGTCAGTAGAGGTACTGCAGAGTGTCATTTGAGGTACTGGAGTGTCAGTAGAGGTACTGGAGTGTCAGTAGAGGTACTGCAGAGTGTCATTTGAGGTACTGGAGTGTCAGTAGAGGTACTGGAGTGTCAGTAGAAGTACTGGAGTGTCAGTAGAGGTACTGCAGAGTGTCAGTAGAGGTACAGGAGTGTCAGTAGAGGTACTGGAGTGTCAGTAGAGGTACTGGAGTGTCAGTAGAGGTACTGCAGAGTGTCATTTGAGGTACTGGAGTGTCAGTAGAGGTACTGGAGTGTCAGTAGAGGTACTGGAGTGTCAGTAGAAGTACTGGAGTGTCAGTAGAAGTACTGGAGTGTCAGTGGAGGTACCGGAGTGTCAGAAGAGGTACTGGAGTGTCAGTAGAAGTACTGGAGTGTCAGTAGAGGTACTGGAGTGTCAGTAGAAGTACTGGAGTGTCAGTAGAAGTACTGGAGTGTCAGTGGAGGTACCGGAGTGTCAGAAGAGGTACTGGAGTGTCAGTAGAAGTACTGGAGTGTCAGTAGAGGTACTGGAGTGTCAGTAGAGGTACTGGAGTGTCAGTAGAGGTACTGCAGAGTGTCATTTGAGGTACTGGAGTGTCAGTAGAAGTACTACAGAGTGTCAGTGGAGGTACTGGAGTGTCAGTAGAGGTACTGGAGTGTCAGAAGAGGTACTGGAGTGTCAGTAGAAGTACTACAGAGTGTCAGTGGAGGTACTGGAGTGTCAGTAGAGGTACTGGAGTGTCAGAAGAGGTACTGGAGTGTCAGTAGAAGTACTACAGAGTGTCAGTGGAGGTACCGGAGTGTCAGTAGAGGTACTGCAGAGTGTCATTAGTGCTAATAAAGCTCACCAAGTTCGAGCGCCACCTGCCGTCCTGTAAGGTGATTAGGCTGTAGTTTTTGTAAGGCTCGGACTCGGACCGCTTGTACTGAA
Organism: Macrostomum lignano; assembly: GCA_002269645.1. Taxonomy (NCBI): domain Eukaryota; kingdom Metazoa; phylum Platyhelminthes; family Macrostomidae; genus Macrostomum; species Macrostomum lignano. The sequence continues at coordinate 122,187 of NIVC01000745.1, read as the reverse complement.
TGACCAACTTCTTGGTGAACTCGCCCTGAAGATTGCGGAGGTAATTTGATTTTATTTATATGGTAATTTTAAACGCTCGTAAAAATATATGGTATAGTCTTTGATTTCCATCTTTTGTTGACGCTAAATTTTGCAACAACGGTCATCAGTTTCCCACGTTGGATGTCAACACTGTTGTTTCTCACATTCCGAAGCTCGCGATAAAGATTCTTAGATCCAGCCTAAGACAAAGACCGCCTACTGAATCTTTGTTCCAGATCGGGGGAATGTTTTTTTCTTTGGCCAAGGTGCGAATTCACAGCTGGCGCCCCAACACCTGGCATCGCCTCCGACCCAATTTGCTTTTTGCCGGCGATTGCGGAACCCAGCACCCGCGGGGGGGGGGGGGGCGATCCGCTAGTCCACTATACAACTTCACAGTTTTTTTTTCATTGATCTATTTTTGGAATTTATGCAGACAACGGGAGCTGGGCTTGAGTTTTTTTTGTCAGCGATCGGGGACGTTTATCAATAGATTTGAAAGTCTTTCTTATTTTTTTAAATACTTGAATGCCTGGAAATGTCTAATAAACTGGTAAGATATTGCAGTAAGACTGGGTAGGCAAACTCCGACCCGCCAGCCGCCCTCGGGTCCTTTGAAACTTCATAATAGCAATCCGACCCACTCAAGGTTTGTGTCTTCTCAGCTCCCTTCTCAGGTCTCTCCTCTCTCCCCTCTTGTCTCCCCTCTCTCCTCTCCTCTCTCCTCTTCCCTTATATTCTCGCATCGCATCTCTCATCTCGCCTCCCACCTCTCATCTCTACTCTCATCTCTCCTCTCCTCTTTCCTATTCTCTCTACTCTATTCCCTCTTCCTCTCTCATCTGGCCCGCAGCGATGTTCTAGAAGCTAGATTCTGATCTGGCCCTTGAGGTAAAAAAGTTTCCGACCCCTGCAGTAAGGGTTGGGCTTTCCCGACCTCGCTTCCAGTCCAGGGTCCTGGGAGTCCCTGAACTGCACAGAAGCACTCAATCAAGCCCAAAAAATTTATTCCACCGATTCACCTGTCGAAATGGCACGTGAATATTTTATTGAGCAATGCTACAGAAGACCTGTTATCAGTGATGAATCTCAACCAGGACTCCCACAGGCAAGCCCTGCGCCGTCATGGAGACACGTGGCCCGTCTCTGCTCAGCAGCTTCTGATCCCATCTGACCGATCCATCCGTGAGTCTCAAAAATTTAACAACGCAACTTAATAAAAAAATTTTTACATCCGCATTATAAAATTGCGTATAGAAGCCACCGCTTGCTTGGCTGCGAGGCTGGGCTGCCTTGGCCATATCGCGGTATCATCAGTTTTTTATTAATAACTGCGATGGGGCTGCGTCCAAATGTCAGCCACGCTGGGAGGCGCTGGACCGCCTGGCGCCGGCACCACCCCGCCATCAACTGCCCCCTCATCTCTTCATCTCTGCCAGTCTCTCACCCTCTCTGCCAGTCTCTCACAACCTCTCTGCCAGTCTCTCACCCTCTCTGCCAGTCTCTCACCCTCTCTGCCAGTCTCTCACCCTCTCTGCCAGTCTCTCAACCTCTCTGCCAGTCTCTCACCCTCTCTGCCAGTCTCTCACCCTCTCAGCCAGTCTCTCAACCTCTCAGCCAGTCTCTCTACCTCTCTGCCAGTCTCTCAACCTCTCTGCCAGTCTCTCAACCTCTCTGCCAGTCTCTCTCAACCTCTCTGCCAGTCTCTCACCCTCTCTGCCAGTCTCTCACCCTCTCAGCCAGTCTCTCAACCTCTCAGCCAGTCTCTCTACCTCTCTGCCAGTCTCTCAACCTCTCTGCCAGTCTCTCAACCTCTCTGCCAGTCTCTCTCAACCTCTCTGCCAGTCTCTCGAACCTCTCTGCCAGTCTCTCACCCTCTCTGCCGGTCTCTCACCCTCTCTGCCAGTCTCTCACCCTCTCTGCCAGTCTCTCACCCTCTCTGCCAGTCTCTCAACCTCTCAGCCAGTCTCTCTACCTCTCTGCCAGTCTCTCAACCTCTCTGCCAGTCTCTCAACCTCTCTGCCAGTCTCTCTCAACCTCTCTGCCAGTCTCTCGAACCTCTCTGCCAGTCTCTCACCCTCTCTGCCGGTCTCTCACCCTCTCTGCCGGTCTCTCACCCTCTCTGCCAGTCTCTCACCCTCTCTGCCAGTCTCTCACCCTCTCAGCCAGTCTCTCAACCTCTCAGCCAGTCTCTCAACCTCTCTGCCAGTCTCTCTCAACCTCTCTGCCAGTCTCTCAACCTCTCTGCCAGTCTCTCAACCTCTCTGCCAGTCTCTCTCAACCTCTCTGCCAGTCTCTCGAACCTCTCTGCCAGTCTCTCACCCTCTCTGCCGGTCTCTCACCCTCTCTGCCAGTCTCTCACCCTCTCTGCCAGTCTCTCACCCTCTCTGCCAGTCTCCGTTTAACGTTTAATCTCTGTCATATTACTTTCCCTCATTTTCCCTTTCAATCTATAAGCTATCTATTTATAATTTTATCAAAATATCTATTTCATTTGCCAATTTCTCAAAACCACTATTTTGGCTATAATGCATCTCCTATCTCTCCATCTCCCCCTCTCGAGCTCCATCTGTCACAAGGCATGTTCTCTGATCTGCTTTCTTCTTCTACTAATATACGAGCTTGTGGAGGCCCTGAAGAAGCAGACACTATTAATTTTTAGCCCAGTTACCGCCCGGCAACCCTACATAGTCTCTATTTAGTCTCTCTTTCACAGCCCTAATCAGCAATGAAAGCTCCGGGGTGACAGCTGCCGCCTCAGCCAGTATGACGCAAGCAAATTGGTCAAAAAGGAAACTATGGAGCCTAAAAGGCCGAAGATGCGGCATAGAAGCTGGACATGGGAGAGAACAGCTGCTGCTGCTGCTGCTGAGTAAAAAGAAGAGCTTGCAAAGGCCAAGCCTTATTCTACAGTCTTTGTGCTTGACAAGCCCAGCTCCGTCAGGCCGCCCAGCAACTGCATCAGATAGAGGATTCTCGGGGAATAGCAAATTAAGTGCCCGAAGCTGTCACTGCAGCTGGGTGGGCAGCCACTTCTACCTGCAAACATGACCTGCAGCCACTCGGGGATGCAGGCGATTTGGCCCGCTGTTTGACGGGTCCCCCAACGCAACGCAGCTTTGCCAACAAAAAATCCCTCGTGGGAATTCGGGTTGGGGGGGGGGCTGCGGCCTGGCGGTGCCCAGCTGAAGTTTTTATCCCAGCCGGGGGGAGGGGGCCAAAGGTCAGGCAGCTCAGGCCAGCGCAAACACACGGGCGGCAGTCGGTTAATCTGCTGCCGAGTCGGCTGTTTCTGAATGAGCCACACGAATCAGCCGCTTCTTGGCTGCCCTAACTCGATTCTGATGGCCTCAATTTGAGTCACTAATATTCGAGAGAGATTTGGGTAATCTGTTCTTGCCCAACTCTTGCACTGCGGAGGCAAGCAGGGGGAGACGGAAACGGGGATTTGTAAGCTGGGTTGGGGAAGTTGCTTGATATGCGTGCACAATAGGAAAATGGCTTTGGGAATAGATTAAAACAAACTGAGAATAGATTGAGAATAGATTGAGGATAGACTGAGAATAGAATGAAAACAGACTGAGAATAGACTGAGAATAGATTGAGAATAGACTGAGAATAGACTGAGAATAGACTGAGAATAGACTGAGAATAGACTGAGAATAGATTGAGAATAGACTGAGAATAGACTGAGAATAGACTGAGAATAGACTGAGAATAGACTGAGAATAGACTGAAAATAGACTGAAAATAGACTGAGAATAGACTGAGAATAGACTGAGAATAGATCGAGAATAGATTGAGAATAGACTGAGAATAGACTGAGAACAGATTGAGAATAGATCGAGAATAGACTGAGAATAGATCGAGAATAGACTGAGACTAAACGCCGAGAATAGACTGAGACCAGACTGAGTTCAGTCTTGAAGTCACCTCAGCTCCCGAGAACTCACCAGCTCAATGGACCGGTGCAGCCTTGGCTGAGTCAGCAGGGTGTTGAAGATTTTAACTGCCGAGAAGCGCACGGAGATCCACTCGTCCAGCCGGTTCTGCTTCAGCTGGTGACCGGGGCACCAGCCCATCTCGCTCTGGGTTTTGGTCACCCTGGAAGGTAGGAATTTCAGAAGATTCGCAGTGATTTCTTGCACTCAAAATGCTCAACCAAAACACGGGTCAGAGAGCTCACTTGACACCCTCCGGGTTGAAGTGCGCGTACACGGAGCTGGCGTTGAAGCTGTCGGTGGGCAGCTCGCCGACCAGCCTGATGGGCATGTCGCCGCCGCCGCAGGAGAACAGCGTACTGCCTGCGGGATTCCAGGTTCGGGAGCGGGGATCTGGCTTTGAGAGACCGGCTCGGGGTCGAGATGAAAGGAGATGAGATCAGGGGATAGATTGGAGTAGAGTGGTTGGGAGTAGATAGGAGATGGGAGTAGTGGGGAGATGGGAGTAGAGGGGAGATGGGAGTAGAGGGAGATGTGAATGGAGGGAGATGGGAGTAGAGGGGAGATGGGAGCAGAGGGGAGATGAGAGTAGAGGGGAGATGGGAGTAGAGGGGAGATGGGAGTAGAGGGGAGATGGGAGTAGAGGGGAGATGTGAGTAGAGGGGAGATGTGAGTAGAGGGAGATGGGAGATGGGAGTAGAGGGGAGATGGGAGTAGAGGGGAGATGGGAGTAGAGGGAGATGGGAGATGGGAGTAGAGGGAGATGGGAGTAGAGGGGAGATGGGAGTAGAGGGGAGATGGGAGTAGAGGGAGATGAGAGTAGAGGGGAGATGGGAGTAGAGGGGAGATGGGAGTAGAGGGGAGATGTGAGTAGAGGGAGATGGGAGATGGGAGTAGAGGGGAGATGGGAGTAGAGGGGAGATGGGAGTAGAGGGAGATGGGAGATGGGAGTAGAGGGAGATGGGAGTAGAGGGGAGATGGGAGTAGAGGGAAATGGGAGATGGGAGTAGAGGGAGATGGGAGTAGAGGGGAGATGGGAGTAGAGGGAAATGGGAGTAGATGGGAGATGGGAGTAGAGGAAGCTGGGAGTAGTGGGAGATGGGAGATGGGAGTAGAGGGGAGATGGGAGTAGAGGAAGCTGGGAGTAGAGGGAGATGGGAGTAGAGGGAGATGGGGAGATAGGAGTAGAGGGAGATGGGAGTAGAGGGGAGATGGGAGCAGAGGGAGATGGGAGTAGAGGGAGATGGGGAGATAGGAGTAGAGGGAGATGGGAGTAGAGGGGAGATGGGAGCAGAGGGAGATGGGAGTAGAGGGAGATGGGGAGATAGGAGTAGAGGGAGATGGGAGTAGAGGGGAGATGGGAGCAGAGGGAGATGGGAGTAGAGGGAGATGGGGAGATAGGAGTAGAGGGAGATGGGAGTAGAGGGGAGATGGGAGTAGAGGGAGATTGGAGTAGAGGGAGATGGGGAGATGGGAGTAGAGGGAGATGGGAGTAGAGGGAGATGGGAGTAGAGGGGAGATGGGAGTAGAGGAAGATGGGAGTAGAGGGAGATGGGGAGATGGGAGTAGAGAGAGATGGGAGTAGAGGGGAGATGGGAGCAGAGGGGAGATGGGAGCAGAGGGGAGATGGGAGCAGAGGGGAGATGGGAGCAGAGGGGAGATGGGAGCAGAGGGGAGATGGGAGTAGAGGGGAGATGGGAGCAGAGGGGAGATGGGAGCAGAGGGGAGATGGGAGTAGAGGGGAGATGGGAGCAGAGGGGAGATGGGAGCAGAGGGGAGATGGGAGTAGAGGGGAGATGGGAGCAGAGCAGAGGGGAGATGGGAGTAGAGGGGAGATGGGAGCAGAGGGGAGATGGGAGATATACTAGATGGAAGTAAGATAGCTCGTATTAGTTAGGGAATAGACGTGCAAGGGGAATCAATCGGATCAATTTGAGTTCTCGATGAGGCCCAAAACTCCGCAGCTGCGGCTCAAACGGGCGGCTTTGCAAACAAAAAAGAAGCTGCTCTTAAAAAAGTACTCGTTTGGCATTAGAAAAAGTGAGGATTTAAAAATGGGGAGAATCTTCCCCTCCCCTCTCTTTTTTCGCTGCCATTCCGTGGCAGGCGCCCCCCCCCCCAGCGGGCAGCCGAAGTCCCCAAGCAATTTGCGGCACAAGGGCTGCTCAAAGAAAGAAGGATGAGAAAAATCCTCAGAAAGAGCCGCAGCTGCCTGGAAACTGGTGGGCAGTGCGGGCTGGGTGCAGCAGATGCAGAGGCGGTGTGGCGACGGTCATGCTTGGCATTTGAAACAGAAGGGCGGCGCACCGCGGGGAGCCGAGAATTGCAGGGAATTCGGCGAATTTCACACTCCGGGGGGGGGGTCGGCGACGCGGAGAAACTCCGTCAGGAAAGAATGCTGCAGACGGGCGGGTTTTGCGGAGGGGGCTTACAAAAAGAATTTGATGATGCAGGAAAACTATTGGGACTTGGAGGCTGCTCCGTGTCACCGCAGCTCCACCCGTGTGGGAGGGACTTCCCGCCTGGAGGGCTGGGATCTCTGTTTGAGTCTGTGATGGAGCGGAGAGGCTGGGGCATAGTAGAGCTGAGTTAGAGTAGAGAGTTTGCAAGAATTTGGCCTCAACAAAGGGGAGAAAGAGAAGGGAACGAAGTGATGAGGCTCAGATGCTGCAGTGAGATGCCAGGACGGCTTTGGGGTTGGCGCTATCCCGCAAGGCGGCTCATTAATAATTAATGAGGCAGGCTGGGGCAGCAGTTAAGAGCGGCCCTCAGCCGGCACCCCTGAAGAGCCCTTCAGCAAAGCTGGGGGGCCCGCGAGCCGCTGATGAGGCCAAATGGGGCTCTGAGCTGCTCAAGGAATTCCTCCAGCCCACAGGCACAGCATGGCCTGTGTTTCTGGCATCGGGCCAATGAAAATTTTGCTGTCATTTCTGCGTCTGCTGCACAGCAATTGAAAAAAATTGTGTAATTGCTCGCCCGGGTTTGTCGCAGACTCCCCAAGGATTTCCCAAAGAGGCTGGCTGAGGCTGCCAGGAGCTCAGAACACAGGAGAAGTGAACAACAGGGGCTGGGGGGGGGCTGCCTTCAAACGGACGGTGAGCCTCGCCCAGGCCCTCGCTGCAGCTGCTCATTCAGCTGCTCAGCCTCTCTCAGCTCCTCATCAACCCGCGCCCAACCCTCGCAGCTCTGCACGGGAATAATTAGCGATAATAGCCGCCTGCGACTCCCCGCCCGCTGCCGCTCCAGCTGCTCCCGCGGCTCCGCTCCTCCCCTGGGATCTGGCTGAGCACAGTTCTCCCCAGCCTGTGCTGGGGGATATTAGGGATCAAGGCAGGAACAGGGGAGAGAGGAGCTGGGAGGCATCACAATGGCCCTTCTCAGCAACAACAATGGCTGATGAGGCTGAGCTGCGGCAGCTGGGGGATATGAGATCCTGCAGTATTTTTTGAAGAGAGGCACTTTTCAGCTCAACCGCTAGCTGGGGAATATTTGGCTCGGCTGAGTCACTGCGGACGTCTGTCGTCACCTGTCAGTTGTCTCTTGACCTGTCCAGTGATAATTCTGTGAGGTAGGGACCCCGCCTGTGTTCAGGCCATCCCTATGTCAGCCTTTTCACGTGTGAGACATCAGGTAACCGATTTCATTAGCGGGCGTTGAAATTTGACTCAGCTGGAGCAGAATCTCCGACTAGATTAAAAACGCAGGCCAAGCTCAAGCTGAGCACAGAGACAAGACTGAGTCATTTCTCATCCTTCCTGCTTTGGCTGGGTTTTCGTTTTTTAAAAACCGATTTGCTTTTATCTGCTGCTGAGCAAACAGGCCAGAATGTTCTCAATTCTCACTCAATGACTCATGTCGCAGAGCGCAGGTTTGGCTAAGAATTTGGCATTGAGGCGGATTTCAAATCTCAAATGTGTTTTTCATATTTTTCTTCACTGAATGCAGTGGTTGGGGGGGGGCTCCCAGACAATGGCCCATGGTTTGGGAACTTTGCTAGGGTGCGAAAGTTGAAGCATTTTCAACGCCTGGAGCGCAGCAGATTGCAGACTGCCAATCAGGCAGGCTCGGGCTGGGGAAGCTCACTCTCGATCGATATGAACTGCTGTGCAAACAGCAACTCAGTGTCCAAACTGCATTTGAAAGCGTCACCTTCTATACGCGTCTCCTTACCAGTGTGGGTGGCGCGTCAGTCAAAGCTGTCTGTATCTGCTGAGGCAGTTCATTTATAAAGCAATAAAATTCTCAAGACCCCTCCTGCATGTTTACTCGCATGCTGTCCAGTAAATTATAGGCTTGGCAGACTGACACCGTAGCTGTTGTGTTTACCTGATTTTACAATTCACAGGTAAAGTTCGGCCTTAGTTCATAGCAATCAACTACACATAAATTCAGTATTTTCCTGTCATTCCAGGCACTTGTGAACTATCCGAGCTGCATAATGAATGCCCAGTCAATCGACTTCAAAGCCCCCTAATTGAGGGAAGCAGAACATCGGATCTGGTTTCAACAGTCTCTGCTTTCCGTTTGCGAAACCCTGCTTTGTGCTTCTCTGTCTGCGATTGGCCTGCCGTGTCCGCGGCCATCACGACAGGCCAGTTTGAAATTCCTGTTTAGATTATTAAGTGCTTCTATCTCTTCAATGCTGATTCGACATGTGCAGGAGGGCAGGGGCTGAACAATGATCCGCCATGATAGGGATCGGAGGACCACGGAGCCCCATAAAGTAAATATTTGGGAAATGCAAGGAAAATCCACTTGAGGCTGGCTTATGCTGCTGCTGAGATGCATGGAGATGATCAGGAGATTCCATTGAAGGGCCAGACTCCCCCCAGCCAGATGCAGAAGGCGCAGTCGCGGCCCCATGCGAATGCCCGCCTGTCAATCACCTGCGAGTCGGTGAGAGTCGGAGAAAGCGGTCGGTGTGTTTGCTGAGCCTGCTGTGACAAAGCTGCCGTGACCCGCGGCGACAGCCGGGCCACCAAGGGAAATCTGGGGTCTGGGGCTCAGGTGAGCACAGCAATTAGGATTTGCGGGGCGGAGACCCGCTCGGGCCTGCGTGAGGATCCGTGAAGGCCTCGCAGCAGAACTCACTGGGAGCAGCTTCAGTGCACAAGCAAAAAGTTGCCGGGGCCACCACCGGAACAAGTGCGGCAGATTAGCCGAGGCCTGCATAGTGTAGAGTTGCCCAATAAATTCTCCCCTCTTCCTTCTTCTGCAGCTCAGCCCCAAGAAGATTTGCGGGGCAACAGAAATGCTTTGGTCTTAGGAGTTAATCCAGTGCGCTGCTGCGGCGGAAATGGACGGGGGGCTGCTGCTGCTGCTGCTGCTGCTGGGGACACAAAAGCCGCTTGGAGCTGCTGCGTGTGGGAAGCGGCGGAGACCGACGAAATCCCCCCTCCCAGCACCAACTAATCCGTCGCAGGTGCCGCCGTGTCGCCGGCGACAACACAGGGGAAAATTTTCTGCTACTAGAGGCAGAGAGGCGATATTTGCCGCTGCTTTGGCTCAAGAGAAATTCGAGCTTAAATTCGAGAAAGTTCTGGGGATAAAGGGGGGATTATGGGAGAAGATACGAATTTTTTAGGACGAAGGGTTCAAGTTGGGACAAGGGAGGGAAGCTGGAAGATGAACTGAGGGAAGCTGAAAGATGAAGAGAAGGAAGCTGAAAGATGAAGGGAGGGAAGCTGGAAGATAAAGGGAGGGAAGCTGGAAGATGAAGGGAGGGAAGCTGGAAGATAAAGGGAGGGAAGCTAGAAGATGAAGGGAGGGAAGCTGAAAGATGAAGAGAAGGAAGCTGAAAGATGAAGGGAGGGAAGCTGGAAGATAAAGGGAGGGAAGCTGGAAGATGAAGGGAGGGAAGCTGGAAGATAAAGGGAGGGAAGCTGGAAGATGAAGGGAGGGAAGCTGGGAGACGAAGGGAGGGAAGCTGGAAGATGAAGGGAGGGAAGATGGAGACGAAGGAGGGAAGCTGGAGACGAAGGAGGGAAGCTGGAAGATGAAGGAAGGGAAGCTGGAGACGAAGGCGGGAAGCTGGAAGGCACGGACCCGACATCAAAGAAAGGCACCGGGGACATGAAAAGTTCAGCCTCGGCAGGCAGCCTGTGCTTGGCGAGCCCTCTTTTGCCTACTAAAATGCTTTCGACTTTCGGCACGAAGCGAAGCCTTTCAGATGCTGTGAGGCCTGCGTCTCATTTAACTCTCACCTGCCCGCCAGAAGTCAATCAAAGATGCTGGATTAATCCGCTCCCATGTTCGGCGTACACTTTTTCTTTCTCCATATCTAAAAATGGCCACAGATAAAAGCATTGATCCCCAGTTTGGTCCGCAGGGGAGTGGATGGCGAGTGGGGAAGATTGACGATGCAGTTTCTGGGGCTATTCGGATTGGGGATAAAGGAGGTATATTTCTATTATAGCCAGCCACACGTGTGCGTGCGTGAAAGGGATCCCGGATCCTCTTTGCCCCTCCCCTCACTTTGCCATACTTCTCCCATGACTGCCACCTACCTTACAATACGAAGTAGCAGGGATCTGGGTCAACCTGCGTGGGATCTGTTTGAAGCCAGAAGTTACCTGTTCTTTAGTTTTGCACCTGCTCTGGGGGAGCCATAGACTGGGACAGGGGCGGGCAAGGGAAGCCATAGACTGAGACAGGGGTGGGCAAGGGAAGCCATAGACTGGGACAGGGGCGGGCAAGGGAAGCCATAGACTGAGACAGGGGTGGGCAAGGGAAGCCATAGACTGGGACAGGGGTGGGCAAGGGAAGCCATAGACTGGGACAGGGGTGGGCAAAGGAAGATCATACACTGGGACAGGGGTGGGCAAGGTAAGCCATAGACTGAGACAGGGATGGGCAAGGGAAGGCCATAGACTGGGACAGGGGTGGGCAAGGGAAGGCCATAGACTGGGACAGGGGTGGGCAAGGGAAGGCCATAGACTGGGACAGGGATGGGCAAGGGAAGGCCATAGACTGGGACAGGGGTGGGCAAGGGAAGGCCATAGACTGGGACAGGGGTGGGCAAGGGAAGCCATAGACTGAGACAGGGGTGGGCAAGGGAAGCCATAGACTGGGACAGGGGTGGGCAAGGGAAGGCCATAGACTGGGACAGGGGTGGGCAAGGGAAGGCCATAGACTAGGACAGGGGTGGGCAAGGGTTTCCGTAAGACAGGAAAAAGGGGTTAGCTGTGAAAGTCGCATCACAGGGCGGCAGTGCGGCACCAACTGGAAAGTTGACCACTAGCAGTTGAGCTGCAGCATGCTAATCAATGTAGCATCAAGTATCATAAAAGTTTCTGCAAAAGCAGACAGTCGGTAGTCAGGAAAGCACATCCTGCCGCCACTGTTCGCTTGAAGCAGAAAAGTCGAGTTGCATGCGCTGTCAAACCGCCCATTGGGGGTGATCTTACAGACTCTCCAGGGCCCTGCAGGGTTTGCAAAGCTTGTAAAGCAAATAGACGAGAACCCTATTGACCACCCAGAGCTGGCCACAGGCTGTTACAATGGAGCGATGGATTTCAGAGATATGTCTGTCATAGCCGAGGCTCTCACTGCACCAGGACAGGCCGCGATATAAAATATGCAAAAAATATTTATTCACGCCCGGGGCGGGCAGCGCGAGCCACGCGGGCTTAACGGGCCGGAACTCGAACTGCGCAGCAGTTCATTGCGATGCGAAATTTGGGGCGGTTGAGACTCGGATTAAACAACTCGAAAACTGGAGTCACCGCTGCGCATTGGAAATCTGATAGCAGATGGCGCTTTTCGAAAATGAAACCCCTGCCGGATGTCAGCAGCGGACAGTTTCCGGCGAAACACTGACGGACAGACAGACAGACAGACAGACAGACAGACAGACAGACAGACAGCCAGACAGACAGACAGACAGACAGACAGACAGACAGACAGACAGACAGACAGACAGACAGACAGACAGACAGACAGACAGACAGACAGACAGACAGACAGACAGACAGACAGACAGACACTAAGACAGACAGACAGACAGACAGGCAGACAGACAGGCAGACAGACAGGCAGACAGACAGACAGACAGACAGACAGACAGACAGACAGACAGACAGACAGACAGGCAGACAGACAGGCAGACAGGCAGACAGACAGGCAGACAGACAGACAGACATGTTGAGCTGCTGGCAAGCATGCGGGGTCAGTCTGACTCAATCGCTCTGTTGCCGGGCCTTGACTGCACTCAGAGCTCTTCAATGCCTCCCACAAAAAGTTGAAACCCTCAAGGCTTTTACGATCCCGGGTGAAGGCAGGAAAAGACTGCATGGTGATTTCACTGCTCACTGGCAGTGAACACAAAGTTAAAAATGCGGAACCGAAAGCTTCAATATCTTTATGACTGCAGGCCACTGCTTACTGAAGGCATGCGTGGGCGGTCACTCACCCCGAATTCCGGAGCCGAGCGCCAGCAACAGCTGCAGAGTCAGCCAGACTCCAAAGATTCGCTTCTGCATGGCGCCTTGCTGAGCTGGCTCTCTGTTGAAGAAACTCAAGCAAAGCAGAGTTGGGAATTATGATTATTATTTGTGTTGTCTGCAGGTTGCTGCATTGGCGGGTTGGCAATTGTCTCTGCCGTGCGCTGAGGCCCGGGCCGGAAATCCAGCAGCAACAGGAACTGCTTTTATTGTCTTTCAGCTCTCACTTTCACTCCCTGTCTGCTTTCTCACTTCTTTTTGCTGGCTTCCTATTAAAAGCAGAGCGAGACAGAGCGAAGACGCGTCGGGCATGGCCTGGAGCTGTGCATGTGAAGCCAGGGGGGGGGGCTGTGGAGTGTTATAATAGCCAAGGCATTGGCCAGGCACCCACCTCCATATCGCATTGCCCAGACAACACATGCCTCACATCTGGTTGGCTGGGCTCTGATATTGAAAGGGGCTGCCATGGGAGAAGCCAGGACCGCTGCGATTGGCTGGGCCAGACACGGCACACAGACAGAACTTTAGCAGAGAGTCGCCGGGGCTGGGGAAATGCCAAATACCTGGCTTGGGCGGTGAATTTGATATACTTTTATTTTTTGTCTCTAGGGGAGCAGCTGCGCAGGGGAAGCCAAACTGACAAAAGAGGCGTGATTGAGCGATTATGGAAGTGAACTCTTCTTCTCTGCCCAGGGAGACAGACAGACAGACAGACACAGACAGACAGCCAGACAGACAGACAGACAGACAGACAGACAGACAGACAGCCAGACAGCCAGACAGCCAGACAGCCAGACAGCCAGACAGCCAGACAGCCAGACAGACAGACAGACAGACACACAGACAGACAGACAGGCAGGCAGGCAGACAGGCAGGCAGGCAGGCAGGCAGGCAGGCAGGCAGGCAGGCAGGCAGACAAGAAATATAGATAACAGAGGGTGTGATACAGGAGGGGAGGGTGTGATACGGGAGAGGAGGGTGTGATACGGGAGAGGAGGGTGTGATACAGGAGGGGAGGGTGTGATACAGGAGGGGAGGGTGTGATACGGGAGAGGAGGGTGTGATACAGGAGGGGAGGGTGTGATACAGGAGGGGAGGGTGTGATACGGGAGAGGAGGGTGTGATACGGGAGAGGAGGGTGTGATACAGGAGGGGAGGGTGTGATACAGGAGGGGAGGGTGTGATACGGGAGAGGAGGGTGTGATACGGGAGAGGAGGGTGTGATACGGGAGAGGAGGGTGTGATACGGGAGAGGAGGGTGTGATACAGGAGGGGAGTAGGGTGTGACGCAGGAGGGGAGTAGGGTGTGACGCAGGAGGGAGGAGGGTGTGACACAGGAGGGAGGAGGGTTTGACGCAGGAGGGAGGAGGGTGTGACGCAGGAGGGAGGAGGGTGTGACACAGGAGGGAGGAGGGTGTGACGCAGGAGGGAGGAGGGTGTGACGCAGGAGGGAGGAGGGTGTGACGCAGGAGGGAGGAGGGTGTGACACAGGAGGGAGGAGGGTGTGACGCAGGAGGGAGGAGGGTGTGACGCAGGAGGGAGGAGGGTGTGACACAGGAGGGAGGAGGGTGTGACGCAGGAGGGAGGAGGGTGTGACGCAGGAGGGAGGAGGGTGTGACGCAGGAGGGAGGAGGGTGTGACGCAGGAGGGAGGAGGGTGTGACGCAGGAGGGAGGAGGGTGTGACGCAGGAGGGAGGAGGGTGTGACACAGGAGGGAGGAGGGTGTGACGCAGGAGGGAGGAGGGTGTGACGCAGGAGGGGAGGAGGGTGTGACACAGGAGGGAGGAGGGTGTGACGCAGGAGGGAGGAGGGTGTGACGCAGGAGGGAGGAGGGTGTGACGCAGGAGGGAGGAGGGTGTGACGCAGGAGGGAGGAGGGTGTGACGCAGGAGGGAGGAGGGTGTGACGCAGGAGGGAGGAGGGTGTGACGCAGGAGGGAGGAGGGTGTGACGCAGGAGGGAGGAGGGTGTGACACAGGAGGGAGGAGGGTGTGACGCAGGAGGGAGGAGGGTGTGACGCAGGAGGGAGGAGGGTGTGACGCAGGAGGGAGGAGGGTGTGACGCAGGAGGGAGGAGGGTGTGACGCAGGAGGGAGGAGGGTGTGACGCAGGAGGGAGGAGGGTGTGACGCAGGAGGGAGGAGGGTGTGACACAGGAGGGAGGAGGGTGTGACGCAGGAGGGAGGAGGGTGTGACGCAGGAGGGAGGAGGGTGTGACACAGGAGGGAGGAGGGTGTGACACAGGAGGGAGGAGGGTGTGACGCAGGAGAGGAGAAGAAGCCAAAGCAGAAGCAGCAGAACAAAAGCAGATCAAATCCGCAAAAGTCAGCCAAGAGGGTGGGCCAAAGCAAGTAAGAAGCGGCCTGTTCCAAATGTCCCTTACCGCCTGCAGCTTTTTACTCGCAGTCGAGAGAGCAGAGATCGTGAGCACATTTTTTTGCGAGATCAAACAGGCCACAAGGGAAAGTTTTTGTTACTCGAACTGCGCAGCTGCCCGAGCTCAAAGACGTGCTCAGATTCAAATTCTGCGCGTGACAATCCTGGCGACTCAGCGCTGCGCACAGGGGTGTCGGACTAAAAAAGTTGCATCTGTTGCCCCAACTGGGTCCGGACCGGGCTGGGCTGTGTTTGCAAACCGTGTTGCTTTCCAAACAGTCCGCCTTGCCGTCTTTTGTGATTGGGAAGAGAGGGGGCCGGGTCGAGCGAGCTCTCTCGCTGTTGTGAAAGTCACGCATCTGCAGAGGATGAGGCGCCGAGTTATAGACTCTCAGCTGAGCCTATATAGTGAGTTGCAAATCCTAATTTACATGATATCCAACCGTTTCAGTACACTGTGACTGATTTAGTTCTACAGCAGTGCAACAAGAATTGCAGCAGTCACAACAGTGCCACAGCAGTCACAACAGCAGTCACAGTAGTCACAACAGTGCCACAGCAGTCACAACAGCAGTCACAGTAGTCACAACAGTGTCACAGTAGTCACAACAGTGTCACAGCAGTCACAACAGTGTCACAGCAGTCACAACAGTGTCACAGCAGTCACAGCAGTCACAACAGTGTCACAGCAGTCACAACAGTGTCACAGCAGTCACAACAGTGCCACAACAGTGCCACAACAGTGCTTCAGCAGTGCCATAAAAGTGCCACAAAAGTGCCACAACAGTGCCACAACAGTGCCACAAAAGTGCCACAACAGTGCCACAAAAGTGCCACAAAAGTGCCACAACAGTGCCACAAAAGTGCCACAAAAGTGCCACAACAGTGCCACAACAGTGCCACAACAGTGCCACAAAAGTGCCACAACTGTGCCACAACAGTGCCACAACAGTGCCACAAAAGTGCCACAACAGTGCCACAACAGTGCCACAACAGTGCCACAACAGTGCCACAACAGTGCCACAAAAGTGCCACAAAAGTGCCACAACAGTGCCACAACAGTGCCACAAAAGTGCCACAACAGTGCCACAAAAGTGCCACAAAAGTGCCACAACAGTGCCATAAAAGTGCCACAAAAGTGCCATAAAAGTGCCACAAAAGTGCCACAAAAGTGCCACAACAGTGCCACAACAGTGCCACAAAAGTGCCACAACAGTGCTTCAGCAGTGCCACAACAGTGCCACAAAAGTGCCACAACAGTGCCACAAAAGTGCCACAACAGTGCCACAACAGTGCCACAAAAGTGCCACAACAGTGCCACAAAAGTGCCACAACAGTGCCACAACAGTGCCACAAAAGTGCCACAAAAGTGCCACAAAAGTGCCACAACAGTGCCACAACAGTGCCACAACAGTGCCACAACAGTGCCACAACAGTGCCACAAAAGTGCCACAACTGTGCCACAACAGTGCCACAACAGTGCCACAAAAGTGCCACAACAGTGCCACAACAGTGCCACAACAGTGCCACCAAAGTGCTACAACAGTGCTTCAGCAGTGCCACAAAAGTGCCACAAAAGTGCCACAACAGTGCCACAACAGTGCCACAACAGTGCCACAACAGTGCCACAAAAGTGCCACAACAGTGCCACAACAGTGCCACAAAAGTGCCACAACAGTGCCACAAAAGTGCCACAAAAGTGCCACAACAGTGCCATAAAAGTGCCACAAAAGTGCCACAAAAGTGCCACAACAGTGCCACAACAGTGCCACAAAAGTGCCACAACAGTGCTTCAGCAGTGCCACAAAAGTGCCAAAACAGTGCCACAAAAGTGCCACAACAGTGCCACAAAAGTGCCACAACAGTGCCACAAAAGTGCCACAACAGTGCCACAAAAGTGCCACAACAGTGCCACAACAGTGCCACAACAGTGCCACAACAGTGCCAAAACAGTGCCACAAAAGTGCCACAACAGTGCCACAACAGTGCCAAAACAGTGCCACAAAAGTGCCACAACAGTGCCACAACAGTGCCACAACAGTGCCACAACAGTGCCACAACAGTGCCACAACAGTGCCACAACAGTGCCACAACAGTGCCACAACAGTGCCACAACAGTGAGTGGCTCTCAAACTCGGCCGCTCACCCACCTGGTCGCCGATCAGCTGTCATAAACAATGATTTATTTGATCAGCTCTAAAAAAATGCAGAAAAATTCCATCCAAAATTGGTGACAGTAAACAGAAGAATTTGATACCTCTTTGTTATTTCACTGGTCTTTGTGCTGGTTTGGAGCCCATGGTTTTTTATTAGTTGTTTTATATTCATGAGCATGCATAGGTTTAGTCTCCGAGTGGAGACCTCATGGAGGTCAGGGGGTCCCCCGGCCCCGGCATAAAATGTCATGCCGGATGTGTAAAAATCTACAGAAAGATTGCAAAAAGCTTGTCTGGCGTTTGACTGTGCGGCGCTCAGAACCGCATTGGTCCGTGATTTATTGAGCTCGGAGTGATCAGGGCTCACGGAGATAGAGATCGCCGCCTTTGTGTTCTCGCTGGGTTGAGCCAATAGTTTGCAACCTCTGCAACACCGGCACCGAAACCGAAATCAAGTGTCTACAATTTCTAAAGAGCTTAAAACACGAATTGGCGCTTTAAACTCGAACCTTGGCGCTTAAAACTCGAATCTTGGCGCTTAAACATAAATCTTGGCGTTTAAAACTCAAATCTTGGCGCTTAAAACTCAAATCTTGGCGCTTAAAACTCAAATCTTGGCGCTTAAAACTCAAATCTTGGCGCTTAAAACTCAAATCTTGGCGCTTAAAACTCAAATCTTGGCGCTTAAAACTCGAATCTTGGCGCTTAAAACTCGAATCTTGGCGCTTAAAATTCGAATCTTGGTGCTTAAACATAAATCTTGGCACTTAAAACTCAAATCTTGGCGCTTAAAACTCGAATCTTGGCGCTTAAAACTCAAATCTTGGCGCTTAAAACCCGAATCTTGGCGCTTAAAACTCGAATCTTAGTGCTTAAAACTCAAATCTTGGCGCTTAAAACTCAAATCTTGGCGCTTAAAACTCGAATCTTGGCGCTTAAAACTCAAATCTTGGTGCTTAAAACTCGAATCTTGGCGCTTAAAACTCGAATCTTGGCGCTTAAAACTCAAATCTTGGCGCTTAAAACTCACATCTTGGCGCTTAAAACTCGAATCTTGGTGCTTAAAACTCGAATCTTGGCGCTTAAAATTCGAATCTCGGCGCTTAAATATAAATCTTGGCGCTTAAAACTCAAATCTTGGCGCTTAAAACTCAAATCTTGGCGCTTAAAACTCGAATATTGACGCCAGAAACAGAATACTGCACCGGGAACAATAACTTGACTCATCATCAACCCCAGTGGCTTCAGCTATTTCATTTCCTAAACTGCTTTCACTGCATAGCAAGTTGCGAACGTCTCTCTCGTATCGGGTTGCTTTTCTCTGCTGCCCCCGCCCCCCCCCCCACCCAAGCTCACGAGCGGAGCGGGGAGGCAATACGAGAAGCTCCTGAGTCGAAAACTATAAGAAGAAGTAAAAACAAGCAAAGCAGCTCGTATGCACGGGCAAAAAAGCAGAAGACACGTTTGAGCCGGCGCTGAGTCATAGAGGCAGGAAAAAGCGCTTCGTCTTCCCTCTGCAACCCCTTCCTCCACTCTCGCTTTGCATTGCCACAAAGGCTTGGCCTTAGCGATAGCCTTATAGGACACCCCATGGCTTTTAGCAAGGTGTGAAATGCTAGCACACCTACATGATCTACTATCTATCTATCGCCTCCAGGCTCCCCACAGCCTCATCTTCTCGGTGATGATGCGGTGTTGCGTAATCGCGACTCTGCCCCCCAGCTTCCCCGCAGGCTCTGCCATTCTCGCCCTCTCTTCGAATTTCTGAGCTACGAGCAGCGATGATGAGCCGGGAGCTGGGAGAGCTCAGCTGCTCAAGCAGGACTGTGTAATCCCACAGCCTGACACAGGACTCTTAATCCCAGGCTTGAATGGGACTTCATGCTGAACAAGCTGGGGTCGCCGTTTATGAGCAGCATGAAAATTTCACTTCGCATCGTCAAGGGTTTTCGATTCCTTTTTAGGTTTTTAGGTTTGCTTGGACTCATTTTTAGGTTTTTAGGTTTGCTTAGATTCCTTTTTAGGTTTTTAGGTTTGCTTAGATTCCTTTTTAGGTTTTTAGGTTTGCTTGGACTCAGTTTTAGGTTTTTAGATTTGCTGAGATTCCTTTTTAGGTTTTTAGTTTTGCTTAGATTCCTTTTTATGTTTTTAGGTTTGCTTGGACTCAGTTTTAGGTTTTTAGGTTTGCTTAGATTCCTTTTTAGGTTTTTAGTTTTGCTTAGATTCCTTTTTAGGTTTTTAGGTTTGCTTGGACTCATTTTTAGGTTTTTAGATTTGCTGAGATTCCTTTTTAGGTTTTTAGTTTTGCTTAGATTCCTTTTTAGGTTTTTAGGTTTGCTTGGACTCATTTTTAGGTTTTTAGATTTGCTGAGATTCCTTTTTAGGTTTTTAGTTTTGCTTAGATTCTTTTTTAGTTTTTAGGTTTGCTTAGATTCCTTTTTAGGTTTTTAGGTTTGCTTAGATTCCTTTTTAGGTTTTTAGGTTTGCTTAGATTCCTTTTTAGGTTTTTAGGTTTGCTTAGATTCTTTTTTAGGTTTTTAGTTTTGCTTAGATGCTTTTTTAGTTTTTAGGTTTGCTTAGATTTCTTTTTAGGTTTTTAGGTTTGCTTAGATTCTTTTTTAGGTTTTTAGGTTTGCTTAGATTCTTTTTTAGGTTTTTAGAATTGCTTAGATTCCTTTTTAGTTTTTAGGTTTGCTGAGATTCCTTTTTAGGTTTTTAGGTTTGCTTAGATTCCTTTTTAGGTTTTTAGGTTTGCTTAGATTCTTTTTTAGGTTTTTAGTTTTGCTTAGATTCTTTTTTAGTTTTTAGGTTTGCTTAGATTCTTTTTTAGGTTTTTAGTTTTGCTTAGATTCTTTTTTAGTTTTTAGGTTTGCTTAGATTCCTTTTTAGGTTTTTAGGTTTGCTTAGATTCTTTTTTAGGTTTTTAGGTTTGCTTAGATTTTTTTTTAGGTTTTTAGAATTGCTTAGATTCCTTTTTAGTTTTTAGGTTTGCTTAGATTCCTTTTTAGGTTTTTAGAATTGCTTGGACTCATTTTTAGGTTTTTAGGTTTGCTTAGATTCATTTTTAGTTTTTAGGTTCGCTTCGATTCATTTTTAGCATTTTAAAGTTCGCTTCGATTCGTTCCCGATTCAGCAGAAGGGCAAACGCTAGCTGAAGCACACATTAAAAGTGGGATTAAGAGTTCCCCACGCCAGTCAGTTCTCACACTCCCCACTCACTCCAGGTGTAAACAGTTGGCCCTGAAATGATTGGCACGTGTTGCAATTATTTCTGTTCAAACCAAATCTGTCACGGAGTTGCCTCTTCAGGCGGAAAGCAAAGAAATTTTCTTCATTTTTTATTAGCTGGGAGTTCTCAAAGCCCTGGGCAGAGGAGGCATGCGCGGCAACTGTTGCACCTTGGCTGTCCAGAGCCCAACTCTGCAGCCACTGCAGCTATCGGGAATTATTGAGTCAGCTTGCCTAAATTCGAGCGCTTTTGGGGATTTGAGACTGGAGTGCAGGATTTACTTTGAATGGCACCTAGGAGGTGAGAAAGCACGTGGTCAGGTAATGAGCGGATGGGGTGAACAGGGAATGGGGATGATGGGGTGAACAGGGAATGGGGATGATGGGGTGAACAGGGAATGGGGATGATGGGGTGAACAGGGAATGGGGATGATGGGGTGAACAGGGAATGGGGATGATGGGGTGAGCTGGGGATGTGATAAACAGATGATGGGATAAACCGGTGATGGGATAAACAGATGATGGGATAAACCGGTGATGGGATAAACAGGTGATGGGATAAACTAGTGATGGGATAAACCGGTGATGGGATAAACAGGTGATGGGATAAACAGGTGATGGGATAAACAGGTGATGGGATAAACTAGTGATGGGATAAACCGGTGATGGGATAAACCGGTGATGGGATAAACAGGTGATGGGATAAACTAGTGATGGGATAAACCGGTGATGGGATAAACAAGTGATGGGATAAACAGGTGATGGGATAAACAGGTGATGGGATAAACAAGTGATGGGATAAACAGGTGATGGGATAAACAGGTGATGGGACAAACAGGAGATCGGAAAAAGGCACAGTCATTGGATAGCCAAAGAGAGTTGAGTCAGACAGTCAGTCAGAGTGTCAGACAGTCAGTCAGAGTGTCAGACAGTCAGTCAGAGTGTCAGACAGTCAGTCAGAGTGTCAGACAGTCAGTCAGAGTGTCAGACAGTCAGTCAGAGTGTCAGACAGTCAGTCAGAGTGTCAGACAGTCAGTCAGAGTGTCAGACAGTCAGTCAGAGTGTCAGACAGTCAGTCAGAGTGTCAGACAGTCAGTCAGAGTGTCAGACAGTCAGTCAGAGTGTCAGACAGTCAGTCAGAGTGTCAGACAGTCAGTCAGAGTGTCAGACAGTCAGTCAGAGTGTCAGACAGTCAGTCAGAGTGTCAGACAGTCAGTCAGAGTGTCAGACAGTCAGTCAGAGTGTCAGACAGTCAGTCAGTGTGTCAGACAGTCAGTCAGAGTGTCAGACAGTCAGTCAGAGCACTGAGGACACAGGATTTTTTCAGTGCCTCACACTTTAGCTCAGCTCCCCAATGCACAAGCATTACCGCAAATTGAGCAGCAAATGCAAATGGATGCTGGGCCCCGGCTTCATCCCCAGAAGTGCTGACTGAGCCGCGGCACTCAGTCCTGGCATTTGCAGGGTTGCAGATTAGCCGGAGCTTAGCAGCTGCTCAGCTAGGAACTCTGGCCTCTGTAGGATTAAGACCGGCCTGAGCAGTGGACCTCAGATGCTAATCCAGCCTCTGCTCCTCATCGCTGTGCCCGGCAGCAGATGTCGCGCACACGATAAGCAGGGAGGCGGAGAAACTCGCCAGCTCAGCTCTGCCCAGCGAGGGGGGGCATAAAATCGATCATCGACCGCCCGCCTCTGTTTCTGAGGCCGGCTTGACAAGCCGCAGGTGCGCCGGGGAGCCTTGGCAGCCTGTCAGTCAGTCAGGTGAGACTGGCTGCTGGGCCGTCACGCTCGCGATGGAGAACTGATTGGATTCTTGGAAATGGGCCGATTTCTGCATTTGTGTTTGGGGCTTTGATTGTCCAGTGCTGACCGGCCTGCCGGAGCCGGCCTTTGGCAGCTCTGATATCGAGCGGAGACGGAAATCCCAACTGGGGAAGATCGAAGCCGGACTTGTCCGAGAAAGGGAATTATTGATCTGCTGGGGAACTGCGGCTGGGATGGGGAAAGGACGAAGGTAGGGCGTGGGAATACCTTCTTGCACTAGTTCTCCCCTAGGTAGATAGATAGATAGATAGATAGATAGATAGATAGATAGATAGATAGATAGATAGATAGATAGATAGATAGATAGATAGATAGATAGATAGATAGATAGATAGATAGATAGATAGATAGATAGATAGATAGATAGATAGATAGATAGATAGATAGATAGATAGATAGATAGATAGATAGATAGATAGATAGATAGATAGATAGATAGATAGATAGATAGATAGATAGATAGATAGATAGATAGATAGATAGATAGATAGATAGATAGATAGATAGATAGATAGATAGATAGATAGATAGATAGATAGATAGATAGATAGATAGATAGATAGATAGATAGATAGATAAATAGATAGATAGATAGATAGTTAGATAGATAGATAGATAGATAGATAGAAAGCTAGATACACTGGACTGAGAAGGCAGCCCGGGCTCAACTCCTGATAACTCTCATGCTTAAACGGTTCAACTCGCCCTTATCAATTCAACTCGCATCAATCATTCTGTAACTTTACAAGCGAAGACTGTTTAAGCGCTTGGCTATTACGCAACTGCTAGCAACTCATTGAGTAAAGATCTGAGCATCAGCCTTACCCTTCAGCTGAAGCAAACTTTGATTGGCAGGCTGTCTTTATGTCTCAGCATGGTTTTAGCTCCATGTTGTCGGTTTCTGCAACTCCAACAGCAAAATCCCCCCCCCTATGTACCTGTCTGCAATCAGTTCTGGCCATAGACTATCGCAGCCATTTTAACTCTGCTACGCAAATCCCAATATGCTGTGCGTGGCTGTACATTCTACTGTACACCGCATACGAGCTGAGAATTCAATTTTTACAGCTTTGCTTACAAAAGTCAGCAGGCAGGCCACTTTTCGAGGACTCTGTTCAGCGTTATGCTGCTGGCTTGTCAGCGTCACAGGAAACGGCTTTGTAGCGGCTTTACAATATCAGTGGCTGCCAAAATTTGAGTCCTAACCCTAACAATAAACTGAACCCTAATCCTAAAACCTATCCTAAAACCTATCCTAAAACTTATCCTAAAACCCATTCTAAAACCTATCCTAAAACCTATCCTAAAACCTATCCTAAAACTTATCCTAAAACCCATTCTAAAACCTATCCTAAAACCTATCCTAAAAACTATCCTAAAAACTATCCTAAAACTTATCCTAAAACCCATTCTAAAACCTATCCTAAAACCCATTCTAAACCTATCCTAAAACCCATTCTAAACCTATCCAAAAACCTATCCTAAAACCTATCCTAAAACCTATCCTAAAACCTATCCTAAAACCTATCCTAAAACCTATCCTAAAACTTATCCTAAAACCCATAATAAAACCCTATCCTAAACCAAAGCCTAAATCCTAACCCTAAACCTTAAACACAACCTAAAATCTAACCTAAACCTAACCTAAACAGAGAGCAGTCATGTCTATAAAGTCGAGAAGAAACACAAGAAACGCATTGCGGGATTTCAGTTAAAACAAAAATAAAACTTGGGCTCCACAGCGCAGGCAGCTGGGCCTGCGGCGCGTCATCACAGACACAGAGAAGTGTTGAACTAATTGAAAAATATCGCGGCTCCGGTATTTAGAAATAAATAAAGGACTGTTAAAAATGAGCAGAAATTTTGTTAGAAAATCACAAATGGCAACTTAGTGAGCAGGACCACTTAGGCTCCATGGGGAGACTGGCAGCTTGGATTGATGGAGCGCATTTTAATTTAAAGTCATTTTCTCACAAACACGAGGCCAGACATGGGTTCGCCAATAGAGACTGGTAAATCCATGCTCTGACGCGATAAAAAAGTACATTATGAACTTCTTTGCTGCTGTTATCAAGCGGCAAAGCGGTTGCCAGGCGCTTGACAGTTTCTTTAAATTGATTGCAAGCAAGTCAGTGCGGGCCTTTTGGGCAGTCCAGCGAAAGATGACTGGCGCGGCGCGTGCGAGCTACTTTAAGTAGTTTTTTAGCTCCTGTGCATAAATGAAATTGTTAGACTAGAGGAGTTGCGATCATGTAAAGAGACAAGAGTCAGAGTGAGCTAGCGAGAGTCAGAGTGAGCTAGCGAGAGTCAGAGTGAGCTAGCGAGAGTCAGAGTGAGCTAGCGAGAGTCAGAGTGAGCTAGCGAGAGTCAGAGTGAGCTAGCCAGAGTCAGAGTGAGCTAGCGAGAGTCAGAGTGAGCTAGCGAGAGTCAGAGTGAGCTAGCCAGAGTCAGAGTGAGCTAGCGAGAGTCAGAGTGAGCTAGCGAGAGTCAGAGTGAGCTAGCGAGAGTCAGAGTGAGCTAGCGAGAGTCAGAGTGAGCTAGCGAGAGTCAGAGTGAGCTAGCGAGAGTCAGAGTGAGCTAGCGAGAGTCAGAGTGAGCTAGCCAGAGTCAGAGTGAGCTAGCGAGAGTCAGAGTGAGCTAGCGAGAGTCAGAGTGAGCTAGCCAGAGTCAGAGTGAGCTAGCGAGAGTCAGAGTGAGCTAGCGAGAGTCAGAGTGAGCTAGCGAGAGTCAGAGTGAGCTAGCGAGAGTCAGAGTGAGCTAGCGAGAGTCAGAGTGAGCTAGCCAGAGTCAGAGTGAGCTAGCGAGAGTCAGAGTGAGCTAGCGAGAGTCAGAGTGAGCTAGCGAGAGTCAGAGTGAGCTAGCCAGAGTCAGAGTGAGCTAGCGAGAGTCAGAGTGAGCTAGCGAGAGTCAGAGTGAGCTAGCGAGAGTCAGAGTGAGCTAGCGAGAGTCAGAGTGAGCTAGCGAGAGTCAGAGTGAGCTAGCGAGAGTCAGAGTGAGCTAGCGAGAGTCAGAGTGAGCTAGCGAGAGTCAGAGTGAGCTAGCCAGAGTCAGAGTGAGCTAGCGAGAGTCAGAGTGAGCTAGCGAGAGTCAGAGTGAGCTAGCGAGAGTCAGAGTGAGCTAGCGAGAGTTAGGGTGAGTCAGGGAGAGTCAGGGTGGGTCAGGGAGAGTCATGGTGGGTCAGGGAGAGCCAGGGTGGGTCAGGGAGAGTCATGGTGGGTCAGGGAGAGTCATGGTGGGTCAGGGAGAGTCAGGTGGGTCAGGGTGGGGTCAGGGAGAGTCAGGTGGGTCAGGGAAAGTTAGAGTGGGTCAGGGAGAGTCAGGTGGGTCAGGGTGGGTCAGGGAGAACCAGGGTGAGTCAGGGAGAGTCATAGTGACTACAGTGAGCTTGAGCTAAAAAGCTACTCATAGTAGCCCGGGCGGCAAAACTGGACAGAAAAAGCTGGCTGCAGAGTCCGCAAGCTCTCATCCCGCGCCGCGGTAGGCAGGTGGGCTCACTATGGGTGGCACCGGGCAGCTGGGCAGCTCAAACTGCTGTGTGGGTGGCGCTGCTCCGCACCATCGGGTGGCCCAGCAGGTCCGCTGCCGACGGCCGTGCGGTGGGCACCTTCTGGACGCAGGCGCCGTAGAAGGCGTGCAGTGATTTGGACATCTTTGGCGGCAGGCGTGGCATCGGCTTGTTGCAGATGGCGAACATCACGGCGTTGATGCTCTTCTTGTCGGCGTTGGGTGCCGCCCCGGTGGCCATCTCGAAGACGGTGCAGCCCAGCGACCAGATGTCCGACTTGTCCGTGAAGTTGCCGCCGTCCAGAATCTCCGGCGGGATGAAGCATGGCGTGCCGACCACTTCGGTTGCGTTGGCAGCCATCGAGGCTGCGATCTCCTTGGCGAGGCCGAAGTCGATCAGCTTGATGACGCCCTCGTTGGTCAGCATGACGTTGGAGCACTTCAGGTCCCAGTGCAGCACCGGGGGGCTCCGGGTATGGATATAATCAAGGGCGCTGCAGATCTGCGGGGGTGCCATTCTGCTGAATCAGCTGATCTACAGCTGATCTACAGCTGATCTACAACTGATCTACTGCTGATATACTGCTGATTTACAGCTGATCTACAGCTGATCTACAGCTGATCTACAGCTGATCTACAGCTGATCTACAGCTGATCTACTGCTGATCTACAGCTGATCTACAGCTGATATACTGCTGATGTACAGCTGATGTACAGCTGATCTACAGCTGATCTACAGCTGATCTACAGCTGATCTACAGCTGATCTACAACTGATCTCCATGCATAAGTAATCCACAGAGATCTCTACCTGTCTGGCGAAGTTGGCGATGCCGTCCTCAGAGAACACCCCGTACTCCTCCAGAATACCGGCCAGGCTGTTCCCCGACAGCAGCTCCGTGAAGATGCAGAAGTTGCCCTGGTGGTCCCGGTCGGTCTTCAAGAACTTCAGGATGTTGCGGTGGTTCAGCCGGCTGAGCAGCCGGACGCCTTTCTCCTCGTTGCGGATAACGCGCTGAAGCTGCTGAGGGCTGGCGTTGGCGGAAAGCTTCACCACCTTGACGGCCACGAACTGGTTCCTGTCGGTGAAGGCCCGGTACACCGCGCCGAAGGAGCCGGACCCGATGGGCCGGTCGTTCTTCTTGATCTTCCACGCCTTGAAGGGCTGGATGGCGCACGAGACGCCCTCGCTGGAGGAGAAGCCGTTGCTGGGGTTGCTTGGCGACCGGTGCAGGTTCAGCCACTGCTGCTGCTGGGCTTGAAGCAGCGGCTGCTGCTGCAGAATCTGCTGATGAAGAAGCTGCAGTTGCTCCAGCTGCTGCTGCTGCTGCTGGATGATCAGCTGCTGCTGCTGTTGCTGCTGCGGGCTGAGCTGGCCCACCTGCCGATGCGGCCGCACGCTGTGCACTCGCCGAAGTTCGGGCGTCGAAGGCCGCGACAGACCGCGCGGCGCCGCGATGGGGGGCAGCAACGCCGCCGCTGCCCGGGCCGCCTCAGCCGCCTCCGCAACTGCCGCGGCCGGCAGCGGGTGGACTTGGCGCCCGGAACTTCTTGGCGAGTTCAGCGGAGAGTCGTCTTCGCTGGCTCCGTTGTTGCGGCAGATCCTCGAGCTACGGATGGTTCGGTATTTTGTCTGGCGCTTCGGCAGCAGCGACGGCCTAATTGGCGGTGACGGCGTTGACGGCGTCGAGGGTGACGATGGGGTCCTCGAAGTCACCGGGGTTCGAGGCATCGACATTGTTCTGGGCGAGCTTGGGGTCGACGGTTTGGAGCTGCACGGCTGTGGCGGGCTTCGAAGCTGTGCAGGCGCTGGCGGAGGCAACTCGGGGGTCAGCAGGGGCAGCTGGGGGGTCAGCAGGGGCAGCTGGGGGGTCAGCAGGGGCAGCTGGGGGGTCATCGGGGGCAGCTCGGGGGTCGACGGTCGGCTGTGCTGCCACGCGACGCCCGCTTTTCGGCGTCGAAGTTTCCCTGGCGAATCCCGAGCGCCAGTCGCGGTCGCAACGACTGCCTCCTCGGCGGGAGCCGCTCGGGAGGAGGGCGCCAGCGTGCCGTCTGCCGAAACGGTTGCGGCCGTGTCCAAGTCGGAGGACGAGTCGGTATCGTCGTACTCGGACGTGTCGGATTCGTCCGTATCTGTGTCCGAGTCGCTGATGGTGCTGGCCTGACGGGGGGTGCTGCAGCGGCTGGCCGAGGGGAGCTCAGGCGGCCTGCAGCGGATGGGAGAGCGGTTCTGGTGTTGCAACACTCAGGTGAAAACTTTCAAAAATGATATAGAGGTGAGATTCCAAGGCGCACAGAGGTGAGATTCCAGAGAACACAGAGGTGAGATTCCAAGGCGCACAGAGGTGAGATTCCAGAGAACACAGAGGTGAGATTCCAAGGCGCACAGAGGTGAGATTCCAGAGAACACAGAGGTGAGATTCCAGAGAACACAGAGGTGAGATTCCAGAGAACACAGAGGTGAGATTCCAGAGAACACAGAGGTGAGATTCCAGAGGACACAGAGGTGAGATTCCAGAGAACACAGAGGTGAGATTCCAGAGAACACAGAGGTGAGATTCCAGAGAACACAGAGGTGAGATTCCAAGGGGCACAGAGGTGAGATTCCAGAGAACACAGAGGTGAGATTCCAGAGAACAAAGAGGTGAGATTCCAGAGGACACTGAGGTGAGATTCGAGAGAACACAGGTGAGATTCCAGAGGACACAGAGGTGAGATTCCAGAGGACACAGAGGTGAGATTCGAGAGAACACAGGTGAGATTCCAGAGGACACAGAGGTGAGATTTCAGAGGACACAGAGGTGAGATTCCAGAGAACACAGAGGCGAGATTCCAGAGAACACAGAGATGAGATTCCAGAGGACACAGAGGTGAGATTCCAGAGGACACAGAGGTAAGATTCCAAGGGGCACAGAGGCGAGATTCCAGAGGACACAGAGGTGAGATTCCAGAGGACACAGGGGTGACCACTCTCAGAAGGACACAGGTGGCAACCCCTTTTGTACATAGCGGCTACGAACAAAGACACAGGTGGCAACCCCCTAATGTACATAGCGGCTACTAACAAAGACACAGTTGGCAACCCCCCGCAGGACACAAAGGGCCACTGTCATATCTAACTGAAAAAAGACTCCTCTCGCTAACTTCACCTGTCCTTCTGCAGCTTGCTGAGGAAGCTGGCAGCCTCATCCTGGCTGAACCGCACGGCCACCTGCAGCGCGGTGCCGAGGCTGCACCGCTGGGCTGCCACGGTGGCGCCTCTCGTGGCCAGCAGGCGCAGCATCTCGACGTGGCCCAGGCGGGCCGCCAGAGTGAAGGGAGTGTGGCAGTCCGCCTGCCGGTTGGCCGCAATGTCCAGCCGGGCTCCGAACTCCACCAGCAGGCGGGCGAAGTCCAGGTGGTTCCGCTCGCAGGCCAGGTGCATGGCGGTGTAGCCGGTGTCCCGCTGCAGGTCCGTGTCCGCCCCGGCCCGCAGGAGCTGCTCGCCGACTGTCCGGTGGCCCAGCGCGGCGCACAGCATCAGCGGGGTCCGCCGAACTCTGTCACGAGCGTCGACATTTGCCTGAGCGTCAATGAGGGCGGCAACGGCGGCGGAGGCGTTCTCCCTGGCCGCGATGTGCAGCGCCGAGGCTCCGGACTCGCTGTCGGAGTCGTCCAGCCTAGCGCCGGCCTTCAGCAGCAGGCGGATCATGTCGGGCAGGTTGGCCCAGGCCGCGCGCATCAGCGGCGTCATTCTGTGGTTGTCGGAGTCGCGGCCGTTCACATCAACGTGGCTCTGGCGGAGCAGCTCGCCGACGCGGCCGAGGTCGTTCTGGGCGACGCAGCGGAACAGCGCCTGCTGCTGGCGCTGCGGGGACTCGGCCAGCATGTCCGGGAGGGTCTCAGAGCCGGATCTGCCTCTGCGTCCCTCTGTCTCTTCTGCTCTGACTCACCTGCTTTGGAGCAGCCTTTTTTGCTTTGCCCGACTGGTTGAATTTTGCTTTTTTCTGGCGTCTGAGCCAACCTGAGAGCCCGAGTCCCATGCGCTCAGGGGGTGTGCTGCCCACTGCCCTATCTGCGGCTACCAGGCCTCTCTAACCATATCAGCCTTCGGACCTGCGCTCGGATCGGATAGGCCACTGCGACCTTCGCTGAGTCCCGAGTACTTTCTGCCCCCGGCTCTGCTTTGCCTGCCAGCTCTTCTGCCCCGCAGCGACAGCACTACCGGTTGCTGCCGGACAAGCCGCTCTCCCGCCCTCCCCACTCCTCTAGAAGTGCAGAAGCGAACGTCGGGGTCAGCCAAACAGTCAGTATTACGGCGGTATCTGCAGTACAGACTCAGAAGTGCTCTGAACTCCTGCTCAGCTCACTACTGCTGGCACAGCGACCTCACTGAGTGAAAGATTTTTTCAAGTTCAAATTTATTGACTTGTTTTCAGTTCAGCTGCGTCACTGCTGTGTGTTGTTTATTCATGAATGACTTGAATATGAGTAAGACGGCTGGAGCAGCAATAAAAGCACTTCAGTTTACATGAGTTCTACTTGAAAATAAATAGAACGCACTGGTGAGCACACCTGATGAGCACACCTGGTGAGCACACCTGATGAGCACACCTGGTGAGCACACCTGATGAGCACACCTGGTGAGCACACCTGATGAGCACACCTGGTGGGCACACCTGGTGAGCACACCTGATGAGCACACCTGGTGAGCACACCTGATGAGCACACCTGGTGGGCACACCTGATGAGCACACCTGATGAGCACACCTGATGAGCACACCTGATGAGCACACCTGGTGAGCACACCTGATGAGCACACCTGATGAGCACACCTGGTGAGCACACCTGATGAGCACACCTGATGAGCACACCTGGTGAGCACACCTGATGAGCATACCTGATGAGCACACCTGGTGAGCATACCTGATGAGTGATAAGCACACCTAGTGAGCATATCTGATAAGTGATGAGCACACCTGGTGAGCATATCTGATGAGTGATGAGCACACCTGATGAGCACACCTGATGAGCACACCTGATGAGCACACCTGGTGAGCACACCTGATGAACACACCTGATGAGCACACCTGGTGAGCACACCTGATGAGCACACCTGATGAGCACACCTGGTGAGCACACCTGATGAGCACACCTGATGAGCACACCTGATGAGCACACCTGATGAGCACACCTGGTGAGCACACCTGATGAGCACACCTGATGAGCACACCTGATGAGCACACCTGATGAGCACACCTGGTGAGCACACCTGATGAGCACACCTGATGAGCACACCTGGTGAGCACACCTGATGAGCACACCTGATGAGCACACCTGGTGAGCACACCTGATGAGCATACCTGATGAGCACACCTGGTGAGCATACCTGATGAGTGATAAGCACACCTAGTGAGCATATCTGATAAGTGATGAGCACACCTGGTGAGCATATCTGATGAGTGATGAGCACACCTGATGAGCACACCTAAACTATAAGTTTTACAATTGCCTTTAAATTGAAATCCTTGAAATTTTCTACAATCACAAAGCAAAATTTATTTCAAATTCTTTGCCACACTACTTGTTAGTAAGCAATGATATCTCACGGAAAATTTAATACAAGCATAATGCTTCATAAAAAAATGCGCAGATAGCTTTGATCAGATCTTAATGCCAGGTTCTCTGGCTGTCAGGCTCAGGTCAGACCGCATTATCGCCGTTAATCAGGCACTCCTGACCAAAGTTAATTGTCTCAGCCAGCTGGCACACGCAGGGAATGTTGGTCTGGGTGTGGCGCTGCACCCTCGGTCTCGGCAGCTTGTGCCTCAGCAGCCAGTTGCAGTACTGCGAGCTGTAGCTCAGGAACAGGAACTTGGCCAAAGCCTGCGGGATTCCCGGTATATGATTCTATTTTTAGCATCAGTAGAAGTCTATAGCAGGAGCTGAGGAGCAGGAACTTGGCCAAAGCCTGCGGGATTCCCGGTATAGGATTCTATTTTTAGCTTCAGTAGAAGTCTATAGCAGGAGCTGAGGAGCAGGAACTTGGCTAAGGCCTGAGGGATTCCCGATATAGGATTCTATTTTTAGCTTCAGTAGAAGTCTATAGCAGGAGCTGAGGAGCAGGAACTTGGCTAAGGCCTGAGGGATTCCCGGTAGATGATTCTATTTTTAGCATCAGTAGAAGTCTATAGCAGGAGCTGAGGAGCAGGAACTTGGCTAAGGCCTGAGGGATTCCCGGTATATGATTCTATTTTTAGCATCAGTAGAAGTCTATAGCAGGAGCTGAGGAGCAGGAACTTGGTCAAAGCCTGTGGGATTCCGGTATATGATTCTATTTTTAGCATCAGTAGAAGTCTATAGCAGGAGCTGAGGAGCAGGAACACCAACTATAGCTCCTAGATATTTTTGTGCGTTTTTTGCTTAACGGATTGCCGATATGTATCTAAATAAATATTGTAGCTCCTAGGCCACAATTGGCATTAGAACAATGAACTGTAAGAGGCCATGGTATTCTAGGCGCAACAAGGTGCTCAAGACCTAGAGTTTGGATTGGAAAGCCTCGCAACGAACTGAGCCCCACCGCCTTCCCCAGCTGCCCTGGGCCTTTCAACCTGTCAGCTCAGATCTCTTTTCCGCCGTGGGATCCGAGCGGATCAGCGCGGGGCCTTGCTGGCTGCGAGAGGCGGGAAAAATAGATATCGGCATCAGGGAGGGGGTAAATCTCCCCACCAAAGCCTCCAGGATCCTCTCTTCCCCTTTACTGCCCGCGCCAACCCCCTCACCCACCGCTCATCATCGAGAAAAAGGAAAAAGTGCGCCCCAGATGAATGAATTGGCTGAGCTGAGCAGAGAAGAGCAGAGCAGAGCTAGCGTATTCCGACAAGGAGAGCTGGAACCAGGAATCTGGATTGCCAACTCTACTCTGAAGCCTTCAAGTAGTTTAATCTATCATGAATTCTTTAAACTTGGCCTCAGATCAAGGCTGAAACAATTCTGTGTACTTGAGAAGAAACTCATTGCATTCAAAGCAGAAAGCTATGAGCAACAGTTTGATTGACATAGAAAGTTTTGATGCAGAAAAGATTTTTATTTAGAATCAGGGATCAAAATAAATGAAAGCTTTTGACTAGCAGGGATCCCGGCAAAAGCCGTGAGAACTGCAGGGAAGTCGACCGCTCCCGCCCCAACCTAGCTCAAGGCCTCCTTGACTCTCGCTGACCGGCAGCTCCCAGCCTCTACTCGGGAAATTAACACTCGCCCAGGGACCGCAAGCTGGAGAGTTTATTGAGAAGCCGCCTTCCCCCCGAGCAGGATGGGGCGGTGAGGCTGGGCTGGGCATTGCGTGAGCTTCGCTCGACCTGCTCGGTGCTTCATCAGCCGAGCTGCTGCTGCTGCGCGTGTTTTCGCATCCGAATTTCCTGACGAGACTCAGCCTTTGACCTTCTGCCCAGAAACTTCATTTTTTGCTCTTTGATCCACAACTGCCGCGATTGATGGGATGCCCGGCTTCCTCATTCGTACGGGGGAATTGAGCTGCTTTGATGTGGGATTATTGATCCGCAATAGGATTAACATGCCGACTCGGGTGGTCTGTGAGCTCGAGTGGCCTTGTGGCTGATCCCCGCTGCTGTCGTGTCCTGCAGCCTGCGCCCTGCCCGCTCCGCCCCCTCAGCACTTGTCTGCCTAAATGACTGCTGTCAGCGAATCTTCTCCATCTCTTACCCTCTCCCTTCTGTCTCACCCTATCTATTACCCTCTCCCTTCTGTCTCACCCTATCTCTTCCCCTCTCCCTTCTGTCTCACCCTATCTCTTCCCCTCTCCCTTCTGTCTCACCCTATCTCTTACCCTCTCCCTTCTCCCTCGCCCTATCTCTCACCCACTCCCTTCTGTCTCACCCTATCTCTTCCCCTCTCCCTTCTGTCTCACCCTATCTCTTCCCCTCTCCCTTCTGTCTCACCCTATCTCTTACCCTCTCCCTTCTCCCTCGCCCTATCTCTCACCCACTCCCTTCTGTCTCACCCTATCTCTTACCCTCTCCCTTCTGTCTCACCCCATCCCTCACCCTCTCCCTTCTCCCTCGCCCTATCTACCTATACCCTAAGCTACTGGAATTGTGTTTGTACAGGAATGACTTTGAATTTGACAAAATGATTTTCCTACAACTTAGAGGTACAGCCATGGGGCGCATATTTGCGCCCAGCTATGCCTGTCTGTTCGTGAGCCTCTGGGAGGAAACTGCCCTGAGAACTGCTCTTTATAAGCCGAATATTTATTTTAGGTACATAGATGATATTGAGGCGGAAGGCCTTTTAGTTCGATAGATGTAATGGCAGCGAAGATGTTGCACTGCATTGCGCGTATATTTATACAAGTGAAAACAGCGCGAGATTATTGAGGGGCCAAGGGAGGTGCGCACATGTGGCGTGGCGTGATTGGCTACGCCAACCCCCCTGGCTTAGCGAGACGGCTAGCGCGGTGCGCCACCACCCCACCTCAGCTAGACAGAGGTTGGTGGGGGGGTTTCCAGTGCGGCTGCACTGGTGCTGCTGGTCGCATAGTCTGGCCGCCACAATATATTCATTCACTGGAACCACCCGGCTGAAGCTCTGACAGAATTTGTTCGACACCTAAATTCAATCAACCCC
This sequence comes from Macrostomum lignano, assembly GCA_002269645.1. NCBI lineage: Eukaryota > Metazoa > Platyhelminthes > Macrostomidae > Macrostomum > Macrostomum lignano. Next base: position 88,073 of record NIVC01000745.1, on the reverse strand, counting down.
AACATCAAACTCACCGTCAGCTCCTCATCAACTGAGGTCAGTTTCCTTGACATGACCATCAAGAAAGCTGAAAACCGCTTCACAACACAACTGTTTTCGAAAGAAACAGACACCCATAGATTGTTGCACCGACAGTCCTTCCATCCGTCACACACCTTCAAGGGGGTAGTAAAATCCCAAGTCCTTCGGTACGCTCGTATCTGTGATGACTACAAGTCTTTCAACGACGCTTTCAATTCTTTAAAATCGGAACTCAAGCAATTAGGCTACTCGAAGATTTTTCTTAGAAACTGCAAAAAGGATGTCCTCATACTTATGAACTGGACTGCAGGACCAACGACCAATCTGGGTCTGCTTCCCAAAGGGTTCCATCCCTGTGGGTCATCCCGCTGCAAATGCTGCACCCACTCACCGCCTGCTCTCTCCGCCCAGGGGCTGAAACCGGCTTCTGGTTTTTTAATCTCTCAGAGCCTGTCCTGTGGCTCCAAGAGCATCATCTATGGCATCTCCTGTAACCAGTGCCACCCTGGGAAAATCCTCTATGTAGGGATGACTAGAAGAACAATGAGAGATAGAATGAACCAGCACAGGTCAAATATTAACAGGAGAGTCGTTACTTCGGGGTCAGAGCACTTTCTCACCCCCAATCACTCGATTGCAAACTTTGTCTCCATTGCTATCGAACAAGTTCTTAATAACAACAAAATCGAACTAAGGGAAGAAATCTGGATTAAAAAACTGGGGACTGACAAACCGCCAGGTACGAACATCAGGGTCGACAATCATCTTCTCCGACCCATCCCAATGGTCCTTCCTTTTCACCCATCTACGGTCTGGCTTGCCAACGAGATTGCTAAAAACTTTGAGAAGCTACAAAATAAACCAGGCTCCCGCATACTGCCCGCATTTACACGGCAACGAAATTTACAGAGCCTCCTGGCTCCCAATAAGTTAAAGTCTCAGCCAGGAAACCACTGAATCGTTTTAACCAATGCGCTCTTTTTACCTATAGAACTACAATACTTATTCACTTTGTCGTGTATTTTATTCAAACTGATTGACTGTACGCGCAAATATCGATTTTTATGCTCCCACCCTCAATACCGCATTTTATTTAATCGTACTTCGAAAAAACAATTTTTTAATATACTAAATATACCTCAGGGACAAGTTAGAGCGAGAATGAAGCCAGTTTAAATGTACACCCCTCATATGTACAGCAGCTCAGCGACTTTTTAGACTGAGAAAACTAATACTTAAAAGACCAACTTGCACTGCATGAAACACTGATTTTTGGCCTGACGAAGAGCCCAGAGGCTCGAAACCGGTAGCCCATGCTAAATTAATTATTTTTTTAAACACGCCGTGACCTCTCTTCTCTCTCTCTCTACCTCTCACCCACTCCCTTCTGTCTAACCCTATCTCTTACCCTCTCCCTTCTGTCTCACTCTATCTCTTACCCTCTCCCTTCCGTCTCACCCCATCCCTCACCCTCTCCCTTCTCCCTCGCCCTATCCCTCACCCTCTCCCTTCTCCCTCGCCCTATCTCTCACCCTCTCCCTTCTGTCTCACCTATGTCTCTCACCTTTTTCTGCGCCGCAGGGAGTCGGTGCAGTCCGACTGCATCTTCGGCAGCTGCCGATTCCCGAGCTGCCGCCTGCTGCTGCTGAGTCGGCGGAGGCAGCTGTGGCGGCTGTTGCGTCTCAGGACCGAGCAGCGCCGTCGCGCTGGGGTCATTTGAGGTCATCGCAGATCGACGAATCTGATCGATTATTCGCGTGAGCTGCGGACGGGGTTCGATTCTGAATTGGGACTCTGGAGTGGGATCTGGCTGCGAACACTGCGGGACTCGAAGGGGATTCGATCCCAACTGCGGGACTCGAAAGGGGATTCGATCCCAACTGCGGGACTCGAAAGGGGATTCGATCCCAACTGCTGGACTCGAAGGGGATTCGATCCCAACTGCGGGACTCGAAAGGGGATTCGATCCCAACTGCGGGACTCGAAGGGGATTCGATCCCAACTGCTGGACTCGAAGGGGATTCGATCCCAACTGCGGGACTCGAAAGGGGATTCGATCTCAACTGCTGGACTCGAAGGGGATTCGATCCCAACTGCGGGACTCGAAGGGGATTCGATCCCAACTGCGGGACTCGAAGGGGATTCGATCCCAACTGCTGGACTCGAAAGGGATTCGATTCCAACTGCTGGACTCGAAGGGGATTCGATCCCAACTGCGATCCCAACTGCGGGACTCGAAAGGGGATTCGATCCCAACTGCTGGACTCGAAGGGGATTCGATCCCAACTGCTGGACTCGAAGGGGATTCGATCCCAACTGCTGGACTCGAAGGGGATTCGATCCCAACTGCGATCCCAGCTCACCTTCCTCGAGAAGCGCGCCTTGGACAGCAGCTCGGGCTTGTCGAACATTCGCGTCATGTGGGACTGGACCGGCGAGGAATTTTAGGGATGGGATCATTTTTTAGGATTTCTGTTGCAGGTAAAATATTATTCTCAGGAAAAAATTAAGCGCACAGACCAAGCAAGCTCACCAAGCAGGGCTCCGGGTCGAAGTAGAGAAATGCCACCTTTTCGGGTTTTTTAAATTTTTCTTGTCAAGGAAAACCAGTGGCAATGGTTTCATTAGGATCATCTGATTCCTTGTGGTAGAATTTCTTCCCCATACTATGAGCTAGTTTTCCCCACCGCATAATCAGCCAACCTGATCTGCAGCTCCCGGAGGCTCCAGCTGAGCACTTTCCCTGACCAGTCCATTATGCTCAGAGGCAGCACGCAGGCCCTTCACTCATCTGCTGAGCCGGCTCTGAGCACCTCGAGCCTTTTAGCAACCCTTCTCGACTCTCTCGCCACTTCCCCCATCAATCTCTACCAGCTTCCCCTCTCGCCTCCCTTTTTCTACTTTCCATTTAGCAGCTGTGGGGAATTTTCTGGGCGCCGGGAAATCGTTTAAGAGCGCGCGGATTAGAGCGGAGGGGGTGGCGCCAGGAAGCTGGGGCTGAACACGGGCGTGGGAAGGTGCTGATGAGTTATCTGGGGGAGTCAGAAACCGAGATTGGTAGCGAGATGAGCTGGGACTCCGCGATTCTCTGTGATTAGATCTCTGCGATTCTCTATGATTAGATCTATGCGATTCTCTATGATTAGATCTCCGCGATTCTCTATGATTAGATCTCTGCGATTCTCTATGATTAGATCTCCGCGATTCTCTATGATTAGATCTCTGCGATTCTCTATGATTAGATCTATGCGATTCTCTATGATTAGATCTCCGCGATTCTCTATGATTAGATCTATGTGATTCTCTATGATTAGACCTCCGCGATTCTCTATGATTTGATCTCCGCGATTATCTATGATTAGATCTATGCGATTCCCTATGATGAGTTTTCCGTGATTCTCTATGATTAGATCTCCGCGATTCTCTATGATTAGATCTCCGCGATTCTCTATGATTAGATCTCCGCGATTCTCTATGATTAGATCTATGTGATTCTCTATGATTAGACCTCCACGATTCTCTATGATTTGATCTCCGCGATTCTCTATGATTAGATCTATGCGATTCCCTATGATGAGTTTTCCGTGATTCTCTATGATTAGATCTCCGCGATTCTCTATGATTAGATCTCCGCGATTCTCTATGATTAGATCTCCGCAATTCTCTATGATTAGATCTCCGCGATTCTCTATGATTAGATCTATGCGATTCTCTATGATTAGACCTCCGCGATTCTCTATGATTAGATCTCCGCGATTCTCTATGATTAGATCTATGCGATTCCCTATGATGAGTTTTCCGTGATTCTCTATGATTAGATCTCCCTAATTATATTATTACCATTTCTACAATTAGATATTCATCATTAGATCTCAATGACTAAATCCGCTCATAGCGCACAAAAGGATACGGTGAGGATATCGCAAGAGCAGGTGAGGTACTCGTAGTCAAGAACAGTAAGCAAGATTTTCCTCCTTAGCAACAGCCTGTTCACGTGAACGTTGAGCCGCCTGGAGTGACTGGACATCTGCAATGAGTGGAATGGGTGATGGAATGGGTGATGGAATGGGTGATGGAATGGGTGATGGAATGGGTAATGGAATGGGTGATGGAATGGGTGATGGAATGGGTGATGGAATGGGTGATGGAATGGGTAATGGAATGGGTGATGGAATGGGTGATGGAATGGGTGATGGAATGGGTGATGGAATGGGTGATGGAATGGGTGATGGAATGGGTAATGGAATGGGTGATGGAATGGGTGATGGAATGGGTGATGGAATGGGTAATGGAATGGGTGATGGAATGGGTGATGGAATGGGTGATGGAATGGGTGATGGAATGGGTGATGGAATGGGTGATGGAATGGGTGATGGAATGGGTGATGGAATGGGTGATGGAATGGGTGATGGAATGGGTGATGGAACGGGTGATGGAATGGGTGATGGAATGGGTGATGGAATGGGTGATGGAATGGGTGATGGAATGGGTGATGGAATGGGTGATGGAATGGGTGATGGAATGGGTGATGGAACGGGTGATGGAATGGGTGATGGAATGGGTGATGGAATGGGTGATGGAATGGGTGATGGAATGGGTGATGGAATGGGTAATGGAATGGGTGATGGAATGGGTGATGGAATGGGTGATGGAATGGGTAATGGAATGGGTGATGGAATGGGTGATGGAATGGGTGATGGAATGGGTGATGGAATGGGTGATGGAATGGGTGATGGAATGGGTGATGGAATGGGTGATGGAATGGGTGATGGAATGGGTGATGGAATGGGTGATGGAATGGGTGATGGAATGGGTGATGGAATGGGTGATGGAACGGGTGATGGAATGGGTGATGGAATGGGTGATGGAATGGGTGATGGAATGGGTGATGGAATGGGTGATGGAATGGGTGATGGAATGGGTGATGGAATGGGTGATGGAATGGGTGATGGAATGGGTGATGGAATGGGTGATGGAATGGGTGATGGAATGGGTGATGGAATGGGTGATGGAATGGGTGATGGAATGGGTGATGGAATGGGTAATGGAATGGGTGATGGAATGGGTGATGGAATGGGTGATGGAATGGGTGATGGAATGGGTGATGGAATGGGTGATGGAATGGGTGATGCAATGGGTGATGGAATGGGTGATGGAATGGGTGATGCAATGGGTGATGGAATGGGTAATGGAATGGGTGATGGAATGGGTGATGGAATGGGTGATGGAATGGGTGATGCAATGGGTGATGGAATGGGTGATGGAATGGGTGATGCAATGGGTGATGGAATGGGTGATGCAATGGGTGATGGAATGGGCCGGTTTCAGTCCGGAAATGAAAATGCTTCATGACTGGAGCAACAGTTAAAAAAGAGTTTTTGAAGGCAATTTCAGAAAGGAGTTATCTTGGCGATCGAATTCGAAAAGCAGATCTGCAGGCGGGAGAGACCGGCTGGAATCAGCTGCTCTCAGCCCTGCTTTAATTTGGGGGCGCAGCTGTGCGATACTCTGGCTGGGGATAAAATTGATTGAGACGGCCGAGAATATCTTCGTCTAGCCTTACAGAGCCTTGAATGATGAAGACAGCATGGGGATGAAAGGCGGGTTTCCGCTGCCTGAGGCGCACAGACCCGAGACCTCAATAAGAAATGTTTTTGACACTGTTGATTTTTATTGTTAGTTCTCTCGCTGACTGGAAAATTGAAACTGACGGCTGAGGCGCGAGGCTTGAGGAGGATATTTTTCATTTGTAAAATTTCCTTTAAACTTTATTGCATAGTCTGAGGCGACTAGAGGGCAGCGCGTCTGTCTGGCGGTGGGTCAGTTAGTCTGTGGGTCAGTCAGTCTGTGGGTCAGTCAGTCTGTGGGTCAGTCAGTCTGTGGGTCAGTCAGTCTGTGGGTCAGTCAGTCTGTGGGTCAGTCAGTCTGTGGGTCAGTCAGTCTGTGGGTCAGTCAGTCTGTGGGTCATTCAGTCTGTGGGTCAGTCAGTCTGTGGGTCAGTCAGTCTGTGGGTCAGTCAGTCTGTGGGTCAGTCAGTCTGTGGGTCAGTCAGTTTGTGGGTCAGTCAGTCTGTGGGTCAGTCAGTCTGTGGGTCAGTTAGTCTGTGGGTCAGTCAGTCTGTGGGTCAGTCAGTCTGTGGGTCAATCAATCAGTGGGTCAAGCATATAGGTGAGTCAGTTGGTCGGTGAGTTAAACTGTTGGCAATCCCTATTAGGGATAATTGAAAATCTGAAAGCTCGCGACTCACCCGCGCTCTCAGCAGCTTCCAAGTGAGCAGCCCGGCGATGAAGAAGAACCAGGCGATCATGAAGAACATCCCGATGCCCAGGTCCGAGCGGTGGCCGCCTGCGGGAGCCGAGACATCGGAGGGATGAAGTCTGGGGACCTGGTAGGGATGAAGCTTCGGATCTGAGAGGGTGGGGATCTGAGAGGCTGAGGATCTTGGAGGGTGGGGATCTGAGAGGGTGGGGATCTGAGAGGGTGGGGATCTGAGAGGGTGGGGATCTGAGAGGGTGGGGATCTGAGAGGGTGGGGATCTGGGAGGGTGAGGATCTGGGAGGGTGAGGATCTAGGAGGGTGAGGATCTGGGAGGGTGAGGATCTGGGAGGGTGGGGATCTAGGAGGGTGGGGATCTGAGAGGGTGGGGATCTAGGAGGGTGGGGATCTGGGAGGGTGAGGATTTGAGAGGGTGGGGATCTAGGAGGGTGGGGATCTGGGAAGGTGAGTATCTGAGAGGGTGGGGATCTGAGGATTTCCACTCTCGCGACTGGAGGCACTTTACTGACCCTCGCGAGCGGGAGGCGCAACTCTGCGATGTTCCCATTGTAAATTATCAAAAATCCAGCAGCCATAAAACTTGGAGCCTGATTTTCCAGTTTTTTTTAAACTGAATTCGCGGCCTCCTTTCTGGCCCGGCCCCCCTCATTAGCTAAAATTTATTGCTTTTAGCTGAAAACCTGCCGAAGCCAATAAAAGTGGATCCCGGCTGTGCGCTTACTGTACCGCCAGCCCAGGGTGCCGGCTGTCCACACCAGGAGGCTCAGGCAGATCAGCAGCCCGTACTGGAACACCCGGTTGAACAGCAGGGTGGCGCAGCGCACCTTCGGGTCCCGCCGGAGCAGGTCGACAACTTCGCAATATTCGCTGTGAGACACCTGCGGCGCAGGAGTTAGATGTTGATGATGAAGCCCTTATCCTATTCTACACCCACCCCACTCCGCACCCATCCCCCTCGGCACCCACCCCAATGCGCATCCACCCCACTCCTCACACCCTACTTTGCAGCCACCCCGCTCCACACACACCCCACTTCACACCCACCCCACTCCGCAGCCACCCCGCTCAACACACCCCACTTCACACCCACCCCACTCCGCAGCCACCCCACTCCACACACCCTACTTTGCAGCCACCCCACTCCACACACCCTACTTTGCAGCCACCCCACTCCACACACCCTACTTTGCAGCCACCCCACTCCACACACCCTACTTTGCAGCCACCCCACTCCACACACCCTACTTTGCAGCCACCCCACTCCACACACCCTACTTTGCAGCCACCCCGCTCAACACACACCCCACTTCACACCCACCCCACTCCGCAGCCACCCCGCTCCACACACACCCCACTTCACACCCACCCCACTCCGCAGCCACCCCGCTCCACACACACCCCACTTCACACCCACCCCACTCCGCAGCCACCCCGCTCCACACACACCCCACTTCACACCCACCCCACTCCGCAGCCACCCCGCTCCACACACACCCCACTTCACACCCACCCCACTCCGCAGCCACCCCGCTCCACACACACCCCACTTCACACCCACCCCACTCCGCAGCCACCCCGCTCCACACACACCCCACTTCACACCCACCCCACTCCGCAGCCAGCCCGTTCCACACCCACCCCAACCCTGCAGCCAGCCCGCTCACACATCCCACACCCACCTGGAACTGCTGCAGCTCGCAGGGCATGGACATCGGATCGATTCTGGCCGAGCAGCAGAAAATGGAAGGCTTGTGAATCCAAACGATGGACCCGTTGATCAGCGCTGAAATAGCGAATGAGGGTTTTGATATGCAGCTGAATTTCAGCCTGAGATTTTTTCCTGACCATTCAGACGAAAATGCCAATTCGGCAATAAAAAATGAGGAAAATTTTCCAAAGCAGATTGGTGATGAGGGAGGGGACAAGCAAAGTCGGCAGAGCATGCAATCCAGCCTCCTCTGCTGCTGAGATGAAGCTTTGAGATTTTCTGTCTAAAGCTGCAGGATTTCGTCAGGGAACCGAGGCCTGCATAGGAATTATTTAAATCCCCTCTGACTCATTAAAGTCGATGGCGCTCACGTGATTATCTTCCAGGTTGAGTGAGGATTTTTAAATGCCAAGCATTCCGACTGCCGAATCAAACCTCAACCCAACCTAAGCCCAAACCCAAATCTGCACCTAACCCCAACCCAACCTAAGCCCAAACCCAAATCTACACCTAACCCAACCCAACCTAAGCCCAGACCCAAAGCTACACCTAACCCCAACCCAACCTAAGCCCAGACCCTAAGCTACACCTAACCCCAACCCAACCTAAGCCCAGACCCTAAGCTACACCTAATCCCAACCCAACCTAAGCCCAAACCCAAAGCTACACCTAACCCAACCCAACCTAAGCCCAAACCCAAAGCTACACCTAACCCAACCCAACCTAAGCCCAGACCCAAAGCTACACCTAACCCCAACCCAACCTAAGCCCAGACCCTAAGCTACACCTAACCCAACCCAACCTAAGCCCAAACCCAAATCTACACCTAACCCAACCCAACCTAAGCCCAAACCCAAAGCTACACTTAACCCCAACCCAACCTAAGCTCAAACCCAAAGCTACACCTAACCCAACCCAACCTAAGCCCAAACCCAAAGCTACACCTAACCCAACCCAACCTAAGCCCAAACCCAAAGCTACACCTAGCCCCAACCCAACCTAAGCCCAAACCCAAATCTACACCTAGCCCAACCCAACCTAAGCCCAAACCCAAAGCTACACCTAACCCCAACCCAACCTAAGCCCAAACCCAAATCTACACCTAGCCCCAACCCTATCTAAGCCCAAACCCAAAGCTACACCTAACCCCAACCCAACCTAAGCCCAAACCCAAATCTACACCTAGCCCCAACCCTACCTAAGCCCAAACCCAAAGCTACACCTAACCCCAACCCAACCTAAGCCCAAACCCAAATCTACACCTAGCCCCAACCCTACCTAAGCCCAAACCCAAAGCTACACCTAACCCCAACCCAACCTAAGCCCAAACCCAAAGCTACACCTAACCCCAACCCAATCTAAGCCCAAACCCAAATCTAACCTAACCCCAACCCAACCTAAGCCCAAACCCAAAGCTACACCTAACCCCAACCCAACCTAAGCCCAAACCCAAATCTACACCTAGCCCCAACCCTACCTAAGCCCAAACCCAAAGCTACACCTAACCCCAACCCAACCTAAGCCCAAACCCAAAGCTACACCTAACCCCAACCCAACCTAAGCCCAAACCCAAATCTAACCTAACCCCAACCCTACCTAAGCCCAAACCCAAAGCTACACCTAATCCTAACCCAAACCTAAACCTAAAACCTAAACTCTAACCTAAATTCTCGGCAGTCAATTCTCGTGCTTCCCAACTGACGGGTGAATTTCAAGGCATTCACAAGTAAAATTTGATAATCATAAGCCACATTTGTGAAACTTGTACAGCTTTGACTGACCAGAGACTGGCTGCAAACTTTAGGAATTCGGGCAGATCCGCAGTGGCAGTGAAACATCGCCTCCAGTTCTGCAGTGCGTCACCGCACAGCTGCCCAAGGCACTTGCTTGGCTCGTGTATGCCAATACCGCCTTCCAGCAGCACAGCTGCATCATTTTTCTTCAGACAGACTGTGCAGCCCCGCCTAATCTCCCCCCAATATACTTCACGGTCCGGCTGCTCCGCTGAAAAAGCCGCGGCACCCGGGGGCGGCCTGCCATTCACATCCCCCCCGTCTCCCGTTGTCTCCGCTGCGGCCGCCCCGCTAGCCTTGTTAGCTCTGCGCTTTCCGCTCCAGTGGCGGCGCGCCTTCCAGCCTCCTCCGTCTCTCTGTCTGCCTATCTATCAGCCTCATCGGTTTTCCCCTTGCTGCCAGCAGCAGCGATGGGACACGCATGGCGCGGCATGGTGGCACTCGGAACCAGCATGAGCTCGGTTCGATTGGTGCTTGCTCGGCGCCTATGCTGACAGGATTCTAGTGGCGCCTATCCTGACATGACTCTAGTGGCGCCTATCCTGACATGACTCTAGTGGTGGCTATCCTGACATGATTCTAGTGGTGCCTATCCTGACATGACTTTAGTAGCGCCTATCCTGACATGACTCTAGTGGTGCCTATCCTGACATGACTCTAATGGCGCCTATCCTGACATGACTCTAGTAGCGCCTATCCTGACATGACTCTAGTGGTGCCTATCCTGACATGACTTTAGTAGCGCCTATCCTGACATGACTCTAGTAGCGCCTATCCTGACATGACTCTAGTGGCGCCTATCCTGACATGACTCTAGTAGCGCCTATCCTGACATGACTCTAGTGGCGCCTATCCTGACATGACTCTAGTGGCGCCTATCCTGACATGACTCTAGTAGCGCCTATCCTGACATGACTCTAGTAGCGCCTATCCTGACATGACTCTAGTAGCGCCTATCCTGACATGACTCTAGTAGCGCCTATCCTGACATGACTCTAGTAGCGCCTATCCTGACATGACTCTAGTAGCGCCTATCCTGACATGACTCTAGTAGCGCCTATCCTGACACAACTCTAGTGGCGCCTATCCGGACAGAACACCCGAAGGTGGCTTTTGACACTACAGAAAAGACTCAAATTGACATCCTTGATGTTGGGCTTAAATTGAGTCTCGTAACACCCCGGAACTACGCGTAAAACCCTAGCAGCAGCAGCCGCAGCCGCAGCGAGTCCTCACGCGACCCAAACACCCGAGCCAGTTAAAGAAGAGAGCGCGCCAAGAATTTCGGGCGGAATTGAAAAAGAACGAAGGGCAGGGGAGGGGCTGCCACTGGATGCCCCGGTCCGCATCTGTTTGCCAAGCTGCCAGTCCGGCGAGACGTTGCCACCCCTCCCCCCCCCCCCCGGGGGAATTCAAGAACCTGACGCCGGTCGCATTTTATTAATCCGGGGGACAGAGATTAGAGGGGCCCTCCTGCAGCTGGCGAGGGCGTGTTGGAGACCGGCCGCAAAGTTCGGTTTGGGCCAATATAATCTGACTGCGGATTCGCGACAAGCAGGCAGCCTTCAGACAGGCGGATTTCCGCGGGAAAAACTGCCAGGCCGCCTTGGTCGCCTGGCTAATCCTAGCAGCTCGAGGCCTGAGCCGGTCAGGCAAGCGGCGGGTCGAACAGGAACACCTGGGTTGCCCGGGTCGATGCACGGACACTGCTCTACTCAGGTAGAGATGCAGGGGCGCGGCTGGTGGAGGGATCGGGGCAGAAAGACCGCTAGAGAGTTTGTGGCACCCCTCAGTGAATGGCGCCGCTAAGGAAAAAGCGCCGCTTATATGAACTGGCGCCCCAGATGCCTATGACTCTGTTGCTGGCGCCTCAATAAAAAATCCTGGATACACCCGGGAGAAACAGTGCTCTCTGCTCTTAAAAAATCGAGCAATTTCAATGCAGGCTGGTGTTCTCCCCGAGTTGCGGTCTCGGATGGTGTGGCCTCGGATGATGTGGCCTCGGATGATGTGGCCTCGGATGATGTGGCCTCGGATGGTGTGGCCTCGGATGATGTGGCCTCGGATGATGTGGCCTCGGATGATGTGGCCTCGGATGATGTGGCCTCGGATGGTGTGGCCTCGGATGGTGTGGCCTCGGATGATGTGGCCTCGGATGGTGTGGCCTCGGATGATGTGGCCTCGGATGATGTGGCCTCGGATGATGTGGCCTCGGATGGTGTGGCCTCGGATGATGTGGCCTCGGATGATGTGGCCTCGGATGGTGTGGCCTCGGATGATGTGGCCTCCGATGATGTGGCCTCGGATGATGTGGTCTCGGATGGTGTGGCCTCGGATGATGTGGCCTCCGATGATGTGGCCTCGGATGATGTGGCCTCGGATGGTGTGGCCTCGGATGATGTGGCCTCCGATGATGTGGCCTCGGATGATGTGGCCTCGGATGATGTGGCCTCCGATGATGTGGCCTCGGGTGATGTGGCCTCGGATGATGTCCCACAGCAACATCATCCGAGTATTTAGTATTCAATTTGGTTGGATTTTGTGATGAAAATAATGATTTTTCCATCTCTGCAGTGAATTTTTTGACAAAAATCGGCCTCAAAAAACAACACGATCTTGGAGTGCAGCGTTCTGATGTACTGCTAGTGGTCCTTGGGTTCCGTGGCGACGCTGCACATTGATTTATTATACTCTGCTGGCCTGGGACTTGAGCAACAGTGACAAATTTTCCATTTTATTTTTGCAGTGCCCACTTGCGTCTCTTTTCGTTGGGTTTCTCACCCCATCGGCACTCGTAATTTGAAAGCCCAGCGCGACAGCTCCATCCATCAGCGACACCTCCAGGAAGTGATTATTCAGTCGGACCAGCGCCACTCTCTGCTAAATTGCCTGCACCAGAGGCGGCGAGCTTCAGCGGACAGACGGGGAGACAATTTCCTTGCTTCAAATTGCTTCATTGCTTCAAAGCAATCTACGAAATGAAACGGCGGCCGGTGGACTCGGGCTACTGCAAACTGTTGGCCCAGGCAGCTCTTCTGAGAGCCCGCATTCGTGACCCAGCCCTCATTGTGCGGCCTGGTTCAGCCCTCACCCAAACCCAAATCCTCATTGTGCGGCCTGGTTCAGCCCTCACCCAAACCCAAATCCTCATTGTGCGGCCTGGTTCAGCCCTCACACAAACCTTCAACCCTCATTGTGCGGCCTGGTTCAGCCCTCACCCAAATCCTTAACCCTCATTGTGCGGCCTGGTTCAGCCCTCACCCAAACCCTCAACCCTCATTGTGCGGCCAGGTTCAGCCCTCACCCACCCCTTAACCCCGCTGTGCAGGATGGCTCCTCCCTCACCCAGCCCTCAACCCCCGCTGTGCAGGATGGCTCCGCCCTCAAATCCCGCTGTGCAGGATGGCTCCGCCCTCAACCCCTGCTGTTCAGGATGGCTCCCGCCCTCAACCCCCGCTGTGCAGGATGGCTCCCGCCCTCAACCCCCGCTGTGCAGGATGGCTCCCGCCCTCAACCCCCGCTGTGCAGGATGGCTCCCGCCCTCAAACCCGCTGTGCAGGATGGCTCCCGCCCTCAACCCCCGCTGTGCAGGATGGCTCCCGCCCTCAACCCCGCTGTGCAGGATGGCTCCCGCCCTCAACCCCGCTGTGCAGGATGGCTCCCGCCCTGAACCCCCGCTGTGCAGGATGGCTCCCGCCCTCAACCCCCGCTGTGCAGGATGGCTCCCGCCCTCAACCCCGCTGTGCAGGATGGCTCCCGCCCTGAACCCCCGCTGTGCAGGATGGCTCCCGCCCTGAACCCCCGCTGTGCAGGATGGCTCCCGCCCTGAACCCCCGCTGTGCAGGATGGCTCCCGCCCTCAACCCCGCTGTGCAGGATAGCTCCGCCCTGCCTAACGCACCGTGCTGCTGCCTCAGCGCCCGCAGGTCGCCTTCAACTCACGGTAGTGCACCGAGGGCTGCAGGTCGCAGCTGGCCGCGGCCACCTCGGTAAACCGCTCTTCGCTGGAGTCGCTGCCGCTGCCGCTGTCGCCGTCAGCATCCGCATCGGCAACAGACAGTGACGTCAGCGGCAGGAACTGCGGCGCTGGCGACTCCTCCACGATGGGGCTGAGGCTCTGCAGCTGGTGGTAGCCGCTAGCAGATGCCGACGCCAGCTCTGTAGCAACCGTTACCATGGGAACGGTTTCGCTAACCAGGCGGACGCTGTCCCGAGCAGCCGTCATTTTCAAATAGAGCAGGAGCTTGGGTGATCCTCGGCGCGTTTTCTATGGATTTTGGGAGGCTGGCCGGGTCGCCATCAGCAATGCACTGGAGCAAGGATGCCAGCTGAGCTCCCTGTTTTATTTCTGGTCTGCAGACTGGGGGATTAAGCAGACTTTGATCCCCTCTCCCATTGGTCGCAAGCTCCCCACCCATCCCCAGATCCCGACAATTGGCTACTCAACAGGCCAGCGTGCAGCCGCTCTTCTGCTCAGCTTCATCATCAATTAAGCATTCAGCTGGTTGCACGGGGGCTCATGGCATGGGGAACATGTGCACATGAAAATATCCCAAAGCGGAGACAAGCCAGTCCGGTGCCTTCTCTCTCTGTTATTGGACATTTCTTCAGAGCAGGATGAATGATCCCCTAAACCCCTCACTGATGACCGCTGAGCAGACAATCTGCTTGTAAATGTCTACCTGATTACTTAGACTGGCGCCTATGTAGTATTTCAAATTGGCGCCAATATCAAATCTAGCTATTTTAACCGGCGCTAATATCTAATCAAGTTATTCAAACCGGTGCCAGTATTTAATCAAGTCATTCAAATCGGCGCTAATCTCTATCTAGTAATTTAAACCGGCGCCAATCTCTATCTAGTAATTTAAACCGGCGCCAATCTCTATCTAGTAATTTAAATCGGCACCAATCTCTATCTAGTGATTTAAATCGGCGCCAATCTCTATCTAGTGATTTAAATCGGCGCCAATATCTAATCTAGTAAATCAAGTTGGCGCCAATATATAATGTAGTAATTCTAATCTAGCATTTCACATCGGCGCCAATATCTAATCTAGCTATTTTAACCGGCGCCAATATCTAATCTAGTAAATCAAATCGGCGCCAATATTTAATGTAGTAATTCTATTCTAGCATTTTAAATCAGCGCTAATATCCAATCTAGCTATTCAAACCGGCGCCAATATCTGTCTTCGCAAGTATAACAAATAAAATTCGAAAGCAAAATACCGATTACCGATTAAGACAACAAATAAGCAATGAATTATATAAAAAATAATTTATTGTTAAGGACTGATTCGCAGCCGCAAAAGTACATTGCCACAGATAAGAATGAATTACGCGCCCGTGCCGCCAGGAGAAAAATAAAATGAGGTTAAAATGCAGCCAGCAATGCATAACGCGCAGAGCTTCAATTGCCGAGTTGAGTGAAGAGAAGTAAAAATTTGCGGATAAAATTGTTGAAAATAATGCTGCGCACGCTACTTACAGATAGACACGAGTAGCACGGTTGGAATATAATAAATTAAAACAGAAATGTGGCACGCACTGAGGAGCTTGGGTGCATAAGTTAGTTTAAGTTCACAATGAGAAAGATTTTGCTTTTTGATAAACCAGAGTTGCCAAAACAACTCCTGAACTCAGTGCGGGGTTCAGGATGACGATTACTGAAGGAAGAGATGGCTTCCGGGTTTGGGGCTAGGGTTAGGGAATTAATTCGGGAAAACACTTTTACGTCAGTAAGGTAGTTTAGGGTAGATCGTCGAGTGGTTTAGAGTAGGGTAGATCTGCAGGTAGTTTAGAGTAGATCGTTAGGTAGACCTTCAGGTAGTTTAAAGTAGATCGTCAGGTAGACCTTCAGGTAGTTTAAAGTAGATCGTCAGGTAGATTAGGGTAGATCATCAGGTAGATTAGGGTAGATCGGCGGGTAGTTTAGGGTAGATCGGTGGGTAGTTTAGGGTAGATTGTCAGGTAGATTAGGGTAGATCGTCAGGTAGATTAGGGTAGATCGTCAGGTAGATTAGGGTAGATCGGCGGGTACTTTAGGGTAGATCATCAGGTAGATTAGGGTAGATCGTCAGGTAGATTAGGGTAGATCGGTAGGTAGATTAGGGTAGATCGGTGGGTAGTTTAGGGTAGATCGTCAGGTAGTTTAGGGTAGATCGTCAGGTAGATTAGGGTAGATCGTCAGGTATTTGCATCGCGAAGGATTGCCAGCGGGCGAAATAAGAGCAGACTTCTTCAGGTAGCTCGTACAGAAGCGACTGCCAATGAGCTTTAGGGGGCCCAGTTAATTCCCAATGTGGGTTAAACCTGCAAGTCAGAGGCTGTTATTGTTGGCCTCGGCAGCCAGCAGAACGACGTGCTGGCCGCCGCCGCTGATGGCGAGAACCCGCAGGCCGTCCAGCTGCTTGCCTTCAACACGGGCGGGCGCGTGGGCGTCCGAGTCCTCCGGGCCGTGGCCGAGCTGCTTGTTGCTGCCCATGCCCCAGGAGAAGGCGGCGCCGTCCTCCGCCACGCAGAAGCTGCTGGCGGTCGCGCAGGCCACGCCGATGCAGCGCCGCTGCCCGATGCCTTCGCCGGCCGCCGCCGACTCCCCGCCAGCGTCTTCGGGCGCCTCAGCGGTCGTCGCTACGGGCAGCAGGCAGGCGCTGGCCGCCTCCCCGAAAGAGCGGCCGCGACCCAGTCGGCCGTATTCGCCTCGGCCGCAGGCGAACACGCCGCCTTCGGAGTCAACGGCTACGGTGTGGTGCTGTCCAGAGCTCAGCTCCTGCCAGCGGCGGCCTGCGGGGTTGGCGGTGTCAGACTGGGTAATTTACCTGTGTCAGACTGGGTAATTCACCTGTGTCAGACTGGGTAATTCACCTGTGTCAGACTGGGTAATTTACCTGTGTCAGACTGGGTAATTTACCTTGTCAGACTGGGTAATTTACCTGTGTCAGACTGGGTAATTTACCTGTGTCACACTGGGTAATTTACCTGTCTGTGTCGGACTGGGTAATTTACCTGTGTCACACTGGGTAATTTACCTGTGTCAGACTGGGTAATTTACCTTGTCAGACTGGGTAATTTACCTGTGTCAGACTGGGTAATTTACCTGTGTCACACTGGGTAATTTACCTGTCTGTGTCGGGCTGGGTAATTTACCTGTGTCACACTGGGTAATTTACCCGTGTCAGACTGGGTAATTTACCTGTGTCAGACTGGGTAATTTACCTGTGTCAGACTGGGTAATTTACCTGTGTCAGACTGGGTAATTTACCTGTCTGTGTCGGGCTGGGTAATTTACCTGTGTCAGACTGGGTGTTTGACCTGTCAGACTGGGTGTTTGACCTGTGTGGCGGTCCACTGCCGCCAACTTATTAACATAATGCGGACTGCAGAGCTTTGCCTAAATGCCTCCCTTACTGTTATATCTATGGCCCAAATAGACGCTCAAATTGAGAAGCGGACTTTTTTTACTCGCTCGCACAGCCTTAAGCGAGCCGCTACACCTGTTTATTTTTTCCTAGAAATCAATGAGCCATCACAATGATCTTAGGGGAGCCCTCCTCACCATTGAACTCGATGGCAACGGCTGGGAAGAACCGGTTCTCAAGGTCGCCGGTGCCCAGCTGGTAGAAATTGTTGAGTCCCCAGGCCAGCACGAGGTCGCCAACGCCGCCGACGCCACCGCGCACCCTGGCAAAGCTGGCGTAGGCCCCGGCCCAGACGTCGTCGAACTGGGCAAGCCGGCGCCGCGAGTCCAAGCGAATCTCGCGCGGCGTCAGCAGAGCAGAAAGTCCGGCCCGACCGCCTCGGCTGGACGCCTGGCGCTCAGAGACCCTCCCGAGCTGGCCCTGGGCGGTGCGGCAGTTCTCAGTGCATTTGGGGTGGTTATTAGAGAATTTAGGCTGATTCTCACCTGCTCCCCGCAGCCGAAGGTGAACACGCGGCCAGCGCTAGTCAGGCAGATCACGTGACTGGCACCGGAGGCTGATTTGACAGCCCGGCCAGCGTCGGCTGGCAGTTCCACCTGCACAGGCCGCGAACTCATCTGGCCGGCTCGGGTCAGGCCTGGGTCAGGTGGTGAGTTCGTTTGAGATCAGCGGTCATGCCAGGGTCACAGAGGTCAAGTGAGGTCAGGATACATGCGAGGTCAAGGGAAACGTGAGGGCAGATGTCAAGTGAGGTCAGGATGCATGCGAGGTCAAGGGTCATGTGAGGTCAGGATACATGCGAGGTCAAGGGTCACGTGATGTCAATAGATAAGTGAGATCGGGTCAACGAAAATCAGGAACGATAACCAACCGATCACTCCGTTGCTGTCCCTAAAGGTGCCCCAAACAAAGATGCGGCCAGACGCAGTGACGGCCGCAGTGTGGCTGTCACCGGCCGACAGGTGAACCACCGGGTCCTCAGCCGGGTCGGGCAGGCCGTCAGCCACGAGGGCGGGCCGGAACTCGCTGCCTTCATCATCGGCGCCGCCCTCATCGGAGACGCTGTCGTCCCTTTCGGGCGCGTCAATAACCGGCCGGCCGAGGGCGCACTCGTCGTTGCAGCCGAAGGTGAAGACACGGCCGTCGGCTGCCAGGCAGGCAGTGTGCATCCCTCCCGCCACCACCTGCGGAGCAGCGCGGGATCGGAAAGGAAATGTTAGCATTAGGGCGGTTCGTAAATCTCACCTCTTGGCACAGCAGGTCACAAATCTCACCCCATAGACATCGCAGGTCAAAAATCTCACCCTATAGGCATTGCAGGTCACAAATCTCACCCCATAGACATCGCAGGTCACAAATCTCACCCCATAGGCATCGAAGGTCACAAATCTCACCCAATGCGCATCGCAAGTCACAAATCTCACCCCATTCGCATCTCAGATCACAAATCCCCCCAGGTATGCCCAGGTGCTCACCTGAACGCAGCCGCAGTCGGGCAGTCCCACGCCAACCCGGGCAGGCCGCTTCCTGCTCAATGCGGAGTCCCCGAGTCCCAGCTGACCGGTGTCGCCTTCGCCAAGCGTGAGCACGCGGCCAGCAGTTTTGTTAAAGCTGGGCTGAATTTCCTGAGCATCTCCGGCTGGATGCTGGCGGCGGGGCCGCTTGGGTGCCCGCTGCTGAGCCGCTTCGGCTGCTTGCTGCTGCTGCTCGCTGTTCACTCGCTTACGGGCGCGTGGCATCGCGTTGGATGGCTAAAGGCAGCAGAAAGCACAATGGAATGACAAACACGTGCAGAATGAGATTTATGAGGCTGATATAAATGATGATGCTGCAGCTGGTTATTGAGCAAAAAGGCTTTTTAGCTAGAGGTGCGCTCATATGGTTTGTTGTACCTTTATTTTATACCTTATATAATGTATTTTTTGTAGAAAACTATTTTGCACTAGCAAAAAATAAAATTTAGGAGGTTGTACATGTATTTATTTATGACCAAATTGTCTAATTATTAATCAATATAGTTAGCATTTTAGATAGGTTAAACAATATAAGTGCTATAAAAGTTATAGAGTTTTGCTATAAATTTTTCCCATATCTTAGTTAATTTCAATTAACTTGTAATAACTTTTTATGGTTTAATGAAATCCAATGACAGCAATTATTTTACTGATCACTAAAATATAGTGATAAAGTAAATAATGACAGCAATAATCTGGACTACTACTCATTAACAATTCAAGTTTATTTATTGTATAAAAAGAAAAGCTATAACTGCTTTAAGTTATAAAGTTGTCTTAACTTTAAACTTTGACAATTTACTAACCCCAAAACATGCATATATAATCCAAAATATTTGTTGTTTACCTCCCTAACAAGGAATTAAGAGCTTCTTTTGCATTGAGACTAAAAAATCATCTTTAAATTTATTTCCTAAAGCTAAACTAAAAAATTCTAAGACATTTTGTCAAAAACCTTTGTCAAACAATCATTTTGTTATTTAGTTTATCAGATAGTAGATAAAACACAGCTCATTTTTATTTTAAATCTTAATTAAAATAACTTTTCTATAAAAACAACATTTTAAGAAAGTAATTTGATGTTTTGCTAAATCAAGTTAGTTTTGTGGTAGTGCAGGCTACCACTGAGTGCAGATTTTTGCATGACCAACTTGCATGATTTACCACTTGCCTCCCCCGTGAAAAAATTGTTATTTGTCATAGTGATGCCTAGCCCTAGAGCTAGTCCCTCTTGTCCCCAACTTGGCCACGCCTCTATTATCTCGATTCGACCCAACTTGTGCACCCAATTTATTTCATTTTAATATTTTTTTTTTCATGTTTGGCCAAACTCTGGGTTTTCCCCATTCCACCCTTTGCCCTTTTAGTTGTCCTAAGCATTGGCACAAATCTATATAACTTAACCTGAATCCCTGCTAATCCTATTTAATATTTTGTTTGCTCATGTTAATTCAACTATTTTTGGTGCTCTTTTTTTCTATTTTCTCCCCTCATAAACCTATGTGAATTTTGATATTTCCATTATTAATCTATTGCCACACTCTTTTCAAAAACCATAACCAACTTATTTATCCTGCACTGCAGCACTGCTGAATTTATCTCACAAACAGTCCAACTGAGCTAATAACTTTATTAATAAATAATAATAACCTTTGCTACTTTGACATACATTGAATTATGGTGTCTAAGGACCCAAACTTGACAACTGTGCCTTACAAAGACCACTTGACTATGATTATGACTACCCTTCCCTAGAATTGAAGACTGCAACAGACAGAGTAACCAGGAAGAATTTGCTAAGATTCAATTGCATGAATTTTCTAGCTTAATTTGTGTGAACTCAATGTAGGCAAAAAATTAAATTTGCTAAACTGACCAACTTAAGAAAAATTCCTTTCTTTCTTTCTTCTTCCATTCCTACCTTAATGTATTAAAAAGGAAATTTACTTGTTATTATAGTCATATGTTTCTAAAAAACATGCATATTGAAATAGGAATTGTGTTTTTTTATTTTATTTAGTTGATTATATGAAATATTCATTTCATTTTAATTGTGCTCTTGCCTCTTAATTTTAATACTGCTTTTTAGTTCTTTTTTTCATGCCACAAAGAAGGCAGATATTTTGCTAGCCTGAGTATAGGAAAGCAATGAGAAATTCTAAACAAGCAATTGACTATGATGCCTATAGTAAATAGTATTATATTATCTACAAAGCAGGCATCAATATGCAAGAATATAAGACTACAGAAAGTAGCAGAGAAATTTGAGTTTATCTGCTAGAAATGACAGCCTCCTGTGCAAGCCACTATGTTCATACCTATTTGAATAGTGCTTAGAATATGTTCTAGAATACCCACTATTATAAGTTTCCTAGACTGATTTCTGTAGATCTTGTCATGAAGATCTTGGCTACTTTACAAGCTCGTAGTTATATCAGGTATATTTTAATAAAAAGAATTTTTCTAATGTAATATATATATTATATATATAGAGGCAGGGGGGTTGTGTGCACCTTGGCGCAATTTAAGCGTCATTGGCACACAACCGGCGAGAGGCATTACTGCCCATTCCGCCAACTCCCCTGAGCAGGCATACAAGCGCGCGGATACGTTATGCAGGCACACACTCACACAGGAGTGTACAGCGGCCCTAACTTTATCAATTGTTAGGCATGTACACTTCACTGTGCCTTGGGGGGGGGTTGGCTCTCAAGGCCGTTAATTGCACAAGCGAGCCAAGCCAAGATTCCAATCCAGCCCCAAATTAATGTGGCTGCACTTGGAATCGAGCCTAGGTCGCGGCACACCAGAGCAGCTGCGCTACCGCTGGGCTACGGCCCCCTAATGTAATATACTTTCCATTAGTATTTATAACTATACAATCTTTGAGGTGTCTATCTATCTGTAGCAATAGCAATTTAGCATGAAGTGGTCACACAAGCAGACTAGATAAAACTCAAAGCAAGTAATACTAGTAACCTAGTATAAAGTACCAATTGGAGCAAGCAAGCAGGCTTGCCAGAAAACCTTGCAATGCTAGAGTTTGACATAAACATGATGGGGATACCAGCTGACTTTTTGAAAGCTAACATTTGGTTTTCATTTATGACAACCAGGTTTTAGCTTTGTGCTATTGTATTAAATGTTGGTTTATAGATGGCACCTTTGGCATAATGAAAGCTCATTTTATGCAACTCCAAGTATCCCTTGCTACATGCAGACTAGGCACTAGGGCCTATCAAGTTCAGCCCCTATTATTTGTGCTTATGTTAGGCAAAGCAAAGTAGGATTAAATGGCAGTATTTTAGCATATATTACAAATGTGTTACAATTGTGACCATCTTATTATAGTCTATCATGATAGACTTAAAGGTTGCAATATACGAGGGGCGTCCGTAAAGTAGTGTTACTTTTGCTTGGTGTGGACGTATGGAAAGTCACACTTGCATGTGCTTGGTGTCATTTGAAAGCGGCAAGTCTCTTCTTTAAAATGACACCAATTGCAAGAGATTTGAATCTGTGCTTCAAGAGATATGGACAATTAAGTAGAGAAAGGTCAGTCATAGACTTACAGAACCTCAAAAATTTCAACAGAAAACTTTTAAGAGTTTATCGATTTTTTCATAATAATGGGCTGTCTATGGCCAAATGTGATGCAGTGAACAAGAGGGGCTGTCTCATAAAACTACGAGACTTGTAAAACTGCTTCTGCTACACCTGCAAAGTTTATTGACATTCAATTTTCAATTGTGAACTGCAAATGGATGTGCATTCAAAGACTGGGCAGCAACATGCCATCTTTACACTTTGGAGCTCCGGAACCAAATTGGCTGACATCCACAGGCAACTTTGCACAGCTCATGGCGACCATGCTGTCAGCAAGATGACAGTAAGCAGGTGGGTGGGCGAGTTTCAGGCTGGAAGAACTGATGTGAGCGACATGCCAAGGTCCAGACGCCCTGCAATTTGCGACAGCAGCAGCCTGACGGATCGCATTCTCGACTTGATTGATGAAGACTGCCACTAGAGCATTCGCGAAATGGCTGATTGATTGGATTGCCCGAAGTCCACAGTTCATGAGTGCCTGCAGAAGATGAATCACGTCAAGCTGAGTGCCCATTGGGTACCACGATTGCTCACTGAGGTCATGAAGCTGGATCGCAAGCAGAAATGTGTGAGTGTGAACAACCGGGAGCTGGTCAATCAACATGGAGGATGGGAAGCCTTTCGAGAGCTGATTGTAACTGGCGACGAGACATGGGTGCCATACTTCGACCCTCCAACAAAGCAGGAGTCAATGGTTTGGACCATCAAGGAGCTGATCCACCAACGAAAGCTTGCCGAGACAGCAAGACCGGCACAGCAACAAAGTCATGCTGACTCTCTTTTTTGATTGCAATGGCCCACTGACCATCGAGTTCCTGGAGCCTAACTCGACCATCAATGCTGATCAGTATGTGACCTCCCTGACAAAACTGAAGTCAGACATCTGCAACAAAAGACGGGGGAAAGAAAGACCCCATATCCTCCACCACAACAATGCAAGGCCACATACTGCTGCAAAGACCATGCAAGCAATTGACCAACTGAACTTTGAGTTGCTTCCTCACCCTCCATATTCTCCTGACCTGGCACCTGCGGACTTCACCTTGTTCCCTGAGTTAAAGCGACAGCTTCAAGGGCGAGTTCACAACAGTTGTGATCACTTGGAGAGTGAGGTCAGGAGGATCTTGCTGCACCAGATGTGTATGCAAATGCCATCGACAAGATGCAAGACCAATGGGAGAAGTGCATCATGTCTCATGGTGACTACATTGAGAAGACAAGTCTGCCAACCAATGAATGATTTTAATGTTGTTTGCTTGTGTAATAATTTGCTTGTTATCTGTTTCACATGCTTCTGTACTGTACTGTTGTGTTTTTTGTTTTTTTCTGGAGTAATTACACTCGTGATATAAGTTTTCTGTTGACATTTTTGAAGTTCTGTAAGTCTATGACTGACCTTTCTCCACCCAATCGTCCACATCTCCCGAAGCACAGATCCAAATCTCCTGCAATTGGTGTCATTTTAAAGAAGAGACTTGCCGCTTTCAAATGACACCAAGCACATGCAAGTGTGACCCTCCACACGTCCACACCAAGCAAAAGTAACACCACTTTCCATACACCCCTCATGTAGCAGTCATTACACTAGGTTCTAATTAGTAATTAGTTTTTATAATTTTAGTAGCTCAAATTAAAGGCTATATCTTTCATGAGAAATGAGGAATTTCTGCCAAAAACTAATGGTCTTGCCTTTGGGCCTTTTACCTCCAACTTCTATTAGCAAAATGACAGCTTTGTACAACTATCTAGGCTGCATATAGCTTGATAGCTCTATATGGACTTTGGCAGATCTGTTTGCCTTAAATGAGATAGAATAGACAAATAACATATGAAAGCTGGCACTCTGGTATTGCCAAACATGCTAGCATACATAACCTAAATATATATTGCCTGGCAATGGCTAACCTTCTAGATGACCCAAGGAAGCCTTTTTGGTTGCTTCGCTCACCAGGAAATAACACTCATATGGCCCTTTCCCCCCTCTACAAGTTTAGTCTTATTGTGGGAACTTGGAAAGCAAAGAATTTTTGTCTTTCCTTTACTATACACGGAATATTATTTATCTTTTTCTATGTTTTGCCTATATTTTCTAATGAAAGATATCACTTAGACAGCAAAAAACAACTGATATCAATTCATTCTAAGCAATTCTTTGATTTTCTAAACAAATTTTTTAATAAAACATTTGTATAATATATCATGGGATACAAGTGCTATGTTCCAGCTTGTTACTAATTTGCCTTAGTATAAGAAGGATCCAACTGTTTCTATCTACAAGTTTCTTTGTATTGAGAATCTGGATCTGTTGAACAAGTGGATCACTACAATTCCTTGAGAATGGACTGAGGCCAAGCTGTGTAAGCTATGGTCTGACCCTAGTCACAATTATCAGGTTTGCTTTCTGCATTTTCTAGGTAAGTTTTTTGTGACTGTCTTTATGCTAACCAAAATCACAAAAGGCCAGCAGCTGATAATCCATCAACTGGTACTGCTAAGCTTAAAAATAAACATCTGATAGATGATGCTGTGCCATGCATCTTCCCAAATGTTGCACCCCACTTGAGCAAGGCCATCCTAGAAAAGCAGCAAATAGTTTGTGTATCTGCTGAGAGCCATTGAAAGAATAACATTCAACATTGCAAGGTAAAAGCAGAGGAGCTTTTACAAAAATATGTGATTTTTGACTTCTACACTATTATGTCATACAATCTATCAGATCATTTAAAGTGCTTTTTCAAAGTGATCTTTGAATTAAGTGTAACTTTTATTACAATTAGAATGTCTGTTGCTTCTTTTGCTAGAGATCTAGCAACTGATGGCAGTCTTAAAACCTTTGCCCAACTTGAAAACATCATAGCTAGGCTAAAAAATTTCCAGCTATGATGTTTGGAAGATGTCCATTTGGAACATTTCTAGCATAGTTGTGAGGAGCACCTCTTACTAGCTCAGGAGGCAGTCACAAAAGCTATCACCAATTTGTCAGCTAAGATTAAAGTCAAGAATGATCAAGAGCTTGATACTTCCAGATTGAGCAATGACCCTGATATCAAGGCAACTAAAGATTATCTCAAGCTAAAAGTTGATAGCCTGTCTAAGTCTGAGAGAGTAGTGCTTGTTGCAATTGATGAAATTTATTTGTTGCAGCAAATGGAACTCAATAAAAACAAGATATTTGACATTGACACAGAAACCAATGAGCTTGCCAAAACTGTGTGCACTTTTTTGATCAAGTTGCTATAGAGACTTCTAGGAAAAAAATTTATGCCAAAAAGTAGGCGCGGTGCTCTGGACTTGAAAAATCACTTCACTGACTGCCTTGATTTGCTTGATTAGGTTCACATGAAGCTGGTAATGTGCATTTTTTAGAACAATTCAGTAAATAAAAGCCACTTTCAGGGTCTTTTATATAAAGGCAAGCTGGAATCATTAAATCTAAATCCGGTATCTAGCAAGCTGCTGTTCTTTCTCTTTGGCCCTGTATACAACTTTAAAAACATCTTGAAAATTGGATTTTGCACCAGGTGTTTTAATTTCTAGACTTTACCATCCCCCTGAAAATCCAAACAGCAGATTTTTGCAATTTGTACAAACTTTATAAACAAGAACTTAGGCAACTAGCTCGGATCATCTTTCAACCGAATATGAGCTATAAGGTCCTTGAATCCAACAAACATGGAAGACTAATGTTCAGCATGCATCCAGCATCTTTAGTGAGTCTACTGTAAAAGCAGCAAAGTTATACCATTTTTCCTCTGGCTTGGTAGCCTTCCTAGCGCTCATTCTTAATGTGTGGACAATCTGGAATGTCAATACCACTTGGTAAGCAAAGGAAAAGTGGCTTCCTAATGCCGCTCTGCTAGTGCCAAACTATCACTGCCTCAACAAGCTGCGCCAGTTTGCCACTTTCTTTAATATTGGAAGGATTAAAGTTGTCTGGCTTGATTGTTTCTGCTTTCCTTGCTGTTAAGTCCTGTTGTCTCACTCTTGCTGATCTTTCTAAGCACTTTTTTCTAGGTATTTATTTTACGTGACTACTATTCCATCCAATAGCAACTTACATGTGTGTGTTGCCAATAGAAATGGCCAGGTGAATCCCAAGGTTGCGCCCAAGCATGTGCCAACAAGGTAGTAAATTTAACAAATAGGTCAATATTCAATAAATGACCTGTTTTCCAACTCTAACTCCAAAAAGTAAATTGAATTTTTGATCTTTAATTAAAACAAACGAATGAACTCTGAGTTGTCATTAAACAACAATAAATCATGATATTAACATAAAAGGAAGATATTTTCTGTATATATAAACATATCAAGCGCGTTTTAAATTAAAATTTTGTGCTACATTTTAATTTTTAAGCACATGCATGCGTGTCTACATTTAGATGCATCTACGCATCAGCTGGATGCTTAAGGAGACATGGATAGATTGCGTACACCTACTATTAGGCTTTTCATACTACTATTTCCAGAACAGAATTGGGTTGGAACCTTTCTATATAAGCCTGCTCCATTTCCAGATCCGTTTTTTGTCATGTTTCCATGTCACTGTAACAGTAAAATATATTTAATTTGAAATCATCAATTTTTTATTATTAGCAGTTTTTGTCACACATCTATTCAGGAGACACAATTGCCATTATAAAGCTGATTAACATTTAAAATAGTTCCCCAATACTTTTCCTTCCAATTCTGTTATTAGAATTAAAATTATTTTATTATGATTCTAGAACCAATCTTCATTAAAATCCTATGGCCTATTTAAATATTATTAGAACAGTGTCAGATTATAGCTAATTTTATGAGTAGACTGCCTCGGATAAAGTCTTAGAGATGCAATTTTATAAAAAAACATTTGAAGAATAAGGCTAAAAATCTCACAAATATTTTTAGTATAGGGGAGTTTTTACAAGTAAATGGGGTTCAGTAGGAGGCACCAAAAATTTTAGGACTTATTTAGAGGGAGAGTTGCTCTCTATACTTCTAAAACTCACTGACCTATGCTGAATCTTTTTTCTTATTGTTAATGTAAAACAGCAAGTTTAACAGAAACCACAACTTTTCTTTCAGGTATCTACCTTGCATGAAGCAAAAATCACAGCTAATAGTAAGTTTTGAATGATATTCTCTTTTTGCTACTATGAGTACATCTAGTCTCTTATACAAAAAATTTAGAGAGTTGTAATAAGGTTGGGTGTTATAATGCTGCCCTCAGAACCATGAAATAGCATTTTTTGTTGTTGACAATGTTGTAATAAATATAAAAAAGAATCATGGTTGAGTGTCTCTGATTGGTTTAGGCTTACATTTACATGTTTTGAATTTTGTAGTATGGCTTCTACTATCTCTACATATAAAAATCAAAACTCTGTCTGTCTGTGTGTGGACAATTTTGTTCGCTATGGACTCCCAAACCGCTCAACCAAATTACACCAAACTTTACACCCACCCTAAACTTACTACGGAGAATGTCTTAGGCTACCTTTTAATTTCCTAAATTTGAGTCTTCCTACCTAAAAGTGCAAAAAACTGCTCAAAATGCGCAATTTTTTCACTAAATCCTCCATAGCGCCGCTCCACTTCTACGGATTCTCTTCAAATTTGACACAGACAATTTTTAACTATTTTTTAGCAAAATCATATGAAATTTCGAGTCTGAAAGTTAATCCTGAACGGCGCTGTGCACTTTTAAAGTTTGGCTGTTTTTTTCAGCGAGGCAGCCACCCCAACCTCCGCCCGCCTGCCTCTCTTTCCCGATCTGGGCAAAGGGTGTGAGTAGGTTTTAAAATGCCTAACATTCGGCTGCCATAGTTTTGCTCCACGTGAAGCGATTGACTTCAAATTTGACACAATTCTTTATTGACTCATTCTTTGCCTACATGTAAAGTCTCAACTCTGTATCTCAATCAGGATAGAAACTGTAAGCATGTGAATTTTGTCTGCTTTTTCTGTTGTTTGTGCCTCTCACTCACTCATTCCCCCAGCCCAGACGAAGGGTCAGGCGATAGGGCTCAATGTACTTAGCGAATGTACAGTGTTTTGGAATAACTTTTTAATAGCCTTTTCGGCACCCCACGCGCGGAGAGGCGTGGAGAGGAGAGACAGTTTCAGCGAGAGATTCAAACCACTGTCCTCTGTATAGACAAGTCTGCAGCCGTTTAACAGTGGATGGCAAATCAAGGCGGTGTGGGATGGTTTGTAAAAATAGCGAAAAGTTAATGAATAACTGAATAACTAATGAATAACTACAATGCAATCCTACTAAATTAGTTACACCATGAAAATTTTAACATCAAGATTCGCATAAGGTACTTTAAAATTTAAATGGCTCCTAAGAAATACGTATTTCCTTGGTTGCTAGACTGCTGCAGACTGTGGTGGTGGAGCTGGGCTGGAGGGAGATACACAAATTCCTCTCAGGGCTGCTAATTGGCCAGAAATATGATGTGATTAAAGCATAACAACTATGAGAGTACTACGTTCCACAAACGCTTTCGAAGCGGGGATTGACAGACTTTAACCTCAAATGCCAGATAAAGAATCAAGCTCATGGCTGATGAGATGAGAGTGAAAAGGAGAAGGAATAGACTATAAGAAGAGAGGAGAAGCGAGAGGAGGATAAGAGAAAAGATAGAAGACAAGAAGAGAGATGATGGGGTAAGGATAAGGAGTGAGCAGATAATATTGGAATAAGAAGCGAGAGGAGGGGGGAGAGAAGAGAGAGGAAAGAGTAGAAGTGAGAAGAGGGAGAGAGAAGATGGGAGAGATGAGACAGGATCGATGACAGAGGAGAGCAGAGAAGAGTGAGAAGAGAGTAGAGATGAGAGATGAAGGAGGAGAGAGCAGAGTGCAGAAAGGTGAGAGAAGAGAATAGAGGGGAGAGAGTATAGAAGAGAGAAGAGAAGAGGAGTAAGAAAAGAGAGTAATCAGAGGAGGGTAAAGAGAAGAGTACACTGAAGATTGGAGAGTACAGATGGCAGAAAAGAGAGGGGATGAGAGTGAACACGATATCTGAGAGGAGAGAGGAGAGAGGAGTCAGATGAGGGGAAAGAGAAGAGTACAGAGGAGAGAGGTGAGAACATATGAGTATACGAGAGTAAAGATGACAGATGAGAGAGGGAAGATAAGACTGAGAGAGCAAAGACGAGAGTGAACACACGAGAGATGGGAGAGTAGAGAGAAAAGAGGATAGATAAGAAATAAGAGATGAGAGATGAAAGGTGAGACAAAAGGAGAGAGAGAGAAGTGAGTGAGGAAAGAGGAGGGGAGGGGAGAGAATCGAGAGGACAGG
Organism: Macrostomum lignano; assembly: GCA_002269645.1. Classification (NCBI taxonomy): domain Eukaryota; kingdom Metazoa; phylum Platyhelminthes; family Macrostomidae; genus Macrostomum; species Macrostomum lignano. Next base: position 58,447 of record NIVC01000745.1, on the reverse strand, counting down.
GGAAAGAGGGGAAAGGATGAGAGAGGGGTGAGGAGAGAGAGGGAGAGATAGAGGTAGAGAGCATGCAGAGAGAAATGAGAAGAGATAAGAGAGAAAAGATAAAAGAAGAGAAAGGAAAGATAGATAAGAGAGCAAAGACGAGAGAGGAGAGGTGAAAGAAGAGACGATAGAAGAGAGGAGAGAGAGACGAGAGAGTACAGAGTACAGAGGAGAGAGGAGAGGAGAAAGGAGAGAGGAGAAGTGTTTCTGAGAGGGTAGAGTAAGGAGTGAGAAGAGGGGAGAGGGAAGAGAGAATAGAGAGTAGAGAGCAGAGAGAAGATAGTAGAGAGCAGAGAGAAGATAGTGTAGATCGAGCAGAGGGAAGATAGAGTAGAGAGCAGAGAGAAGAGAGAGTAGAGAGCAGAGAGAAAATAGAGTAGAGAGGAGAGAGGAGAGAGGAGAGAGTAGAGAGCAGAGAGAAGAGAGAGTAGAGAGCAGAGAGAAATGGGAAGAGATAAAACAGGAGAAAGGGAGAGATAAGAGAGCAGAGACGAGAGAGGAGAGGAGAGAAAATAATAAGAGGGAATAGACGAGAGAAGAGGGGATAGAAGAGAGAGAGAAGAGACCATAGACCAGAGAAGAGAGAAAACAGAAGAGAAGGTAGAGATAGAAGTTTCTAAGGATCCAACTTCAAAGGGACACAAGGAGAGGCAGAGGCCATGAGTTTGCCTGACATTCTGTGCAGCACCCCAACCAACAATATTAATGTTTGCTTCAAATACTAATTGTACATGAATGTACTCTATTTTAAGTTTAACTCTATCCTAAATTCCTAACTATTAAAAAGTTTTTGTTTAAGTATGGGCTCAGATTTCAGAATACATGCAAAAATAGTTCCAGGGGTTGGAATTCCCCGGGTTCAAATTCTGCAGGTTTCAACAGCTTGTGCTATATAAAATAGGTTCACCTGTAAGAAACCTGGCACTCAGTTTTATATATGGGTTACTGTGTATGAAAATAATTTTTTTCATACACACTATGAGTATTGAAATTACAATTGGTTTGAAGTTTGACATATGACAATATGACAATATAGCCCTTCAAGCAACTGACTGCAGTGGCTAAAAGTTAGGACAGCAGAGATATATCTATAGATTTATATATTTATGCTATATAAAATAGGTTCACCTGTAAGAAACCTGGCACTCAGTTTTATATATGGGTTACTGTGTATGAAAATAATTCGGACGGTGACGAGACGTACGAACCTACAAGGGCCGATCGCCTGGAAGAGCAGGCGGACAGGGAGGAGAGTGAAGAAGAAGAAGAAGAAGCAGAAGATGCTGTTGACGACCGCGAAGCTGGCCAGACAGCGAAGTATAAGCCGCGGAAGCACGATACAAAAGTCAAATTGGTGAACAGAGGCCCGAAACTTTGGAAGGTACGGCTGACCTACGAGCAGCCGCCCTCACTGCAATGCCCGACGGGCCTCTTCGCCCAGTGGGTTGAGTTAAATGCTGTAAGAAACGACGCCAAAAATCTCTGCCCGTTTTCGCTCGGCCACACGTCGACACTGCCTGGCAAATGGCAGCAAAGTGTATTGCTTGTCCGCGAAGGATGCCAAATTGCTATATCACGCCAACCGGCCTTATGGCATCTTTCTGCATGGGTTCGCTGGAAAATCGCATGATAAGCTGATTCAGCAAACGCTGGACGAATGCGATGAAATTGAAGGCTACACCTACAATTATAGATTCTTCTTTTGCCGCCAGATCGAAAAATTAAGAATATGGAAAGGCGAAGAAGAACCCATGAAGGACACTTGGTACCAGGAAGTGACAGCGGATGAATTGGCCGAGCTCGAAGGCACCGGAAGGGCGGACGTAGCCGAAAGGGCTGTGACTACTGCTAAGCTTATACGCCAGCAATTCCAGCACCTCAGATTGGCAAAACCATCTCGCCGGGCACCGCCCATTGATGATTTGCCGGAGCCGGCCAGAAAGAGGTGCAGTGGCAGCATCACGAGCTCCAGTGTAGAACCGGAGCTGCCGGTAAGTAAGACTTGAATTTAAAAGTATTTAAAGTATTAAATATTAATGTAAAAAAGTATTTAAAAAGTATTTAAGGAATTTATATTAAGTCACTCATAATATTTCCACAGAGAACAGTTCGCTTCCAATCGTTCGCCAAACAGAGTACGTCGGCATCAGCTGCAGCAGAAGCAGCCCCTTCTAGGCCAACACAAGACCCAGAGGACTCTGTCATCAGAGCGGCCAGGGAAAAGCAGGTAGGGTCTGGCGTAATATTTAGTTGTTCAGATACGTCAGAATTAATGTATAACGTTTTGGAAACCAAAAGCTTGTACAACAGTAAAAGGAAAGTAAAAACAATAAAAGTGTGTTGGATCAGCATGCTATTTAAAAAAAATTCTTTTGTTTTTGCAGGAGCACCTGCAGCATGTGTGGCTAAAAAGCCCACCATGTTACACACACAGCTGGCGAAGCAGTTCTAGCTGCTGTGGTCGTATGTGTCGTGCACTGAATATGCCTAACCTGCCAAAAAATCACTTGCGTATTCAGATAGCGTCAGTGCGATTTAAAGATTCAGCAGGACAGTCATGCCAAAATCATCAAACATCCTGTCATAGTGGCACTGTGGATGATGATATTGAGTCATCATATGATAGTGATGAAGATGGCAATGGTGACAGCCCAGGCAGCAGTGCCCCTGAGAATGAAACTAAGAGCTGTAGCAGCCAGGAAGAAATTATTGAGCCTGGCTGTGACAGCCAAGATAGCCATACAGACAGCAGTGGTAACAGCCCAGCCAGCAGTGCCCCTGAGAATGAAACTGGGAGCTGTAGCAGCCAGGAAAAAATTATTGAGCCTGGCTATGACAACTAAGACATGAGCCATACAGAGAGCAATGGTGACAGCCTAGCAAACAGTAAGTCTGGGAGCAGTAGCAGCCAGGAAAAGATCATAGAGCCCAGCAACCAAGACCAAGCAGGTAGCCAGCCAATTGAAAACTGTACTGTTGAATATTACCAAGCAACTGTTTCTCACAAAACCTTGCACAGTGAACAGAGGCACTTGTGCGTCATTGAAATTATAGATTGCCACTTTTGGTCCCACATTTTGAAGGATGCAATCGAATTGCAGACACTTTTAGAACCATTGGCAACCCAGTGGAGGCACTTTCTGTGAACTGAAGTAGAGAAGCACACAACATGTATCATCATTTTTGACAAGAGGTATGTGTACTTGGTGTCCCGCAAGGCTCCAGTGTGGATAAAACAGTCCATGCACTGACTGCATCTATCTTATAAAACTTTTGAAGCCATAGTTTTTAAGACATCAGCTGACTCGCCTGTCAGTGGAATGGTCCATGTCTATGAAACAGGTGACGAACACCATCTCAAGTCTCTGTGTCGCCGAAGTTCCGTCTGCGAAACCAATGAAATGATAGACAAACTACAGGCTCAACAACGACCATTAAAAACTGGAATGCAAGTCTTTTTCGACAATCTCATAAAAGCGGACAAGTTTCTGCTAAAAGCGAAGAATTTTAAGCAAGTTGGAATGAAAAATTGGCAAAGACGAATCCAACTGCGTTTGATCCTCGGTGCTACGCTTCGGAGAACATGTTTTACTGACTCTGTTGCATTACAAGGATGCACTCGACAGTGCCAGTTTGGAAGAGACTGTTAAGGGATACATTTAGACTATTATAGAGCATCCATTTGAGCTCACTATGTTCTCCAAAGATCAACTCAGAACGATTCTTGATAGCACATGCAAGAGGCAGGTGTTGCATTTTGATGCTAATGGCGGAATCGTAAAAAAATTAAACTATGTAGCAGGCCAACCATTTTTGTACTCGCTTACTCTTGAGAGCCCGCATGAATCTCTTCCTATCAACATTGCCAATGCCATTCTGGTGTCGCATAGCATGGAGCAGGTTCACATCTTGCTGAAAGTAGTCTACGCTCTGAACAGACTGCACAATAGAACGATTCCTCCTGTCAGAATTGTTGTAACAGATTTTTTGTGGGCACTAATTTTTGCTATGTGCGCTTGCTTCTGCCAGACGAGCCTGACCCATTTAATCCAGCGCCAATTCGACCATTTCGAAAAAGAAGCTGCACCCGTACAGTCGATGCCATTTTTGTGTACAAACCATGTTGTAGCGACAATCTGTTGAACACTCAAAAAGCCTGCATTTGCCGATGTTGATGCCTGAACAAAGCACTTCTTCATCAGTGTTCATTCTCCTTATCTACAGCAAGTTGTATGCTAGTTTTGTAATGTCAGCTCAGCTTGCTGTGACACTGTTTAGCTCACGTTGTACAATAGTGGATGTCTTGTTGACTCTCACTGAAAGAGTTTCCGAATGGAAGACAGTCGAGACTCCTAATGGTGTTCCTGACACATCTGAAACAAAAGTTTTCCAAAATTCCTCCTTTATGGAAATCGTGTATGACACGAGTAGCATTCGCCGAAAGTCGCCTTTCTTTGCGAAGTTTGCCCGCAATGTTTGCGTAGACGCCACAGGTGATGACTACAATACAACGAATCCAATGTACTCAGAAAAGCTCACCGAACTGCTCGCTAACCAATGGCTTCCTTTGGCTCCTCTTTTCGGACATTTTGTAGTTGAGAACCAGGCTCAGCTTGACCTACGAGAATCGTGGTATTCAAACGTAACTGCTAAGAACTACTTCAGAAGCATAAAACATGATGTGCTGCATGGTAAAAAGGGGCTGGTTGCGTGACGCATTCTGTAGCTGAGTTCCAAGTGGTAAAATTTCTGTTCTGGGCGAAAGACCGCAGGGCCATGATTGATGGTAGTGATTTTGCAGTGCTTCGCGATAATCGTGCGGTTAGCATCCAAATTGTGAGTGCATACATTCACGCTTTTTTCGAGGCTTCCGACTGCAGCATATTTAGCTACACAGACCTCACCACAGTTGATTTCATTGAAACACGACGAAAGCGTCAAGACCTCAATCAAAGATATTCTTCAGCAACTATAAGTTCACTGGAAAATGCAGTTAGCTTTTGTGTGATATAGTTAGACTAATCTGTAAGTTTTTTGGATGACAACTATGGCTTCAATCCATTATGACGCTATCATCCATGCTCACCTCCCAGACGCGGCACATCTTTTATCCTGTGTGGATAAAAACCACCCTATTTCACCTGCTTCATGGTCGACACTCGGGATAAAACAACAACCTTCTTGGATCCATTGCAACTGGGTTTCGACATGATGTGGCATGCCTCATGGTGGTATGTGGTGTATGTTCAGAAGTTCACTATTTCCTGTAGATTTGGTATTGAACGTATCGACACCCCAATTCTGTTATCTCACTAGAGCCTTTATTTGCTTTTATTTCATAATAATTTATACCCCTTCTTAAAAATGATTCCTTTTTGCGCCACAACTATAGCGGACTGGTGCGCAACCTGTCCATCCGGCGGCTTTCCGGACCTTATCTGCCACGAGCGGCATCGGCAGCCGTGCAGCAAGATGGTCATAACTGTGGCATCATCGTGTGCCTCTATGCCAAGTGTTTTAAACTAGGAATTCCATACCATTTTTGTACTGACGAAGGCTTCCTAGCATGCGCACAAGCACGTATCTGGCAGACAATACTGCAGCACAATGGCATCCTGTAGCCTCCAGATTCCAACCGGTGTAACAGCTGTCATGAGACGTCCAAAACAAGCTCACTGCGCAACTGGGTGAGTACCGAAATGAAAGTATTATAGTTTGTGAAATAACGTATCTGTATTTTTCTTCTTTAACCTTTAAACCAAAGATGAAGTGCGACATGTGTGACACCTGGTACCATGCTATGTGTCGACGTGATGCCGAAGGAGTTTAGCAGAATCAAGGATGCAAAGGACCAGTTCTTCGCGTGCAAAATCTGTCTCTTATTTTGCTACCGCGAGCAATAAAGACAAGTTATATCACAGTCGCCATCTCTAAGTCTGAACAAAATTGTCATAATTTCCATTCATACTTGTCCTGTTTGCATCCCACTATTGTTATGGGTTGCGCTTGACTACTACTACTATTACTACTACTACTACTTCTACTACTAGTACTACTACTACTACTAGTACTACTAGTACTACTACTACTACTACTACTACTACTACTACTACTACTACTACTACTACTAGATCCTATGTTACCTTATCAGTTGAACTGAAGGAAAATGGTGGTAAGGAAATATTAACACGAAAACAGAAGTCAATTGACTTTGACAGGCTAGTTATCTGAGTTATTGCTTATCGTTTCAAATCAGTATCAAACTGATAGACTGGCTGAAGGGTAGTTAGGTCCCGGATCCCTAGCAATGACGCTCGCAGTCTGAATGTCGACCTATATTCTGCCTTGGAATTTTTTATTATTCTATTAGTCGTAGACTTGCAGGGCCCAACTGGAGAGACTCAGATGAGTGAGACTGGGATGATAACGCTTCTTGTAAGTTGAGAACACAATTAAATTTTTTTGAAGTTGTCCACTTGTCCTTGCACTTGTCGACAACCCATAACCCACCTGTTTTGCTTATATACTTCATCAAGGACTACTTAACAATGTAGTTTTTGTACCCTGCCCTGCTCATTATTACCCGAATTTGTTCATAACCTGCAATTGGCTTGGGCAATCTCCATCTGCTTATATAACTTTGCTCATTTTTTCTCATGTTACTATGCACCTATGCGCATTGGAACATTTTATCAATAGCAAACAATGCATTCATTATTTGTGTTGCAAGTTCTGCTCTATGCTAATCCTTTAACTTTATAATGCAGTAGCATTGTTACAAATAGATGTTTTGATCTCTTGTTTGTTTCTATTGTACGCATGCTTCACATTTCACCTGTTTGTTTCTGTTGTACGCGTGCTTCACATTTCACCTGTTCGTTTCTGTTGTACGCGTGCTTCATATTTCAGCTGTTTGTTTCTGTTGTACGCATGCTTCACATTTCAGCTGTTTGTTTCTGTTGTACGCGTGCTTCATATTTCAGCTGTTTGTTTCTGTTGTACGCATGCTTCACATTTCAGCTGTTCGTTTCTGTTGTACGTGTGCTTCACATTTCACCTGTTCGTTTCTATTGTACGCATGCTTCACATTTCACCTGTTTGTTTCTGTTGTACGCGTGCTTCACATTTCACCTGTTCGTTTCTGTTGTACTTGTGCTTCACATTTCACCTGTTCATTTCTGTTGTACGCGTGCTTCATATTTCACCTTCATTATTTCAACTGTACCAAATTTTACTGATTCCGAAGTGTGTGTATACTAGCTGAACAATTTTCCTATGTCTATCCCACCAAAGAGCAATACTGCGCTTGCTCTGTTATTCTAGCGAGTATACGGAGCGTGTTCACTTTTCAAGTTTATTGCATTAGTTTGAGTTTTAGGTGTAGGCCAGGTGCTCAAAGTTTTATGTCAATATTCAACACACACAGAAATGTATGCATTTAATTTGTCCATCCAATATACTAAAAATTTCAAACTAAATATCAATAGCAACGGCCTAGATGCATGAATCAGGCCCAGGTGCTCAAAGTTTTATGTCAATATTTGACAGGCATAGAAATATATGCATTTAAATTGTCCATTTCAAACTAAATGTCAATAGCAATGGCCTGGATATATGAATTGTGCTGAAAATTCATCAAAATGTAGAATTCTTCTGGTACATTTATTTTTTGTCAGTTTTAAATTTCTTTTGTCACTTTTTTAAGAATTTTCCTTTAAATTTTTTGTTAGTCTTTTTTTTGGACTTAGTCTTAGAGTTGGAGTTGGAGTTGGAGTTGGAAAACGGGTCATATTCAATAAGCCTAAAACTGCATTTTTAAAAACCAGAAAAATAAAGTTGTGATTTCAACAAAGTAGTCTTTACTGCCACTGGGTAATAGAAAATTATTATAATATATAGCATTGTGTCATTGAGATAAAAAAGTTCCTGAAAAATAAATTTGCTAGAACACTATTTGCCAAAACATTACTTTACCAAAACATTAGTCGATTAGATAGCCCTTAAAAGCATTAGGGGGGCCTAGTCTCTCTGATGCAACCCTCCTAGATTCTAATCCTCAGAAACCTAAATTAAAAAATTGTATTTAGCTTTTCTAAAAAGAAAAAGTAAAATAAAAATAATTAAAATATAATAGTTTTTTACTATACATGCACAACTTCTGGCCAACCAAACCAATTTAGCCACTATAAATTATGGTTGGTTGACCAAGGGTAAGTTGCAAAAATGTTCCAAAAGAATACATATATAATACTAATTAGATAATAAGACATTTAGCTTTTATAAGACAGTCATAATTACTTAGGGGGATTTTAGAGAGTAAAGACAGACCCAAGGCCCCAAGCTGCCCAATGGGTTGCAGAGGGGGCGGCTCTGTAAATGCACTTGGTTCTTCTTTGATTTTCTTGCGTCTATGCTTAAGGAGAAGCACGCCTGGTCTGCTGCCAATATATAGTTATTAGTTACAGTTATTTACACCTTGCTAAAAAATTGTTTGATCTTCACTTTTGCTTTGAGCCTAACCGGAATTGCAGAAAACGTTAGTCACATTATTATGTTGTATATTCTTTCAAACTCAAGTCAACTCACTGCTTGATAGAGGCACAGCATTGAGCAAGCCGAGCTCCATACGACGACGTGCTGTAACCATGATACCGCGAAACATTATGAATATATTTAAAATTTTACATTGTAAAGCTAAAAATTACTTAATAAAATCAGCAGAAGTTTTTACTTTAGTTTTAATGACAACCATTTGTAAATTTACTTATGTGTAGTAGCTCTTAAATATTTATATTTGTTAAAGTCTGTGTATATTTACAATGGCTAAATTTAACTCGCAAAATAAGGTGTATTTTGTTGGAAACAATTGGCCCTCCAAAGCGGCGTGTTAGTTATTTTTAGCTGGTGATTTTAGAAAATGCCTTTTTTAGTTATGTCATTCAATCATTCAATTTTTATGAACGCTAATTACTCCAGATTCTATCTAGCATATCTTTTACATTTTTCTCATGCTGGCAGTGGCTGTACTAAGTATTATCCAAATATAACTAAATCTCTTAAGTTTTCTATGCTTGGATAAAACAATCTATATGTGTTTTATGTTTTTGATATAGCAGAATAGCTTTGAGTAATGTCATTGTCTTCTTTCTATCAAAGCTAGATTTAAAATTTGAATATTATTTTTACTATAGTATTGGTATTTTAATGTTTTACTTTTGTTATTGTATTATTCAAATAAAATATATAGAATAAACCCTTTATAGATCTATTTTACTTAAGATGGTAACACCAAAAATCTTATAGACACTAATTTTAGTTTGGTTTTTAAGTCATAAATGCTAATGGTTTCTTCTTATGTCTAACAAATTAAATGTTATTTAATCATTACTTAGGGGCAGTTTTAGGGAGGGAGTATATATATCATTATCATAGTTCTGTGTATCCCAGATAGAAGATTTGGTTTAATTGCAATGTATTTTAATAATAGTTTTATATTTATGTGCACCTCCTTATACTTATAGATTTTTTCTGTATCCATTCGTATCCTCAAATATTAGGAACAATTTATAGGTTTATATAATTTATTCTTTGAAGTTTATAGATTTTTATGAACCTATAATTAAAAGATTTAGCTACTTTCTAAATCATTTTTCTCTATATAATTTTTAAGCCTAATTGCTTAAAAACAAATAGCATCTAACTAGCTCAATGCAACCCAAATTTATATAGATTAAATTCATCATGCCTTTATTGATTCATATCAGAAAGAGTTCACCCAAAAAGTTCTGCATTTGTATTTGCTAGTAAAACTATTGTTCTTTTTTGAATTCCTAAATCCAATTTCACTTTCCAACCAGACTCGCTGTTTTCTCAATCTTAATCTCATCAGGCCTAAATAATCCGTAGTAGATCCCGCGCCCAAATCCAGCATTCATCCAGCCTATTAATCAGTTGCCTGATTACCGCCCTTCGAGTCCCTGCCTCTCCCTGTTAGTGATGAGGCGAACTTTCGAGTCTTCCGAGAGAAGCTGGGAGGGACTCCAGCAGCCACCGCTGAACTTCTTGGCGGCGCCTCACCGCGCCAGGGCGGGCCAGAGAAGAGCCAAGGGGAAGAGGGAGGGCCCGCCATTTTGAGTTCTGGCGAATGGCTGCCCCAGCGCCTTCCTGCTGCCCATTTCCCTGCGGCTTCACCCCTCTTCCCCCCTGTCCCATTCCCTGAGCCGCCCGCGCCCATTCGGATTCTGTTTCCACCTCGCGATCCTCTTCCTCCGCGCGCTCCCCCCTGCTTCTCTCCCCTGCCCCGATCTTGACTGCTCCGGCCTTCTCCCGCCCTTCTAAGCAGCCGAGCCCAGCGATTTCCCCTGGCCCGCATCAGCCCCGTCTCTCCCGCGCTCATCTGCCCGCAGCCTGCCGGCCCGAGTGGAAAACTGGGCAGGGCCGCCCCGCAGCAGCCTCGCGGTTGAAGCTCGCGCAATTTTTGTTTTATTGATGCCCGCCGGCCCGCCCGCCGCTGCGCCCGCCCCGTTTGCATAAATAGAGGAAGAGGCGCGGCCAGGACTGACCGGCGCAGCCGGCCCGCACCGGCCTTCATCAGCGACGTCCCCCACAGCCAGCCAGCCAGTCGAATCAACTGTCTCGGGTTCGAACTCGGGACCAGCAGCAAGCAAGTCGGTCAGCGCGCCGTGATGGACTCACGGAGCCGCTCCTTCCCGGTGCTGCCGCTGGCCTCCGGCGGCTCGGCGGACGACACGCCGCAGACCCGCCGGCGCCACGGCGGTGCCTCCGGCTCCAAGTCCAAGGACGACGGCGGCCTCAGCTCGCCCTCATCGGGCGGCCCCGCCTCTTCATCGTTTGGCGCAGCCAGCAGTCTCGAAGGCGTCGACAAGGAGCTCGTCCGCTGCCTCAGCGAGCTGGAGAGCGGCGCGCCCGAGGAGAAGCTCGAGTTCGTCTTTCGCCTGTTCGACACCGACGGCAACGGCTACTTGGATACTAGCGAGGTCGACGCCATCATCAGCCAGATGATGAAGGTCACTGAGTACCTCGGCTGGGACACCACAGAGCTGCTGCCGGTGAGTGCGCGGTTACTGAGTTTGATTTGGGATCCTGCTGACTTCCTCCCAGATCCTCAGTTGCTATGCCAGCCTCCCAGATCATCAGTTGCTGTGCCAGCCTCCCAGATCCTCAGTTGCTGGGCTGGCCTCCCTGATCCTTAGTTGCTGTGCCAGCCTCCCAGATCCTCAGTTGCTGAGCCAGCCTCCCAGATCCTCAGTTGCTGGGCCAGCCTCCCAGATCCTCAGTTGCTGGGCCAGCCTCCCAGATCCTCAGTTTCTATACCAGCCTCCCAGATCCACAGTTGCTATGCCAGCCTCCCAGATCCTCAGTTGCTGGGCCAGCCTCCCAGATCCTCAGTTGCTGGGCCGCCCTCCCTGATCCTCAGTTGCTGTGCCAGCCTCCCAGATCCTCAGTTGCTGGGCCAGCCTCCCAGATCTTGAGTTGCTGGGCCGCCCTCCCAGATCTTTGCTGGCACATCGCAGAGCTCAGCTGTGCAAAAGAGGCATTTGCACTGCAATTCAGATATTCAGACACAGCTGTGCGTACAAATCTTTCAGCTGCACCTCAGCATCAGATAGTCGGCAAGTACTCTGTGTTTCCTTGACCGTTTTTATGCTTTTAAACAGTCACTGATGAGCTCAATTTTATCCAACTTGAATTTAAAAAATAATTTTTAAAGGCTGTCATTCTAATTCTGCTCATCCTCTCCCTGATCTGTCTCTGCCAGTGGCTGAGCAGTGCAAGCGCTATCAGCACGGCATGAGTCACCGTCAATCTCAATCGCTGATTGATGTTAGCAACATCATTGGCAGTTTTATATACAGCCTGTAATTTGCTTGCGGCAGTGTCTGCTAATGCTAAATGCCCGCGTCCTTCATCACTGCTTGCCGCTGTCAGGCCGGTGCATTTCGTCCTTGAACTTTTACGACTCTTGATAAAACCCGCCATTATCTTAACTTCATTCTTAGAAACCCGTCATTACCCTTACCGCATTCTCAGGACCCCGCCAGTACCTCTCTTGCATTTTCCTTTCGAAACCCGTATTTTAGAAACTCGGCATTTTTAATAAAAATAGTGTTCCTTAAAGTCTAACCCTAAATCTAGTTCTTTTAAGAAACCAGTCCTATTTTTTTCTAGAAACCGTCTTATTCTTAGAAGAGAATTTTTTCGAAGAAATCCGTTTTTATTTTAAGAAACCATTCCTGTTTCGAACAAATCCGTCTTCTTTCGTCTTCTTTCTAAGAAAACTGCCTTCTTTCTAAGAAACTCGTCTTCTTTTGAAGATACCCGTCTTTTTTCCGAGAAACTCGTCGTCTTTCTAAGAAACCGTCTTCTTAGAAATCTGTCCTGTTTCTAATAAAACCGTCTTCTTACCCTTGAGTTTTACCAGAAAACAGTCTTATCATTCTGTTTCGCAAAAGCGGCACGGGCAGCCGCCAGCATGTCGGCTTCAATTTCTGCTTTTGCACGAATTTCTCGCATCGAATGCAAATTCGGTTTATTGAGTCAGCCAACTATGACGAGCTTCTAACATCCCACCCGGCCAGATTCTGAAGTCCATGATGACGGATCTGGACTTCGACGCTGACGGCACGGTCAGCCTGGACGAGTGGAAGCGAGGCGGCCTGACGACCATCCCGCTACTGGTGCTGCTCGGCCTCGACACCACCGTGAAGGACGACGGCAGCCACGTGTGGCGGCTGAAGCACTTCGCCAAGGGCCGGCACTGCAACATCTGCATGAAGCAGCTGGTCGGCCTGGGCAAGCAGGGCCTGGGCTGCGTGTTCTGCAAGTACACCGTGCACGCCAAGTGCGTGAGCCGCGCCCCCGCCTCGTGCATCTTCACCTACACCAAGTCCAAGCGGCCGGCGCCAGGGGCGCAGCAGAGCATGCAGCACCACTGGACTGAGGGCAACTGCGTGGAAAAGTGCGCCAAGTGCCGCAAGTCCATCAAGTCCGGCATCACAGGTGAGAGATGGATTAGCAACCCGGTCTGCTCAACTGCTCTACCCACAGCTAGATCTTTGCACCCCACTCTACCCACCCCAGCTAGATCTTTGCACCCCACTCTACCCACCCCAGCTAGATCTTTGCACCCCACTCTACCCACCCCAGCTAGATCTTTGCACCCCACTCTACCCACCCCAGCTAGATCTTTGCACCCCACTCTACCCACCCCAGCTAGATCTTTGCACCCCACTCTACCCACCCCAGCTAGATCTTTGCACCCCACTCTACCCACCCCAGCTAGATCTTTGCACCCCACTCTACCCACCCCAGCTAGATCTTTGCACCCCACTCTACCCACCCCAGCTAGATCTTTGCACCCCAATCTACCCACCCCAGCTAGATCTTTGCACCCCACTCTACCCACCCCAGCTAGATCTTTGCACCCCAATCTACCCACCCCAGCTAGATCTTTGCACCCCACTCTACCCACCTAAGCTAGATCTGCATCCACCTCAGCTAGATCTGCACCCACCTCAGCTAGATCTTCATGCACCTCAGCTAGATCTGCACCCACCTCAGCTAGATCTGCATCCACCTCAGCTAGATCTGCACCCACCTCAGCTAGATCTTCATGCACCTCAGCTAGATCTGCACCCACCTCAGCTAGATCTGCACCCACCTCAGCTAGATCTGCACCTACCTCAGCTAGATCTGCACCCACCACAGCTAGATCTTCATGCACCTCAGCTAGATCTGCACCCACCTCAGCTAGATCTGCACCTACCTCAGCTAGATCTGCACCCACCACAGCTAGATCTTCATCCACCTCAGCTAGATCTGCACCCACCACAGCTAGATCTTCATCCACCTCAGCTAGATCTGCACCCACCTCAGCTAGATCTGCACCCAACCCACTGCAGGCATGCAGTGCCGCTGGTGCAAGGTCAGCCTGCACAACAAGTGCGCGGAGCAGTGGACCAGCGAGTGCGACCTCGGCGCCCTCCGCGAGCACGTGCTGCCCCCCACGGCGATCTTCCCCGCCGTACTGGACCGCGGCAGGCCGGCGGCGGCAGCCAACGAGAGCCTCCCCAACAGCCAGTCCGCCGGGTCGCAGCTGGACCAGCTGGCCTGCTCGCCTCATCAGCAGTCCTCCAGCTTCCAGATTGTGCCGCCCTCCGGCTGCGTGCCGCTGCTGGTGTTCATCAACCCGAAGTCTGGCGGCAAGCAGGGAGTCCGCATTCTGCACAAGATGCAGTACCTGCTGAACCCGCGCCAGGTGTACGACCTGGTGAAGGACGGCGGGCCGTACATCGGGCTGAACTTTTTCAGGGAGCTGCCGCAGTTCCGCATCCTGGTGTGCGGCGGCGACGGCACGGCGGGCTGGCTGCTGGAGGCCATGGACAAGTTCGACTGGGGCGACAACCGGCCGCCGGTGGCCGTGCTGCCCCTGGGCACCGGGAATGACCTGGCCCGGTGCCTGCGCTGGGGCGGCGGCTACGAGAACGAGAGCCTGGAGAAAATTCTGCACCGCATCAGCCAGGGCAGCGTGATGCTGCTGGACCGCTGGAAGATCAACTTCTCCGAGCCCGCGCCGGAGAACAACGGCGACGCGGCCGAGGCTGGCGACGCTGGCAGCGGCGCCGGGGCGGCCGCGGAGGACCCGGCGGGGGCGGCGGCTGTCGAGCCAGCCCGGGACGAGATCCCCGCCACAATCATCAACAACTACTTCAGCATCGGGGTGGACGCGGCCATCGCGCACCGGTGGCACCTGTTGAGGGAGAAGCACCCGGAAAAATTCAAGTCGCGATTTCGAAACAAGGCCTACTATGTGGAGATGGGCGCGACCGAGGTGCGGAGGCTTGCTGGGATTCGGGGACTGGGACTCAGGGACTCCGGGTCTCGGGGACTAGGGACTCTGGGATTCGGAAACTGGGACTCTGGGATTCGGAAACTGGGACTCTGGGATTCGGAAACTGGGACTCGGATTCAGGGACTGGTACTCTAGGACTCGGGGACTGGGACTCTGGGATTCGGGGACTGGTACTCTAGGACTCGGGGACTGGTACTCTAGGACTCGTGGACTGGGACTCTGGGATTCGGGGACTGGTACTCTAGGACTCGGGGACTGGTACTCTAGGACTCGTGGACTGGGACTCTGGGATTCGGGGACTGGTACTCTAGGACTCGGGGACTGGGACTCTGGGATTCGGGGACTGGTACTCTAGAACTCGGGGACTGGTACTCTAGGACTCGTGGACTGGGACTCTGGGATTCGGGGACTGGTACTCTAGGACTCGGGGACTGGTACTCTAGGACTCGTGGACTGGGACTCTGGGATTCGGGGACTGGGAATCTGGTATTCGGGGACTGGGACTCTGGGATTCGGGGACTGGGGACTCCGGGACTCGGAGACTGGGACTCTGGGATTCGGAAACTGGGACTCTGGGATTCGGGGACTGGTACTCTCGGATTCGGGGACTAGTACTCTGGGATTCGGGGACTGGTACTCTGGGATTCGGGGACTGGGACTCTGGTATTCGGGGACTGGGACTCTGGGACTCGGGGACTGGGACTCTGGGATTCGGGGACTGGGACTCTGGGACTCGGGGACTGGGACTCTGGGACTCGGGTACTGGGACTCTGGTATTCGGGGACTGGGACTCTGGGATTCGGGGACTGGGACTCTGGTATTCGGGGACTTGGATTCGGGGACTGTACTCTAGGACTCGGGGACTGTACTCTAGGACTCGGGGACTGTACTCTAGGACTCGGGGACTGTACTCTAGGACTCGGGGACTGTACTCTAGGACTCGGGGACTGTACTCTAGGACTCGGGGACTGTACTCTAGGACTCGGGGACTGGGACTCTGGGACTCGGGGATTTCTAGTCGGATTAGCCTGGCTTTAGGAATTAAGGGCTATGAATAGGAATTGCGGGTGGGGGCTGCGGCTATGAAGAGAGCAAGTGCTGCCTGCGCACCAATGGAAGAATGAATCTTTCCAGGTCTGGGAGACCCCCCGCTGTGATCTGCCTGTGCGCTTCAATCAGCTTTTATTACTGAGGCCTAATTCCGACCCCAATTATCGGAGTGGGCAGAGGCTGGGGCTTCAGAAATAGCAGCACCGCATCTACCACAGGCTGTCCTGCTGCTGTGTGATCTATTTTTATCCTCTGCAGCAGCCCAGGTGGGGTCCGGTGTCTCCGGCTTCTTGCCCTGTCGCAGTTAGAGTTATTCGATTTCTTCTTCTGCTGCTGCTTCTGCGAACTTTTGGCTGACATTTTCGGCTCGTGCGTTTTTTTGCCGGTCCAGACGGGGACACGGGTTCTGGATTAAAGAAGTTTGTGAATATTTTTGCTTGTGAAGTGAATATTTTTGCTTGTGAATTTTGTAGTTTTTTAATATTACGAGTTGTGAAAATTCTAGTTTGTGAATATTTTGGTTTGTGAATATTCTAGTTTGTGAATATTCTAGTTTGTGAATATTCTAGTTTGTGAGTATTCTAGTTTGTGAATATTCTGGTTTGTGAATATTCCAGTTTGTGAATATTCTAGTTTGTGAATATTCTAGTTTGTGAATATTCCAGTTTGTGAATATTCCAGTTTGTGAATATTCTAGTTTGTGAGTATTCTAGTTTGTGAGTATTCTAGTTTGTGAATATTCTAGTTTGTGAATATTCTAGTTTGTGAATATTCTAGTTTGTGAATATTCTAGTTTGTGAATATTCCAGTTTGTGAATGTTCTGGTTTGTGAATGTTCTAGTTTGTGAGTATTCTAGTTTGTAAATATTCTAGTTTGTGAATATTCTAGTTTGTAAATATTCTGGTTTGTGAATGTTCTGGTTTGTGAATATTCTGGTTTGTGAATATTCTAGTTTGTGAATATTCTAGTTTGTGAGTATTCTAGTTTGTGAATATTCTAGTTTGTGAATATTCTAGTTTGTGAGTATTCTAGTTTGTGAGGCAACCCAAGTTCAGGAATCCAATCCAGGTTTATTGAAGAGTCCCCGACCGGTGCTGGAAACCCCAGAGACAGAGGAAAGCCAGTCAGGAAGGTAGGGGATATTTAGGGGATATTTATCCCCGCAAAGTTCTTGCCCGATCCTGTCCGGAATTCGGGCTGCAATGCTTTATTTAATCTAAAAGTTATGAGCTGACAAGGACTGCCGGGCTGGGGGGGGCTCGCTGGCGAAACCAGCCAATTTAGAAAGTTTTTAATCCCTCGGCCCCCTCGGCACGAAATCCCGTCCTGAAACTGGGACTGCCGGTTGCTTAGGGATCGAAATTTAGCCTTGTTGGCCCCGGCTTTGCCGCCAGTTCGGTGCGAAGCCCAGATCCTAATGGTTGTTTTGAATCCCGTGAATCTTAGATCCCCATGGTTGGTGTGAATCCCGTGAATCCCAGATCCCCATGGTTGGTGTGAATCCCGCGAATCCCAGATCCCCATGGTGTCTTGAATCCCGTGAATCCCAGATCCCCATGGTTGGTGTAAATCCCGTGAATCCCAGATCCCCATGGTTGGTGTGAATCCCGTGAATCCCAGATCCCCATGGTTGGTGTGAATCCCGTGAATCCCAGATCCCCATGGTTGGTGCGAACCCCAGATCCCCATGGATTGCGTGAATCCCAGATCCCCATGGATTGCGTGAATCCCAGATCCCCATGGTTGGTGTGAATCCCGTGAATCCCAGATCCCCATGGTTGGTGTGAATCCCGTGAATCCCAGATCCCCATGGTTGGTGTGAATCCCGTGAATCCCAGATCCCCATGGTTGGTGTGAATCCCGTGAATCCCAGATCCCCATGGTTGGTGTGAATCCCGTGAATCCCAAATCCCCATGGTTGGTGTGAATCCCGTGAATCCCAGATCCCCATGGTTGGTGTGAATCCCGTGAATCCCAGATCCCCATGGTTGGTGTGAATCCCGTGAATCCCAGATCCCCATGGTTGGTGTGAATCACGTGAATCCCAGATCCCCATGGTTGGTGTGAATCCCGTGAATCCCAGATCCCCATGGTTGGTGTGAATCCTGTGAATCCCAGATCCCCATGGTTGGTGTGAATCCCGTGAATCCCAGATCCCCATGGTTGGTGTGAATCCCGTGAATCCCAGATCCCCATGGTTGGTGTGAATCCCGTGAATCCCAGATCCCCATGGTTGGTGTGAATCCCGTGAATCCCAGATCCCCATGGTTGGTGCGAACCCCAGATCCCCATGGATTGCGTGAATCCCAGATCCCCATGGATTGCGTGAATCCCAGATCCCCATGGTTGGTGTGAATCCCAGATCCCCATGCTTTGCGTGAATCCCAGATCCCTATAAGTCATTCACATACTCGTAGATCCCAAATCCCGATGACTCACATAAATCCAAGATCCCCGTGATTCACAAAAATTCCCACCCACATCCCCGCAGATGCTGGGCGGGTCCTGCAAGAACCTGCACGAGAGCCTGGACATCATCTGTGACGGCTACGCCCTGGACCTGGGCTCGGGCACGCCGCTGGAGGGCATGGCGCTGCTCAACATCAACTCCGTGTACGGCGGCCGCACTCTGTGGGAGAACAACCGAAAGCGAAGCTCGGCGGCCGCGGCGGCAGCTGCCGCGGCTGCAGCGGCGTCGGGGCAGCAGGGCGGCAAGCGGAAGCCGAGCGGCGGAGCCAGCGGGAGCAGAGACCGCGAGCTGTCCAGTGCTTCCCTTAGCAACAACGAGCTGGCGTTCGCAGTGCAGGACATGGGCGACCAGCTCATTGAAGTTGTCGGCCTGGAGAACGCCGTCCACGCCGGCATGGTGGCCGGGGGGCTGCGCAGCTCCGGCAAGCGGCTGGCGCAGTGCAGTGAGGTGGTCATCCGGACCAGGAGGCGCTTCCCCATGCAGATCGACGGCGAGCCCTGGTCTCAGGCGCCCTGCACCATCAGCATCACCCACATGAACCAGGTGCCCATGATCATGGCGCCTCCGCCTGCCAAGAAGGGCGGCCTGCTGGGCCTCTTCTCCAAGTGACTCCCCCGATTCTGCAGAGTGACCGACAAACTGCACTCCCGACTCTGCAGAGTGACCGACAAACTGCACTCCCGACTCTGCAGAGTGACCGACAAACTGCACTCCCGACTGCAGAGTGACCGACAAACTGCACTCCCGACTCTGCAGAGTGACCGACAAACTGCACTCCCGACTCTGCAGAGTGACCGACAAACTGCACTCCCGACTCTGCAGAGTGACCGATAGACTGCGCCCCCCCCCCCGATTCTGCAGAGTGACCGACAAGCCCAAAACAGTTGGTTTTATTCTAGAAACATAATTCGTGTTCCCCTTTCTCGCGCTGTGCAGCCGCGGTGTTCTCCCAGTAGTTATTCGCAAGTCGCGACCGCTCCGCGTGTGCCGCGGTATTTCACCGAAATGTCTAATCAAAACCAGTTCTGTGTTGTAATCAACCGCACCCCCCCCCCCCGTACTCTGTTCGTCACATTTGCGCCGAAAACTTTGATTTCAGCTCGTGCACATTGCGACTGTTTTGCTGCTTTGCTGCAATAAGATGCCCCCTGACTGCCTGCCTTCCGCTTGGCCCCTGTGGTGTGTTGTTAATTGTAGCTCTTGCTCCTGCTGGCTCGATGGCTGCCACTCACTCTGCACCGTCTACTTCTCAGTCCACATTGTCTACTTCTTACTCTGCTCTGCCTAACTCTCACTTTGCATTGTCTACTTCTCCCTCTTCATTGGCTACTTCTCCCTGTTTATTGGCTACTTCTCCCTGTTTATTGGCTACTTCTCACTCTATTGTAGCTACTTCTCACTCTATTTTAGCTACTTCTCACTCTATTTTAGCTACTTCTCACTCTACTTTAGCTACTTCTCACTCTACTTTAGCTACTTCTCACTCTATTTTAGCTACTTCTCACTCTATTTTAGCTACTTCTCACTCTATTTTAGCTACTTCTCACTCTATTTTAGCTACTTCTCACTCTATTTTAGCTACTTCTCACTCTATTTTAGCTACTTCTCACTCTATTTTAGCTACTTCTCACTCTATTTTAGCTACTTCTCACTCTATTTTAGCTACTTCTCACTCTACTTTAGCTACTTCTCACTCTACTTTAGCTACTTCTCACTCTACTTTAGCTACTTCTCACTCTACTTTAGCTACTTCTCACTCTATTTTAGCTACTTCTCACTCTATTTTAGCTACTTCTCACTCTATTTTAGCTACTTCTCACTCTATTTTAGCTACTTCTCACTCTATTTTAGCTACTTCTCCCTCTACTTTAGCTACTTCTCACTCTACTTTAGCTACTTCTCACTCTACTTTAGCTACTTCTCACTCTATTTTAGCTACTTCTCACTCTATTTTAGCTACTTCTCACTCTATTTTAGCTACATCTCACTCTTCATTGGCTACTTCTCCCTCTATCCTATCTAGCTCGTACTTATTCAAAGTAGATTATAACAGTATGCACAATACTGATTCTCACTATATCATGTCTACTTCTACAATTTCCCATCTGTCGCCTTTGCCGGATTTTCATATCTCATTGAGCAGCTGATAAGATCATCCCCACCCCGCCCGGCCGCTTCCGGTGGAACGGAGCCCGGCATTCGCCGGAGAGGCCAGCAGTTATCGGCGCCCGCTGCCCTGTCGCAGGTGTTTATTTATTATTTTCACAGCGCATTCCGAAGTTGAAACCGTTGAACAAAACTCAAATCTGAGTCTTCGCGTGCGTGCAGTAAAATTGTTGTGACTTTTTTGTGTTTTTCTCACCGTCTGCTCCGACTGCCGGCTGAGCTGCTTCGAGACCGAGGCGGACAAATTTTATAGCTGCACCAGCGTTGGCCCCGGTGTACAGCCGCCCTGACTTTCCAATTGTTAGGCATGTACACTCTCTGTGGAGGGGGGGGGTTGGCCTCTCGGGTGGGAAGGACGAGCACGAGCCCCCCAAATGAATGCGCAGAGCTCCCGGCGCCATGGAAGTCAGACTATCTTAAACAGCAGCAAGTTTAGCTTCAGGCCTATTGAGGGTTCGGGCAGTTCCTGCTGTTGACTGGCACCGAAGGCCGCTTGCAGCAGCACCAACTGGATTTCTCTGTATATTGCTGTGATTATTTTGAGTTCTGATTTCCTGCTTTCGAGTAATTCTCTGCTTGTCTCCGCGCGTGCAATATTTATTGTTTTAGTGCATATATATACAAATACACAGTGTTTACCATATTAATTGTCTTGTGGAAGCTCGGCATGACTGACCGGCACTTGATACACCTGCTATTATCATAATAGTTACTGATATTATCATATTATTATCATAATTATTGATTATTGTCCCTCGTGGGAATCGCACTAAAAGTATTTTTGTTGCTGTTGTTGGGATCACTGAATCTACACGGCTAAAATTCACTGCAAGCTCTGAGGGGTACAGAAACTACACAGGGATTCCCCGTCTCGGATCCAGATGTCCCATCTTCCCAGGACCGAATATCCGAGGGCGGGGCTGCGAGCTGATTGAGGACTCAATGACTGTCTTTGAGTTCGGATCGGCCTCTCGCTTTGTAAAAACAGATGCGGCCGAGTTGCACCAAACTTTGCTGAGCTGCCCCCCCGTCTGTCTCAGTTGCTGAGCTGCCCCCGTCAGTTGCTGAGCTGCCCCCCGTCTATCTCAGTTGCTGAGCTGCCCCCGTCAGTTGCTGAGCTGCCCCCCGTCTGTCTCAGTTGCTGAGCTGCACCCGTCAGTTGCTGAGCTGCCCCGTCAGTTGCTGAGCTGCCCCCCCGTTTGTCTCAGTTGCTGAGCTACCCCCCGTCTGTCTCAGTTGCTGAGCTGCCCCCCGTCTGTCTCAGTTGCTGAGCTGCCCCCCTGTCTGTCTCAGTTGCTGAGCTGCCCCCCCCCGTCTGTCTCAGTTGCTGAGCTGCCCCCCTGTCTGTCTCAGTTGCTGAGCTGCCCCCCCCGTCTGTCTCAGTTGCTGAGCTGCCCCCCGTCTGTCTCAGTTGCTGAGCTGCCCCCGTCAGTTGCTGAGCTGCCCCCGTCAGTTGCTGAGCTGCCCCCGTCAGTTGCTGAGCTGCCCCCGTCAGTTGCTGAGCTGCCCCCGTCAGTTGCTGAGCTGCCCCCGTCAGTTGCTGAGCTGCCCCCGTCAGTTGCTGAGCTGCCCCCGTCAGTTGCTGAGCTGCCCCCCGTCAGTTGCTGAGCTGCCCCCCGTCAGTTGCTGAGCTGCCCCCCGTCAGTTGCTGAGCTGCCCCCCGTCAGTTGCTGAGCTGCCCCCCGTCAGTTGGTGTGCGGCTTGATCTCCAACTTGGGTCTCCTGTCTGCTTCTCACTCCACTTTTCTCTTTTCTGATCATCTCACTGTCTGCTTTTCCATCGACTTCCATCTCATCCTCTCAGTCTTCTAATTCCTGTCTCAATTCTTCCCAGCAATTTCTCTCAATTCTCCCTTGGACTCGACCGCCATCGATTCGCCCTCCCCCAGATCCTCGCTTTTTACCCAGCCCGCCTTCTCCACTTTCTCCTGATGCCCCGGTGCCTGGGCCGCCTCCCCACCTTGATTTCAGCGCTTCCCCTGCTCCGGTCCCGCCGGTCCATCTCTTCATCCGGACTCGGGGGGGGGGCCTCCCAGCCTCTCTTCTGGCTACTCGCATTCTCCGTCCTCTACTTGTTCTGATCCTCGAAATTTGCCATCATGCAGCTCTCGCTGGGGATGCGGGCCGCCCGTCTCAGCTGCTTCCCTCACTGTCCCCGTCCGCTCCCGCCCTTCCCTCAGCTGAGCTGGGGTGAAATTCTCAAAATCTGCCGCCCCATTCTCGCTGGACAGACGGAGAACTTCTTGGGCTCGATCCCCAGTCCGTGCGCGAGCTGCCCGAGCGAGGGTTCGAGTTAATATCCCATCCTAATTGACTCGACTGCTGTCTCGGGATCCGCTTAGCTAGGCAACTCATCTTTTTATAGCACTGAGCTCTGCTGGGCAAGAGTGACGGCGAGTACTTTACTGACCTGCTCAGGTAGGGATCCCATCTGATCAGGTGGGGATCTTATCTGCTCAGGAGGAATATCATCTGATCAGGTGGGGATCTTATCTGCTCAGGAGGAATATCATCTGATCAGGTGGGGATCTTATCTGCTCAGGAGGAATATCATCTGATCAGGTGGGGATCTTATCTGCTCAGGAGGAATATCATCTGATCAGGTGGGGATCTTATCTGCTCAGGAGGAATATCATCTGATCAGGTGGGGATCTTATCTGCTCAGGAGGAATATCATCTGATCAGGTGGGGATCTTATCTGCTCAGGAGGAATATCATCTGATCAGGTGGGGATCTTATCTGCTCAGGAGGAATATCATCTGATCAGGTGGGGATCTTATCTGCTCAGGAGGAATATCATCTGATCAGGTGGGGATCTTATCTGCTCAGGAGGAATATCATCTGATCACGAGGGATCTCATCTGCTCCCGTATGGATCTCATCTGCTCCCGTATGGATCTCATCTGATCAAGGAGGGATCTCATCTGCTCCCGTAGGGATCTCATCTGGTCAGGGAGGGATCGCATCTGATCAGGGAGGGATCTCATCTGATCAGGGAGGGATCTCATCTGATCAGGGAGGGATCTCATCTGATCAGGGAGGGGTCTCATCTGATCAAGGAGGGATCTTATCTGATCAGGTAGGGATCTCATCTGATCAAGGAGGGATCTCATCTGATCAGGGAGGGATCTCATCTGATCAGGGAGGGATCTTATCTGATCAGGTAGGGATCTCATCTGATCAGGTAGGGATCTCATCTGCTCCTGGAGGGATCTCATCTGATCAGGGAGGGATCTTATCTGATCAGGGAGGGATCTTATCTGATCAGGGAGGGATCTCATCTGCTCCTGGAGGGATCTCATCTGATCAGGGAGGGATCTCATCTGCTCCTGGAGGGATCTCATCTGATCAGGGAGGGATCTCATCTGATCAGGGAGGGATCTCATCTGATCAGGGAGGGATCTCATCTGCTCCTGGAGGGATCTCATCTGATCAGGGAGGGATCTCATCTGCTCCTGGAGGGATCTCATCTGATCAGGGAGGGATCTCATCTGATCAGGGAGGGATCTTATCTGATCAGGTAGGGATCTTATCTGATCAGGGAGGGATCTCATCTGCTCCTGGAGGGATCTCATCTGATCAGGGAGGGATCTCATCTGATCAGGTAGGGATCTCATCTGCTCCTGGAGGGATCTTATCTGATCAGGGAGGGATCTTATCTGCTCCCGTAGGGATCTCATCTGATCAGGGAGGGATCTTATCTGATCAGGTAGGGATCACATCTGATCAGGTAGGGATCTCATCTGATCAGGTGGGGATCTCATCTCCTGGAGGGATCTCATCTGATCAAGGAGGGATCTTATCTGATCAGGGAGGGATCTCATCTGCTCCCGTAGGGATCTCATCTGATCAGGTAGGGATCTCATCTGATCAGGTGGGGATCTCATCTCCTGGAGGGATCTCATCTGATCAAGGAGGGATCTTATCTGATCAGGAGGGATCTCATCTGGTCAGGGAGGGATCGCATCTGATCAGGGAGGGATCTCATCTGATCAGGGAGGGATCTCATCTGATCAGGGAAGGATTTCATCTGCTCAGGGAGGAATCCCATCTGCTCAGGTAGGGATCTCATCTGTTCGGGTAAGGATCCATCTGCTCAGGGAGAGATCTCATCTGCTCAGGTAGGGATCTCATCTGATCAGGGAGGGATCTCATCTGATCAGGGATGGATGTCATTTACTCAGGGAGGGATCCCATCTGCTCAGGTAAAGAACCATCTGCTCAGGTAGGGATCTCATCTGATCAGGGAGGGATCTTATCTGATCAGGAGGAATATCATCTGATCACGAGGGATCTCATATGCTCCCGTAGGGATCTCATCTGGTCAGGGAGGGATCGCATCTGATCAGGGAGGGATCGCATCTGATCAGGGAGGGATCGCATCTGATCAGGGAGGGATCGCATCTGGTCAGGGAGGGATCGCATCTGATCAGGGAGGGATCTCATCTGATCAGGGAGGGATCTCATCTGATCAGGGAGGGATCTCATCTGATCAGGGAAGGATTTCATCTGCTCAGGGAGGAATCCCATCTGCTCAGGTAGGGATCTCATCTTTTCAGGTAAAGATCCATCTGCTCAGGGAGAGAACTCATCTGTTCAGGTAGCGATCTCATCTATTCAAGTAAGGATTCATCTGCTCAGGTAGAGATCTCATCTGCTCAGGGAGAGATCTCATCTGCTCAGGGAGAGATCTCATCTGTTCAGGTACCGATTCAAGGTTTAAACCTTAGTAAAACTGATCGCTGATCATTTTGAGTACTTATTGTCATCATTGATTTCCAGCCCGCCGCCTGTTGAGTCTACTGTCTTTCCTAGAAATCAATTTAATTCACTCAGCTGAGCACCGGGGCTGCACATCTTCGCCATTCCCTGTCCCAAGAATTCCGTGTTTCATTCGGCTCCGCCAATTTTTATTTCTCATTTTCAATTAATTTCCGGCACTTTCAATCAAGCCCGCCTCCCCCCTCCCCAGCTGCCGTATCCCTCATCAACCAGCTTCATCAAGCGACAGGCTCTGACTCCCAGCTGGGGATTCTGAGAGCCCGCGGCCCACCATCGCAGCGGCAATTAATTTAATCAGAGCAAATATTGGACACTTTTTTCTATTTTTACCACTTGCAGCCCCTCCCGATGCAGGGACTGGCGGGTTCCGGGCACCGCCCATGGGCTGCACCTGCGGCTAAAAATAGAACTTGGCCAAGGAAGCCTTGAAATAGGATCTGGAGAGCGGACTCCTGCCTCAGTTCGCGCACAGGAGATGGGCGAGAAGTATCTGCAGCACTTCTGGCTTAGAGTTTCATTTCATTCCGGAAGGTAGACAATCTGTCTCACTTTGTCTCATTCTGTCTCACTCTGTCTCACGCTGTCTCACTCTGTCTCACTCTGTCTCACTCTGTCTCACTCTTTGTCTCACTCTGTCTCACTCTGTCTCACTCTTTGTCTCACTCTGTCTCACTCTGTCTCACTCTGTCTCACTCTGTCTCACTCTGTCTCACTCTGTCTCACTCTGTCTCACTCTGTCTCACTCTGTCTCTCTCTGTCTCACTCTTTGTCTCACTCTGTCTCACTCTGTCTCACTCTGTCTCACTCTGTCTCACTCTGTCTCACTCTGTCTCACTCTGTCTCACTCTGTCTCACTCTGTCTCACTCTGTCTCACTCTGTCTCACTCTGTCTCTGTCTCACTCTTTGTCTCACTCTGTCTCACTCTGTCTCACTCTGTCTCACTCTGTCTCTGTCTCACTCTTTGTCTCACTCTGTCTCACTCTGTCTCACTCTGTCTCACTCTTTGTCTCACTCTGTCTCACTCTGTCTCACTCTTTGTCTCACTCTGTCTCACTCTGTCTCACTCTGTCTCTCTCTGTCTCACTCTTTGTCTCACTCTGTCTCACTCTGTCTCACTCTTTGTCTCACTCTGTCTCACTCTGTCTCTCTGTCTCACTTTGTCTCACTCTGTCTCTCTCTGTCTCACTCTGTCTCACTCTGTCTCACTCTTTGTCTCACTCTGTCTCTCTCTGTCTCACTTTGTCTCACTCTGTCTCACTCCGTCTCACTCTGTCTCACTCTGTCTCACTCTGTCTCTCTCTGTCTCACTTTGTCTCACTCTGTCTCACTCTGTCTCACTCTGTCTCACTTTGTCTCTCTCTGTCTCACTCTTTGTCTCACTCTCTGTCTCACTTTGTCTCACTCTGTCTCTCTCTGTCTCACTCTTTGTCTCACTCTGTCTCACTCTGTCTCACTCTGTCTCACTCTGTCTCACTCTCTGTCTCACTTTGTCTCACTCTGTCTCTCTCTGTCTCACTCTGTCTCACTCTGTCTCACTCTGTCTCTCTCTGTCTCACTCTTTGTCTCTCTCTGTCTCACTCTTTGTCTCACTCTGTCTCACTCTGTCTCACTCTGTCTCACTCTGTCTCACTCTGTCTCACTCTGTCTCTGTCTCACTCTTTGTCTCACTCTGTCTCACTCTGTCTCACTCTGTCTCACTCTGTCTCTGTCTCACTCTTTGTCTCACTCTGTCTCACTCTGTCTCTCTCTGTCTCACTCTTTGTCTCACTCTGTCTCACTCTGTCTCACTCTGTCTCACTCTGTCTCACTCTGTCTCACTCTGTCTCACTCTGTCTCACTCTGTCTCACTCTGTCTCTGTCTCACTCTTTGTCTCACTCTGTCTCACTCTGTCTCACTCTGTCTCACTCTGTCTCACTCTGTCTCACTCTGTCTCACTCTGTCTCACTCTGTCTCACTCTGTCTCACTCTGTCTCACTCTGTCTCTGTCTCACTCTTTGTCTCACTCTGTCTCACTCTGTCTCACTCTGTCTCACTCTGTCTCACTCTGTCTC
This sequence comes from Macrostomum lignano, assembly GCA_002269645.1. Taxonomy (NCBI): domain Eukaryota; kingdom Metazoa; phylum Platyhelminthes; family Macrostomidae; genus Macrostomum; species Macrostomum lignano. The sequence goes on along the minus strand of NIVC01000745.1, from coordinate 31,014 downwards.
ACTCTGTCTCACTCTGTCTCTGTCTCACTCTTTGTCTCACTCTTTGTCTCACTCTGTCTCACTCTGTCTCACTTTGTCTCACTCTTTGTCTCACTCTGTCTCACTCTGTCTCACTCTGTCTCACTCTTTGTCTCACTCTGTCTCACTCTGTCTCACTCTTTGTCTCACTCTGTCTCACTCTGTCTCTCTCTGTCTCACTTTGTCTCACTTTGTCTCACTCTGTCTCACTCTGTCTCACTCTGTCTCACTCTGTCTCACTCTGTCTCACTCTTTGTCTCACTCTGTCTCACTCTGTCTCACTCTGTCTCTCTCTGTCTCACTCTGTCTCACTCTGTCACACTCTGTCTCACTCTGTCTCACTCTGCCTCACTCTGTGCAAACCGAACAGGATTACATTGATCTCTGCGTCTCAAAGTTTTGGGAAAAAGTCCGGCACTCCAAATTCTGGTTCATAGCCTCCTTGGCCCCTAAGAATGGGTTTTTCCCCCTCTCATCCTTCAGCAAGCCGCCGGCCGACGCCCTCGGCCTGTTTTGGGCCGCCGCCGAAGTCCCCGCCAGCCACGCCCCGGCGGCCCGAGTGACGCTTTCGAGTCCGCTTTGAGCTGGCCGGGAGAACAAAGGGAGGGCGCAGGTGGATGACGCGGATCGGGGGTGGCGGCCGGAAGGCGTTGGCTTAAAAGTACAATTTGGGGCATCGGCTGCACGGATTTCGCCAATTCGGTTGGGCTTGGGAAGAATTTTTATTCTCATTATTGTGAATGGAAATTTATTCAATGTGTGTTGTTGAATTCTCCCCTTCATCCTGCCCAGCTATCAATCTGTCTTCCTCCCTGAGTGACTCGCTCCCAATCTCACTCTCCATCTTACTCCCTATCTCACTCCCTATCTCACTCCGAATCTCACTCTCTATCTCACTCCCGATCCCACTCCGAATCTCATTCTCTATCTCACTCCCGATCTCACTCCCGATCTCACTCCCGATCTCACTCCCGATCTCACTCCGAATCTCACTCTCTATCTCACTCCCGATCTCACTCCCTATCTCACTCCCGATCTCACTCCCGATCTTACTCCCAATCTCACTCTCTATCTCACTCCCGATCTCACTCCCAATCTCACTCTCTATCTCACTCCCGATCTCACTCCCTATCTCACTCCCGATCTTACTCCCGATCTCACTCACGATCTCACTCCCGATCTTACTCCCAATCTCACTCTCTATCTCACTCCCGATCTCACTCCGAATCTCACTCTCTATCTCACTCCCGATCTCACTCCCTATCTCACTCCCGATCTCACTCCCTATCTCACTCCCAATCTCACTCACGATCTCACTCACGATCTCACTCCCGATCTTACTCCCAATCTCACTCTCTATCTCACTCCCGATCTCACTCCGAATCTCACTCTCTATCTCACTCCCGATCTCACTCTCTATCTCACTCCGAATCTCACTCTCTATCTCACTCCCGATCTCACTCCCTATCTCACTCCCGATCTCACTCACGATCTCACTCACGATCTCACTCCCGATCTTACTCCCAATCTCACTCTCTATCTCACTCCCGATCTCACTCCGAATCTCACTCTCTATCTCACTCCCGATCTCACTCCCTATCTCACTCCCGATCTCACTCCCTATCTCACTCCCAATCTCACTCACGATCTCACTCATGATCTCACTCCCGATCTTACTCCCAATCTCACTCTCTATCTCACTCCCGATCTCACTCCGAATCTCACTCTCTATCTCACTCCCGATCTCACTCTCTATCTCACTCCGAATCTCACTCTCTATCTCACTCCCGATCTCACTCCCTATCTCACTCCCGATCTCACTCACGATCTCACTCACGATCTCACTCCCGATCTTACTCCCAATCTCACTCTCTATCTCACTCCCGATCCCACTCCGAATCTTACTCTCTATCTCACTCCCGATCTCACTCTCTATCTCACTCCGAATCTCACTCTCTATCTCACTCCCGATCTCACTCCCTATCTCACTCCCGATCTCACTCACGATCTCACTCACGATCTCACTCCCGATCTTACTCCTAATCTCACTCTCTATCTTACTCCCAATCTCACTCCCTATCTCACTCTCTATCTCACTCCTGATCTCACTCCCGATCTCACTCCCAATCTCACTCTCTATCTCACTCCCGATCTCACTCCCTATCTCACTTCCGATCTCACTCACGATCTCACTCCCGATCTCACTCCCAATCTCACTCTCTATCTCACTCCCGATCTCACTCCCTATCTCACTTCCGATCTCACTCACGATCTCACTCCCGATCTCACTCCCAATCTCACTCTCTATCTCACTCCAGATCTCACTCCGAATCTCACTCTCTATCTCACTTCCGATCTCACTCCCTATCTCTCTCCGAATCTCACTCTCTATCTCACTCCCGATCTCACTCCCTATCTCACTCACGATCTCACTCCCGATCTTACTCTAATCTCACTCTCTATCTCACTCCCTATCTTACTCCTAATCTCACTCTCTATCTCACTCCCGATCTCACTCCCGATCCCACTCCGAATCGCACTCCCGATCCCACTCCGAATCGCACTCTCTATCTCACTCCCGATCTCACTCCCTATCTCTCTCCGAATCTCATTCTCTATCTCACTCCTGATCTCACTCCGAATCTCACTCCCGATCTCACTCACGATCTCACTCCCGATCTCACTCCCAATCTCACTCCCGATCTCACTCACTTTTACCCTTAAGTCTTAAGTCCGCTTGTTCCCTGCTCTCTCGGCCCCAGACCAGCCACTTCCCAAGTAAAACTGCTCAGCAAAAACCGGCTGATTCTAAATTGAAGAATTAATTGAAGAATAAATCCGGGGTGAAAGAGAAAAATAAAAAAGCAAAAAAATCATTTAAAATCCCAAAGGGAGGTGAAGAGAGGAGGGGCTCTGCGCTGCCGAAGCGGAAGCCCCCTCCCCAGTTTTATTGCCTCCCAGCCACGCCCACACGGCCGAGCGGATCTCCCCAGCTGTTTGACTGCCTGCTGAGAAGCTGCCGGACTTTCGCTCTCTCGGCTCTCCTGCGAGCAACAATTTTTGCCCGGCAAATCCCCGCTTGCCGCTCCTCATTTTTGGGGAATGCAATTCCCAATTTGCATAGCCCAGGTTCCGAGACTCCGGCTGTGCCTGTGTCTGTCTGTCTGTCTGTCTGTCTGTCTGTCTGTCTGTCTGTCTGTCTGTCTGTCTGTCTGTCTGTCTGTCTGTCTGTCTGTCTGTCTGTCTGTCTGTCTGTCTGTCTGTCTGTCTGCCTGTCTGTCTGTCTGTCTGTCTGTCTGTCTGTCTGTCTGTCTGTCTGTCTGTCTGTCTGTCTGTCTGTCTGTCTGTCTGTCTGTCTGTCTGTCTGTCTGTCTGTCTGTCTGTCTGTCTGTCTGTCTGTCTGTCTGTCTGTCTGTCTGTCTGTCTGTCTGTCTGTCTGTCTGTCTGCCTGTCTGTCTGTCTGTCTGTCTGTCTGTCTGTCTGTCTGTCTGTCTGTCTGTCTGTCTGTCTGTCTGTCTGTCTGTCTGCCTGTCTGTCTGTCTGTCTGCCTGTCTGTCTGTCTGTCTGTCTGTCTGTCTGTCTGTCTGTCTGTCTGTCTGTCTGTCTGTCTGTCTGTCTGTCTGTCTGTCTGTCTGTCTGTCTGTCTGTCTGTCTGCCTGTCTGTCTGTCTGTCTGTCTGTCTGTCTGTCTGTCTGTCTGTCTGTCTGTCTGTCTGTCTGTCTGTCTGTCTGTCTGTCTATCTGTCCGTCTATCTGTCTTTCGAGTCCAGTTTTCAGCCCATAGCAACACGCAGGCTCCGAGCTGGATTGCCATCGCTGTCAACTTTGTCCTCCAGCCCGCCCCAACCCGAGCAAACAGGCAAACTGCAGGCAGGGAGCTATTTTTATCCCCAAGCCACGTAGCCGCGCAGCCGCCATCCCGGTTCCTCCAGCCTTTCGAGCCCAGTTGAGGCCTCGCACTCGAGTCTCCCAGTTCCCAAGGGGTCTCCAAGGGCTTTGCCGGTTCCGCCACCTGCAGACGGACGTCAATGCGTTTCCGCCAGACTCAGAGCCTCGGCCCGAGCAGCTGTTGATGAGGCTTCATCTCATGCTGTGCTCACCTCAGGCTGGGCAAACAGACAGGCTGCACTTTGTCAGAGCAGGGCATTGTGGCCCCACTAATTACTAAATATTCGGCAGAGGAGGCCAAAAAGTTTCTACCGCAGGAAACTCAGTGAACTCTGAGCGGCCTCGCCTGACTGGACGCGTCTCCCTGCTGCCTGGCCACCCTGATCGCGGGCCGGGAAGCTCAACTTTCACTCGCGAAGCCTCGGGTCCCTGCAGCCTCCCCTCCCCATTTTGTACCCCCCCCCCCCTACAACGAATCTCGGGGAGAAAGCGCATTAGTACGAGGTTCTTCAATTTCATGTGAGAAATGGGACTCCTGGGAATAATGTCGAGTGGGATTTCATAAATCTGCCGGAGCGAAGGCCCCCCCCCGCCGAGGCCTTCTCTGGCTGAGCAGCTGCTTGAATTGAAGGAAATTTGAGAGCTCGCAACTCAGGGGCTGCCGGGGGTGGAGCGGGTTAACTCCCTCAGCCTCGCTGCATCCTCTTGAGGTCCAGAATCCGGAGTCGGGATTCCAGTGTGATAGGCGGGATTCCAGAGTGACAGTCGGGATTCCTGTGTGACAGACGGGATTCCAGTGTGACAGGCGGGATTTCAGAGTGACAGACAGGATTCCTGTGTGACAGAGAGGATTCCAGTGTGACAGGCAGGATTCCAGTGTGACAGTCGGGATTCCAGTGTGACAGTCGGGATTCCAGTGTGATAGGCGGGATTCCAGTGTGACAGACGGGATTCCAGTGTGACAGACGGGGTTCCAGTGTGAGTGACGGGATTCCAGTGTGGCAGTCAGGATTTCAGTGTGATAGGCGGGATTCCAGTGTGACAGACGGGGTTCCAGTGTGACAGGCGGGATTCCAGAGTGACTGACGGGATTCCAGTGTGAGTGACGGGATTCCAGTGTGACAGTCGGGATTCTAGTGTGATAGGCGGGATTCCAATGTGACAGGCGGGATTCCAGAGTGACTGACGGGATTCCAGTGTGAGTGACGGGATTCCAGTGTGACAGTCGGGATTCCTGTGTGACAGGCGGGATTCCAGTGTGACAGACGGGATTCCTGTGTAACAGAGAGGATTTCTATGTGACAGTCGGGATTCCAGTGTGACAGTCAGGATTCTAGTGTGATAGGCGGGATTCCAGTGTGACAGACGGGGTTCCAGTGTGACGGACGGGATTCCAGAGTGACTGACGGGATTCCAGTGTGAGTGACGGGATTCCAGTGTGACAGACGGGATTCCAGTGTGACAGACGGGGTTCCAGTGTGACAGGCGGGATTCCAGAGTGACTGACGGGATTCCTGTGACAGACGGGATTCCTGTGTAACAGAGAGGATTCCAGTGTGACAGTCGGGATTCCAGAGTGACTGACGGGATTCCAAAGTGACAGGCGCGATCCCGCAGTCCCGAGTCCGCCAAGTGCCGCAGGAGCCGGGATTGCTGAGTCCTCAATAAAAGCCGGCAGCCCGCATGAAGCCACTGAAGATTTCATTGGCAGCAGAAAAAATTCTACTAAAGCAACCTGACTGCTGCTTTTGCAACTGGATTGGCTTTTGCTTGAATCGGTTGAATTCATTCTGGCAGAAGGAATTCCCACGAGGGCTAGAGGCGCAGCAGAAAGAGAACGAGGATTGCTCTTAGGAGAGGCAATCAAGCAAGACCTGCGGAACAACAGCGGGGGAAGCGGCTTCAGTCCCGCAGCCTTTAATCGCAGCGGCTCGAAAATCCCAGGGTCGCAAATTCCACAGACTTTCGATGCCGACCGGCCCTACGAAATCCCCGAGCAGCCCCGGTTTAAAGCAGACGGAAACAAAACTGCTCTGTGGGGAGTTCGGCCTCAAAACCAACACCTGGCAGCTGGCACCGATTTGAATCTGCCACTAGACAGATTAGCAATCCATTTTATTCCTGCATGCAGGCTAGATTAGCAATCCATTCTGTTCCTCCATCATCCATGCAGGCTAGATTAGCAATCCATTCTATTCCTGCATCATCCATGCAGGCTAGATTAGCAATCCATTCTATTCCTGCATCATCCATGCAGGCTAGATTAGCAATCCATTCTGTTCCTGCATCATCCATGCAGGCTGGATTAGCAATCCATTCTGTTCCTGCATGCAGGCTAGATTAGCAATCCATTCTGTTCCTGCATGCAGGCTAGATTAGCAATCCATTCTGTTCCTGCATGCAGGCTAGATTAGCAATCCATTCTGTTCCTACATGCAGGCTAGATTAGCAATCCATTCTATTCCTGCATGCAGGCTAGATTAGCAATCCATTCTATTCCTGCATCATCCATGCAGGCTAGATTAGCAATCCATTCTGTTCCTGCATCATCCATGCAGGCTAGATTAGCAATCCATTCTGTTCCTGCATGCACGCTAGATTAGCAATCCATTCTGTTCCTGCATCATCCATGCAGGCTAGATTAGCAATCCATTCTGTTCCTGCATGCAGGCTAGATTAGCAATCCATTCTGTTCCTGCATCATCCATGCAGGCTAGATTAGCAATCCATTCTGTTGCTGCATCATCCATGCAGGCTAGATTAGCAATCCATTCTGTTCCTGCATCATCCATGCAGGCTAGATTAGCAATCCATTCTGTTGCTGCATCATCTATGCAGGCTAGATTAGCAATCCATTCTGTTCCTGCATGCAGGCTAGATTAGCAATCCATTCTATTCCTGCATCATCCATGCAGGTTGGATTAGCAATCCATTCTGTTCCTGCATCATCCATGCAGGCTAGATTAGCAATCCATTCTGTTCCTGCATCATCCATGCAGGCTGGATTAGCAATCCATTCTGTTCCTGCATCATCCATGCAGGCTGGATTAGCAATCCATTCTGTTCCTGCATCATCCATGCAGGCTAGATTAGCAATCCATTCTGTTGCTGCATCATCCATGCAGGCTAGATTAGCAATCCATTCTGTTTCTGCATCATCCATGCAGGCTAGATTAGCAATCCATTCTATTCCTGCATGCAGGCTAGATTAGCAATCCATTCTATTCCTGCATCATCCATGCAGGCTAGATTAGCAATCCATTCTATTCCTGCATCATCCATGCAGGCTAGATTAGCAATCCATTTTGTTCCTGCATGCAGGCTAGATTAGCAATCCATTCTGTTCCTGCATGCAGGCTAGATTAGCAATCCATTCTGTTGCTGCATCATCCATGCAGGCTAGATTAGCAATCCATTCTGTTGCTGCATCATCCATGCAGGCTAGATTAGCAATCCATTCTATTCCTGCATCATCCATGCAGGCTAGATTAGCAATCCATTCTGTTCCTGCATGCAGGCTAGATTAGCAATCCATTCTGTTCCTGCATCATCCATGCAGGCTAGATTAGCAATCCATTCTATTCCTGCATCATCCATGCAGGCTGGATTAGCAATCCATTCTGTTCCTGCATCATCCATGCAGGCTAGATTAGCAATCCATTCTGTTCCTGCATGCAGGCTAGATTAGCAATCCATTCTATTCCTGCATCATCCATGCAGGCTAGATTAGCAATCCATTCTGTTCCTGCATCATCCATGCAGGCTAGATTAGCAATCCATTCTATTCCTGCATCATCCATGCAGGCTGGATTAGCAATCCATTCTGTTCCTGCATCATCCATGCAGGCTGGATTAGCAATCCATTCTGTTCCTGCATCATCCATGCAGGCTGGATTAGCAATCCATTCTGTTCCTGCATCATCCATGCAGGCTGGATTAGCAATCCATTCTGTTCCTGCATCATCCATGCAGGCTGGATTAGCAATCCATTCTGTTCCTGCATGCAGGCTAGATTAGCAATCCATTCTATTCCTGCATCATCCATGCAGGCTAGATTAGCAATCCATTCTGTTCCTGCATCATCCATGCAGGCTAGATTAGCAATCCATTCTATTCCTGCATCATCCATGCAGGCTAGATTAGCAATCCATTCTGTTCCTGCATGCAGGCTAGATTAGCAATCCATTCTATTCCTGCATCATCCATGCAGGCTAGATTAGCAATCCATTCTGTTCCTGCATCATCCATGCAGGCTAGATTAGCAATCCATTCTATTCCTGCATCATCCATGCAGGCTAGATTAGCAATCCATTCTGTTCCTGCATGCAGGCTAGATTAGCAATCCATTCTATTCCTGCATCATCCATGCAGGCTAGATTAGCAATCCATTCTGTTCCTGCATCATCCATGCAGGCTAGATTAGCAATCCATTCTATTCCTGCATCATCCATGCAGGCTAGATTAGCAATCCATTCTGTTCCTGCATCATCCATGCAGGCTAGATTAGCAATCCATTCTGTTCCTGCATCATCCATGCAGGCTAGATTAGCAATCCATTCTGTTCCCGCATCATCCATGCAGGCTAGATTAGCAATCCATTCTGTTCCTGCATCATCCATGCAGGCTGGATTAGCAATCCAATGTTCGGTATACTATTCCTAATCTCCCCAGAAAAGCGCCCCTCAAATCGTGGGATTAAAGTTCTGTTATTGAAGCGCAAGCACTGAATTCAGCGATCCGTGATTAATAATTCTCCTTAAAACTCCCCTTTCGCCAGTCGCTTCCCATACAAAGCCGGTGAGTCCGCTGGCTTAAAAAATCGCTTGCACAGGCAGCAGGGCGGCTGCTTGTCGTCTTTGCTGCTGCAGGTTTCAGCTGCTGATCAAAGCCAGAGAGCAGGGGGGCATGGGGGGCACTGCCCTACGCGTGGGGTCGCCCCGGTAAAGAAGCGACAATCCGCATCGGCGCAGTCTTGAGCACGATCTCGCTTTTCTTCTTAGTGCGAGGATGAGCGCTCTGTCAGTCACGGTCATGATTCACAATCCTTGCAGAAATATGCTGTAAAATGCAATAAACTCTACTACTTTCATGTGAGTAGTGCTTTAGCGAAAATTCATCCCATTTTTATTGAGTTTGTCAAGAACAGCTGCAGCATCGATAAGGATGGCGATTTTATTGCCAGCAAACCAGCTCAAATGTCCTCCAACCTCTCGGCATGGCCTCCGGGACGCAAATTAGCTGCAATTAATCATCGATCGCGGGGTCTTGATTGACTCTCACCTGACGGGCCGCATCCTGCTGCGGGCCGCCAAAACCGCCCACCCCACCCGCAAATCCCGGTGCCGCCCTGGAGCAGCCGCTGCATCAGATCCTGTCAGAGCTACCGCCGCAAAGTCTGCATCGATTTTCTGATGGCGGCTTGGGTGCATTGGGGGCGGCTGCATGCGCTGGGACTGTGTGTCAGTTTTGTGTGGTTAAATATTCAGGCAAAATAAACTGTCCACTGGCTGTATGCTTTGATGAGATGCGCTTGATAGGTGCGATTGGATGCCTGAAGGGTGAGATTGGATGCTTGAAGGTGAGATTGGCTGCTTGAGGGGTGAGATTGGATGCTTGAAGGTGAGATTGGCTGCTTGAGGGTGAGATTGGATGCTTAAAGGGTAAGATTGGATGCTTGAAGGGTGAGATTGGATGCTTAAGGGTGAGATTGGATGCTTGAAGGGTGAGATTGGCTGCTTGAGGGGTGAGATTGGATGCTTGAAGGTGAGATTGGATGCTTGAAAGATGAGATTGGATGATATGCTTCTAGGGTGGGATTGGATGTTTGATAGGTGGGATTGGGTGCTTAAAGGGATAAGATTGGATGCTTGAAGGGTGAGATTGGATGCTTGAAGGTAAGATTGGATGCTTGAAGGGTGAGATTGGATGCTTAAGGGTGAGATTGGATGCTTGAAGGGTGAGATTGGCTGCTTGAGGGGTGAGATTGGATGCTTGAAGGTGAGATTGGATGCTTGAAAGATGAGATTGGATGATATGCTTCTAGGGTGGGATTGGATGTTTGATAGGTGGGATTGGGTGCTTAAAGGGATAAGATTGGATGCTTGAAGGGTGAGATTGGATGCTTGAAGGTAAGATTAGATGCTTGAGGGGTGAGATTGGATGCTTTTAGGGTGAGATTGGATGCTTGAAGGGTAAGATTGGAGGCCTGAATAGTGAGATTGGATGCTTGAAGGGTAAGATTGGAGGCCTGAATAGTGAGATTGGATGCTTGAAGGGTAAGATTGGAGGCCTGAATAGTGAGATTGGATGCTTGAAGGGTAAGATTGGAGGCCTGAATAGTGAGATTGGATGCTTGAAGGATGAGATTGTATGATCGGAAGTAGTGATTGCATACTTTTGGGATGATCTTAGCTTTCGTCAGCCAAATTTTATTAAAACTCAGTCCAAGCACGCTATAGCAAGCAGTCACCTGTCTGCCGAGGTAGCCAGAGCAGTCATAAAAGTATTCAAATTGTTTTCTTCACCTCAGAGACCTTTAGAATTCACTCGAGATTGAAAATCAGAAATTCTCGCTGCTAATTAGGCATTGGAGATTGAATTCTCTGAAATTCGGGGCTGAGGGTTTTCGTGACTTCCTCAGACCGCAGGAATTTGGCGAAAAATGAGCGGCTGCCCCTACCCCCCCCCCCCCTGATTAGTCCGGGGGTCGCGAACTGATGAGCTGGCAGGCTGGAGTGACAAGCAGGCAGCCACATTTCTGCTCAGCCCTCGGAACCAGCGAAGTCTGAGGTGCAGAATGGATTGCTAATCTAGCCTTCATGGATGATGCAGGAACAGAATGGATTGCTAATCTAGCCTGCATGGATGATGCAGGAATAGAATGGATTGCTAATCTAGCCTGCATGGATGATGCAGGAACAGAATGGATTGCTAATCTAGCCGGCATGGATGATGCAGGAACAGAATGGATTGCTAATCCAGCCTGCATGGATGATGCAGGAACAGAATGGATTGCTAATCTAGCCGGCATGGATGATGCAGGAACAGAATGGATTGCTAATCCAGCCTGCATGGATGATGCAGGAACAGAATGGATTGCTAATCTAGCCTGCATGGATGATGCAGGAACAGAATGGATTGCTAATCCAGCCTGCATGGATGATGCAGGAACAGAATGGATTGCTAATCTAGCCGGCATGGATGATGCAGGAATAGAATGGATTGCTAATCTAGCCTGCATGGATGATGCAGGAATAGAATGGATTGCTAATCTAGCCTGCATGGATGATGCAGGAACAGAATGGATTGCTAATCTAGCCTGCATGGATGATGCAGGAACAGAATGGATTGCTAATCTAGCCTGCATGGATGATGCAGGAATAGAATGGATTGCTAATCTAGCCTGCATGGATGATGCAGGAACAGAATGGATTGCTAATCCAGCCTGCATGGATGATGCAGGAATAGAATGGATTGCTAATCTAGCCTGCATGGATGATGCAGGAACAGAATGGATTGCTAATCTAGCCTGCATGGATGATGCAGGAATAGAATGGATTGCTAATCTAGCCTGCATGGATGATGCAGGAACAGAATGGATTGCTAATCTAGCCTGCATGGATGATGCAGGAACAGAATGGATTGCTAATCTAGCCTGCATGGATGATGCAGGAATATAATGGATTGCTAATCTAGCCTGCATGGATGATGCAGGAACAGAATGGATTGCTAATCTAGCCTGCATGGATGATGCAGGAATAGAATGGATTGCTAATCTAGCCTACATGGATGATGCAGGAACAGAATGGATTGCTAAACTAGCCTGCATGGATGATGCAGGAACAGAATGGATTGCTAATCTAGCCTGCATGGATGATGCAGGAACAGAATGGATTGCTAATCTAGCCTGCATGGATGATGCAGGAATAGAATGGATTGCTAATCTAGCCTGCATGGATGATGCAGGAATAGAATGGATTGCTAATCTAGCCTGCATGCAGAAGTAGATTAAACTGCACGGATTTGCCTCATCCGATAAAGATTTAGGATTAGACTGCAGCGCCGCCAGTCCCACCTGGGATGGGGTAGCCGTGAGTTCCGTGCTCAACTCCCTTCTTCCTGGATTCGATCGGGAACTCCCAGGTGAGGCCGAACCGGAGACTGAAATTTGCTTTTCCTTCGAATCGATCTTCGCCAAGTTCCGGAGCGGCTCCCCAGCCTCCCGCCACGGATCTGCAATTTTGAATTTCAGAGACTGTCCGGAATCCGCTCGATCGCCGCCGCCTTCCCAATATTGGTTTTGCCCTCCCTTTCAAGGCAGCTCAGGTCTCTCATCGACCCTCGCCTTCACCTGCACCGATGCCCGCACGCGAGGCGCTGACTTCGCTCCGCCAGTTTGCCATTGTCTCGAGCCTCATCTGAGGCAGCTGCTTTAATGCTGAACCAGTGGGGCGTGACTGGGAACTGCCTAGAAGTTTTTTAAAAAAATAACACAATCATTTCATGTCAGCTGAGAACTTGCGGTCTACAGAAAAGCATTTATTCTTAATTGAAAGTCATCTGATCTCATCTTAAAATCATCCAATGTCAATTTAATCTAATATCGAACTTTTTGCATCCAATCATATTCTAATGGCATCTGATCTCACCTTAAAAGCAACCAATCCCACCCTACAAACATCTAATCTCGCCCTTCAAGCATCTAATCTCGCCCTAAAAGCATCCAATGCCACCCTACAAACATCTAATCTCACCCTTCAAGCATCTAATCTCGCCCTCAAGCATCTAATCTCACCCTAAAACATACAATCGCACCCTAAAAGCATCCAATGCCACCCTACAAATATCTAATCTCGCCCTAAAAGCATCCAATGCCACTCTAAAAGCATCCAATGCCACCCTACAAACATCTAATCTCGCCCTTCAAGCATCTGATCTCACCCTTCAAGATCTAATCTCACCCTCAAGCATTTAATCTTCTCTCAAGCATCTAATCTCACCCTAAAACATACAATCGCACCCTAAAAGCATCCAATGCCACCCTACAAATATCTAATCTCGCCCTAAAAGCATCCAATGCCACTCTAAAAGCATCCAATGCCACCCTACAAACATCTAATCTCGCCCTTCAAGCATCTGATCTCACCCTTCAAGATCTAATCTCACCCTCAAGCATTTAATCTTCTCTCAAGCATCTAATCTCGCCCTAAAAAATCCAATCGCACCTAAAAGCATCGAATCTCATTATACAAGCATCCTATCTCGCCTTAAAAGCTTCTACCCAACAAGCATCAAATATCTCACCCAATCTCATCCAATATCAACACACAAACATCCAATCTCACCCAGTGAGCATCCAATCTCACCCCACAAGCATCCAATCTCACCCTTTAGCAAAGCCAGACCCGATTCCGATGAGCAGCATAGAAAAGCCAGCAGGAGACTCTGAGAGATCTCAGATCTGCGTGAGCCGCCTTCAGTGCTTCATTTGGCAATTAATTGGCTGGCGGAGGTCCGGTGGGAAACAGAGGCTGCCAGCGGATGCAGCAGAGGCGCTGCGGATTCCCACTGACTATTTTTTCTGGCCTCAAAGTCCGCCCACGCGGCAGCAGCTTCGTCTCTCCGTCCAAGGAGGCCGTGGGCCAGAACTTGGAGTGCCAAGCTTTGCCCAAAACCCCGTTGGGTTGGCACCAGATTTCAGAACAGGCCGGTTGTTTACAGGGTCTAATGCACAATATTTAATTCACAATATCTAATTCACAATGTCTAATGTCTAATTCACAATGTCTAATTCACAATGTCTAATTCACAATGTCTAATTCACAATGTCTAATTCACAATGTCTAATTCACAATGTCTAATTCACAATGTCTAATTCACAATGTCTAATTCACAATGTCTAATTCACAATGTCTAATGCACAATATTTAATTCACAATATCTAATTCACAATGTCTAATTCACAATGTCTAATTCACAATGTCTAATTCACAATGTCTAATTCACAATGTCTAATTCACAATGTCTAATTCACAATGTCTAATTCACAATGTCTAATTCACAATGTCTAATTCACAATGTCTAATTAACAATGTCTAATTCACAATGTCTAATTAACAATGTCTAATTCACAATACGAGAGGATTTGACACTCCAGATCCCAGTTCAAAGCCTCCTTGGCCATCCCAGTTGCTGAGCACCCTCCAACTCAAACAACCGGCAGGGGGCAGGCTGAGTCTAAGGAAAAAAGATGAGTGGAAGTTGGTGGAGGCAGACAGAAAATTATAGACGCAATTAGTAGGAGTCTTGAGCAGCTCATTATCTTGCTGGCCTGATGAAGCTTAAAAACTTTTTGAGCTTGTTTACTGACAGCAGTTTTGAACTGTAGTAATTAGACCATGAAGATGGGAAAGTCTTCTCGACCTCGAGGGCAAGGAGAAATCATTCAGTGCCCTCCGACCAAGTCAAGGAGGGCGCACAGCTGACCAGTAGATGGCACCTAATGCGTCTATGGCACTAACGGGCGTGGCTGTCAGCTCGCCGGGCAAAGGTCACGGTACAGCGCAACCCTGTGGGTTTTTGCCATAGACATCAAAAGATTCAGCTCCTAAGAGAGGCTGCTGCAGACAGGCGTTGACCCCAAGTAAACTTTTGGAAGCTATAAAAGTCTAAATGAAGACCCAACTACTCGTGCTGCTGGTTCTGCTTGCCCTGCTCGCGGTTCTCGGTGAGTTTAGCCCCGAATTAGGTTTATTTAGCATATCCTTGGCTTGCCTGCGGCTAATAACCAATCGCATGCAAAACGCCCTGCAGACTGCTCAACCGCGTGCAGACTGGAATGCCTCAAGAAAGGCAGGCGCTGTAAGAATAGCTTAGCCTCGTACTGCTGCTCAAAGCGCTGCTCCGGGATACCTAGCTATTGGAAGATGTGCGAGTAATGACTGACGTCAATGGCAACTGCGCGAGTCTTTTGCAGATGCTCGAGACAGACACTTTTATTGACAACTGAACTTGTTCATCAATATGAGTTGAAAACACAGTGATTTGAGTCTTTGGATTGGAGTTTATAACACCTTTTAGATCTCAAAAGTGGAGCAAAGCTTTAACTTATGCGTTCATTACAATTGCAAAAATCGTGAAAAAAATACAAAAACATCATGGGTTGCAATCGATAAGCATTACTGTCCATTCCGCCCGACTTCCCTGAGCAGGCACACTCGGATATATACGCAGTCGTATGCACAGGCACACACTCACTAACTAACTAACTAACTAACTAACTAACTAACTAACTAACTAACTAACTAACTAACTAACTAACTCACTAACTAACTAACTAACTAACTAACTAACTAACTAACTAACTCACTAACTAACTAACTAACTAACTAACTAACTAACTAACTAACTAACTAACTAACTAACTCACTAACTAACTAACTAACTAACTAACTAACTAACTAACTAACTAACTAACTAACTAACTAACTAACTCAACTAACTAACTAACTAACTAACTCACTAACTAACTAACTAACTAACTAACTAACTAACTAACTAACTAACTAACTAACTAACTAACTAACTAACTAACTAACTAACTCACTAACTCACTAACTAACTAACTAACTAACTAACTAACTAGCTAACTAACTAACTAACTAACTAACTAACTCACTAACTAACTAACTAACTAACTAACTCACTAACTCACTAACTAACTAACTAACTAACTAACTAACTAACTAACTAACTAACTCACTAACTAACTAACTAACTAACTAACTAACTAACTAACTAACTAACTAACTAACTAACTAACTAACTAACTAACTAACTAACTAACTAACTAACTAACTAACTAACTCACTAACTCACTAACTAACTAACTAACTAACTAACTAACTAGCTAACTAACTAACTAACTAACTAACTAACTCACTAACTAACTAACTAACTAACTAACTCACTAACTCACTAACTAACTAACTAACTAACTAACTAACTAACTAACTAACTCACTAACTAACTAACTAACTAACTAACTAACTAACTAACTAACTAACTAACTAACTAACTAACTAACTAACTAACTCACTAACTCACTAACTAACTAACTCACTAACTAACTAACTAACTAACTAACTAACTAACTAACTAACTAACTAACTAACTAACTAACTCACTAACTAACTAACTAACTAACTCACTAACTAACTAACTAACTAACTAACTAACTAACTAACTAACTAACTAACTAACTAACTAACTAACTAACTAACTAACTAACTAACTAACTAACTAACTAACTAACTCACTAACTCACTAACTAACTAACTAACTAACTAACTAACTAGCTAACTAACTAACTAACTAACTAACTAACTCACTAACTAACTAACTAACTAACTAACTCACTAACTCACTAACTAACTAACTAACTAACTAACTAACTAACTAACTAACTCACTAACTAACTAACTAACTAACTAACTAACTAACTAACTAACTAACTAACTAACTAACTAACTAACTAACTAACTCACTAACTCACTAACTAACTAACTCACTAACTAACTAACTTACTAACTAACTAACTAACTCACTAACTAACTAACTAACTAACTAACTAACTAACTAACTAACTAACTAACTAACTAACTAACTAACTAACTAACTAACTAACTAACTAACTAACTAACTAACTAACTAACTAACTAACTAACTAACTAACTAACTAACTAACTAACTAACTAACTAACTAACTAACTAACTAACTAACTAACTCACTAACTAACTAACTAACTAACTAACTAACTAACTAACTAACTAACTAACTAACTAACTAACTAACTAACTAACTAACTAACTAACTAACTAACTCACTAACTCACTAACTAACTAACTAACTAACTAACTAACTTACTAACTAACTAACTAACTCACTAACTAACTAACTAACTAACTAACTAACTAACTAACTAACTAACTAACTCACTAACTCACTAACTAACTAACTAACTAACTAACTAACTAACTAACTAACTCACTAACTAACTAACTAACTAACTAACTAACTAACTAACTAACTAACTAACTAACTAACTAACTAACTAACTAACTAACTCACTAACTCACTAACTAACTAACTCACTAACTAACTAACTTACTAACTAACTAACTAACTCACTAACTAACTAACTAACTAACTAACTAACTAACTAACTAACTAACTAACTAACTAACTAACTAACTAACTAACTAACTAACTAACTAACTAACTAACTAACTAACTAACTAACTAACTAACTAACTAACTAACTAACTAACTAACTAACTAACTAACTAACTAACTAACTCACTAACTAACTAACTAACTAACTAACTAACTAACTAACTAACTAACTAACTAACTAACTAACTAACTAACTAACTAACTAACTAACTAACTCACTAACTCACTAACTAACTAACTAACTAACTAACTAACTTACTAACTAACTAACTAACTCACTAACTAACTAACTAACTAACTAACTAACTAACTAACTAACTAACTAACTAACTAACTAACTAACTAACTAACTAACTAACTAACTAACTAACTAACTAACTAACTAACTAACTAACTAACTAACTAACTAACTAACTAACTAACTAACTAACTCACTAACTAACTAACTAACTAACTAACTAACTAACTAACTAACTAACTTACTAACTAACTAACTAACTAACTAACTAACTAACTAACTAACTCACTAACTAACTAACTAACTAACTAACTAACTAACTAACTAACTAACTCACTAACTAACTAACTAACTAACTAACTAACTAACTAACTAACTAACTAACTAACTAACTAACTAACTAACTAACTAACTAACTAACTAACTAACTAACTAACTAACTAACTAACTAACTAACTAACTAACTAACTAACTAACTAACTAACTAACTAACTAACTAACTAACTAACTAACTAACTAACTAACTAACTAACTAACTAACTAACTAACTAACTAACTAACTAACTAACTAACTAACTAACTAACTAACTAACTAACTAACTAACTAACTAACTAACTAACTAACTAACTAACTAACTAACTAACTAACTAACTAACTAACTAACTAACTAACTAACTAACTAACTAACTAACTAACTAACTAACTAACTAACTAACTAACTAACTAACTAACTACTAACTCACTAACTAACTAACTAACTCACTAACTAACTAACTAACTAACTAACTAACTAACTAACTAACTAACTAACTAACTAACTAACTAACTAACTAACTAACTAACTAACTAACTAACTAACTAACTAACTAACTAACTAACTAACTAACTAACTCACTAACTAACTAACTAACTAACTAACTAACTAACTAACTAACTAACTAACTAACTAACTAACTAACTAACTAACTAACTAACTAACTAACTAACTAACTAACTAACTAACTAACTAACTAACTAACTCACTAACTCGCTAACTAACTAACTAACTAACTAACTAACTAACTAACTAACTAACTAACTAACTCACTAACTCACTAACTAACTAACTAACTAACTAACTAACTAACTAACTAACTAACTAACTAACTAACTAACTAACTAACTAACTAACTAACTAACTAACTAACTAACTAACTAACTAACTAACTAACTAACTAACTCACTAACTCACTAACTAACTAACTAACTAACTAACTAACTAACTAACTAACTAACTAACTAACTAACTAACTAACTAACTAACTAACTAACTAACTAACTAACTAACTAACTAACTAACTAACTAACTAACTAACTAACTAACTAACTAACTAACTAACTAACTAACTAACTAACTAACTAACTAACTAACTAACTAACTAACTAACTAACTAACTAACTAACTAACTAACTAACTAACTAACTAACTAACTAACTAACTAACTAACTAACTAACTAACTAACTAACTAACTCACTAACTAACTAACTAACTAACTAACTAACTAACTAACTAACTAACTAACTAACTAACTAACTAACTAACTAACTAACTAACTAACTAACTAACTAACTAACTAACTAACTAACTAACTAACTAACTAACTAATTAACTAACTAACTAACTATCTAACTAACTAACTAACTTTTGTTGTTTATAATCTTGGCATAGTGACTGCAGGGCACGTTAATCTGCACGGTAATCCGATATCCCTGCTGGCGCGACCTGCCGGAGCCAGAAAACAATTTGCATACTGAATTAAGGGACCGCCACAGCAACCAAAGCCCAGAGGCCGTCGCGGGAGAGACTGGCGGTTTCGTGGACTCAGAGCTGAGCAGCTGGAATCCTTAGCTGAGCTCATCTGTCGAAGTCTTCCTACTCCAACGGCTCAGCAGCTCACCCACTAGGATGAGGTTACGAAGAGCTGCAAGTTCCTTTCGAACAGAATCTCTGCGCCAAAGTGCGCCAGATTTGATTGGCGGCTGGGTTTCACAGCAAAATGCACCAGCGAGATCGGAAGCCTTCAGTTCAGAGTTGAACTGACATTGTCACGCGTTTGCTCATGCGTGTGGCAGGAGATACTTTGTCGAAAAAAAACAGAAAAAAAGAGGAGACTGAGGCAGCAGGCGGAGGTACACAATTTTATAACATTGAGCTGAAAAAACTTGTCAATCAAGTTTGCAATGCCGCATTTGCAATTTGGAAGTTTTAAAGGCAAGGGTATATTCCCAGTTTTAGTGCTGAAAAACTGACTTCCCATCAAGTTAAATGCATTCTGCACAGAATAACAGCATCAACTGTTATATTGTTTCGCGCTATTTGCAAATTTATGAATAGCTGGAATCGGAGTCCATTCCCATCTTGCGAACACTTCTGATACGAGCTAAGCTTTTTTGAGGTGCTGCATGTACCTCCTGTTGGATAGTTGGTTTGCAGATATGTACATTTGCAATGTACATCTGTTTGCCGATATTGATTTGTCGCAGCTAGATAAATATATAAGTATAAATATACCAGTCGGAAGGCCAACTTAGTCTAAGTTCGTGTGTACCCCAAAATCAGCCTGACTCTCTCAACACAATGCCTTTTGGAGACTCGCCCACAATGCCATCACTTGTGATGAGCCATCAAATCAGATCATGCAACCGTCAAATCAGATCATGCAACCATCAAATTAGACCATGCAACCGTCAAATCAGATCATGCAGCCATCAAATCAGATCATGCAACCGTCAAATCAGATCATGCACCATCAAATCAGATCATGCAACCATCAAATCAGATCATGCACCATCAAATCAGATCATGCAACCATCAAATCAGATCATGCACCATCAAATCAGATCATGCAACCATCAAATCAGATCATGCACCATCAAATCAGATCATGCAACCGTCAAATCAGATCATGCAACCATCAAATCAGATCATGCACCATCAAATCAGATCATGCAACCGTCAAATCAGATCATGCAACCATCAAATCAGATCATGCAACCATCAACTCAGATCATGCAACCATCAAATCAGATCATGCAACCATCAAATCAGATCATGCAACCATCAAATCAGATCATGCAACCATCAAATCAGATAATGCAACCATCAAATCAGATAATGCAACCATCAAATCAGATCATGCAACCATCAAATCAGATCATGCAACCATCAAATCAGATCATGCAACCATCAAATCAGATCATGCACCATCAAATCAGATCATGCAACCATCAAATCAGATCATGCAACCATCAAATCAGATCATGCAACCGTCAAATCAGATCATGCCCTTAGAAGTACAAAGTGGAAGCCGTGCCAATTCGCCTCACACTGCTTGTGGTCGATGATCCATGCTTACTAATGGTGGTAGTTGTTATGAGCCACCAGAAAATACAAAAATATCAAAGCGCAACTCAGCTGTGCTGTTAAAACTGGGTTTTCTGAGGCCGTTTATTTATTAGTCTTGTGGTTTCAATTTCTCTCTAACCAATGGGGCAAATGTGCTTTGAGTCTTAGTTAATTGGGGGGGGCAGAGAGGAATCGCGACACCCCAAAAGTACAAACGGTTAATCTTTAAGATAGCAAAGCCTATTTCAACTAACAGAAGAGTTGCTAGACTGACAACACAGAGAGTCACAGAGTGTACTGCTTGAAGCATTTGATACGGTGCCAAGGTGCATTTATAATCATATTCAGATTCCAACTCGCGCATTTTACCAATGCCGTGGATTGCAAACTGGTGGCCGGACAGTTAAGGTCAGCAAGTCAGCAAATCAGCGGGCAGGGAAACCGTCTTAGAATTCCGACGACTTTTCATATTCTCGATGAGGAATGCGCTCAGATTCTGTTGCTGGGCACCATCTCACAGGCGCTGTCCAGCACGGTGGTGTCTCTCTCAGCTGTGCCCGCGGTCACAGTGCAGGTGCACATCACCGCCAGCTTGTTTCGGAATGCGGCGCTGGTGGCGCAGAAGATCACAAAGTAGCTGCAGCTGAACAGCGAGATCACCAGGTCCTGCAGGTTGATAAACAGCGGCGACTCCGCGCCCACCCGGTCCAGCAGGATCAGCGGGCCCTGCAGCACCACGAACAGCAGCCCGATGATGAGCACCACCTGTGAGCTGCGCCACGACCAAGTCAACCTCTGCTGCTGCTGCTGCTGCTGCTGCTGCAGGGCGGCGGAAACCGATAAGTCGGCGTCCCCCTCCGCCTGCTGATCGCCCGTCTCGCAGGCGGGGCTCCGTCGCCAGGCGCAGGCCACCAGGGCGGCCAGCGCAGCCACGCACGGCACGGCCAGGAGCGGCGGCACGCCGAACTCCAGAACGTACAGCACTCGGTGGATGAGCTCGTGCTGCTCCTCGCTGATGTAGTCTTTGCGGAAGTAATCCGGGATCTTCTCGGCCACCAGACGGACGAGGCCGAAGCTGGCCCCGACCAGCAGGCAGAGGCTGTACAGGCCGCGCACGAAGCGCCGAGCGGCCAGGCGGTGGGCCAGCGCTCGGAAGCGCTTGGCGACGCCGTGCAGGCAGACGAGGCAGACGAGCCACCACTGGCGCACGAACAGCGAGCTGTGCTTCAGGCTGCCGAAGCTCGCCAGGGCGACCAGCACGAAGAACTTCTGGTGCTCAGGTGGGCTGCTTCGGCTGTGGTCGTCTCGGCCACCGGTGTGCGAAGCCAGAAACAGCACCGAGAAGAGCTGGGAGGTCACAGTGAAGCCCAGCTCAGCGTAGCTCAGGTAAAGCAGACTCAGCAGGCTGGTGTGGGCGCGGCGCTTCCGGCAAAGCTTCCTGAGCAGCAGGCAGTTCAGCAGGTTGAGCACGATGGCTGCGGAGTTGAGGATCAGGCGGCCCACCAGAACCAGGCGCCAGACCTCGAAGCCGGGGGCGGCGGGGACCAACAGCTCCTCGTCGTGGCTCATCTCAGGCGGCAGCTCAGCCCTCCCCAAGATGCAGCATTGGGCTTTTTAAACTGAGCCCCTCAGCCTGCCGCAGCTTGGTGGGAGAGGGGAGACGAGAGCCAGCCAAGGAGGGGGAAAATGAGACCCCCAAAAAATCTACTCAAGCTCCGGCCGGCTCACTCAATTCTTCCCATTTTTTTTCTCTCCCCTTCTGCCATCCGCTTGAATCCAGTTGGCTCCTGGCAGCTGGGTAAACCCATTCTCTCCCGCCTGAGTCCTCTCCTCCGCTTTCTACCCGTCTCACCATTTCCAGAGAGCGGATGCCGCAGACTGGCCGGTCCGGAGGGGAAGAAATTCCTCTTCTTTTGGCCGAATGGTCGAAAAAAACCCGACGGCTCAACTGCGGGAGCCGCGTGGCGACAAGCGGCCCCGGGGGAGACGGAGTTTCTCTCCAGTGGATTTCAAGTTTTGCTGCTGCCTCCAGAAGGCCCGGCAATGAATAATTCATGAGCGAAGGCGTCGATGCTGAGTCGATACTCAGACCACCGACCCCCGATCAGCCTGCCAATAATCGGGCGTCCCCCCCACCGAGTTCCTAAAGCCTCTGGCCTCCGTCAGTCCTCTTGGGATGCCAAACTGGCAATAGATAAATGGCAAACAACATCTGGGACCCGCTGCCCTAAGGCTGATCCTCCGCCCGGGATCCCCATTTTGCGCAATGAATTCCAGCTGTTCAACACAAAGCTGTGCACAGATCGCTGGGCCTTCAGCGGCTGGGGGGCGGCCCGACTTGGCGGTTTGTCCTGCCGCAGGGCGTGCATTATTGATGAAGGCCAACCCCACACTGGCATGGGAAGCACTTTCGCATTGCTTGCACTAACTTAGTACTTGGGTGTTTCCGATGCTTAAAACTGATCAGCCTTTCAGTTGGTTGTTCCTTATCGGTCAGAGTAACCCAACTGCCCGGCAGGACTGCTCAGCGGTAACTCGTCCGTCCGTCTCTCGCACCAGTGACCTCTCTCTGCATGGATGCCAATAAGGGCCTACCCCCAGGGCCCTGTGTGTGCAGGAGGTACTCGCACAGTGTACCTCAGTACCTAATGATGAGACGGTCGTGGACACGCGTGCTCCGGAGTCAGTGGAACTGACGTATAACAGCAAAATTGTCGTCTGGCTGGCTGCAGGTTGACTGTCGCCTAGTTGACTTGCGGTAGTAGCCAAGGCGCTCTGTGGTTAAGTAAAGCGTTAAGTATTATTATTTATTAAAAAGCCACCAGACAATATAGGTTCTTCTTCAGCCAATCCCGCCATCACTGCTTTTCTATTGAGCAGGTCCGATTTCGCAGGACGAAATCAATAACAGTTTCGGCTTCCTGAAGCCAGACACTGCACTTAGCGTTGACTTCTACTGTTGTGAATTTCTGTTTGCTCAAGCGCAGCTTAAAGCAGTCAAATTTCATCTAATACAGAAGCAGATGTGCCGGCCGCCAGATGTGCCACCATATTTTCCGACCGAGAGCTCAAATACTGCGAGGCCTAAAAAAGCAATCCCGCATCGCACATTTTGTTGGCGGTTAGAATTTGAGCGGTGTGGGACAGCTGCAGCTCGCTCGGGCCAGCGCTGGCTGTGTTGAAATCCAAGCCCACAACTATATATGGAAATGATGCGAAGCATCTGCGCAAAATCACCAAATTTCCAGCCAGGGCGATGATGGCTTGTCCGCGAGTTTCCGTATATTGTGTATTCTGCCTGCTGTCCACATGTAGCAAATATGCAGGATGATTAACATTGAAACCGGACTGCATGACTATACACTGTAATAGCGGTTAGCTGCCATTCACGCAAATGCAGAGAGAGTAGCTGCATGCATTAATTTTCTATGCACTTTGGCGAGCCAGATCACTAATTGTTTTCGAATTCACGAAGGGAAGCTGAGAAGTGGCTTTTTGCTAGATTTACTCCATTAGTAAACAGCCTCACGTACAACAACGCCCGTAACTCAAAGGCAACAAGTGCAAATCCAAAGAGCTAGGTGGGGGAAAGATATGCTGCATCGTGCTTTAGCTGGAGCCCATCTGGTGCTAAGCCCTTGGTGCTAAAGGCCCTGCTGCTATGGAAAGGCACTGCAACAGTAACCACTAGCACTACCGCTAACCAGAAAGCGAGCCTTAATTTATTTCTCAACACGAAAAAAATATTTCAAACTTATTCAATACAAAAAGTAAGGCCGCACATACGAGCTCGTATACTAACAACGCTTCAAAAACTTTAAAAACTCGTGTCGTCATTTTCATTTTGTTGCCTTTGCACCACGGTGCAGATAAATGCCGCTACCTCCTCGTGGTCAGAGCGGAGAGCCGCGCTTAACTGCTGCGGCGGCCAAATGCGGCAGGACCAAGCGAGGGCAGCGGAGCGCCCGTCGGCGTGTTGAGCGCCGGCGTGAGCGGAACCGATGAGGCCGGCTGCGTGGCGCCGCCCGTCGAGCTGCCGCGCGGGTCCACTCGGATCCTCCGGGTGGCGCCGGGGACCGTGAGGCACAACTGCATCGAGCCCAAGCTGTACCACAGGGCATGCTTCGGGTCGGGACGCTGAACTGCCGCACTCTCAAGGCTGCTTGGCGTAGAGGGGTGCTGGCGACATCATCTCGCTGCAGGAGGTGTCTATCAAGGCCGACCCGGGACTTCATTGTGAGGACTTGGGCGCCGGGTGGACCCTCTACTATACTTCTGCGGACCAGCGAGGCAGTGGAGGAGTTGGAGCGCTGATCGGGCCGAGGCTGCAGCAGAGCTGTCGCTGCGTCTCCCTGTCCCCCGGTTGCTTCGGATCGACGTCCGGCTACGCAGTCGGAATGCTCGCCTGTTCTGCGCGTACGCGCGCCCTGCCACACGCCCTGACGAGGCTCAAGAGTTTTTCGAGCAGCTCTCAGTGCAGGTAGAGGCGATGGCGCAGCGTGACACAGCGGTCGTCCTCGGAGACCTGAACGCAGTCCTGCGTAGGTCCGAGAGGTCGCTGTTCGTGACGCCACGCGGGAACAACAACACCGAGGCACTGGAGGACTTCCTGGAGAGGCAGGACATGGTGTCGGCCAACACCCGCTTCCGCAAGCCACTGAGCGGTCTCGCAACCTTCGTGGGCTGCAAGCGGAGGCGACGGAACGCGCGTGGCAGGAACGCAACCCGGAGACAAGCACAGCTCGACCACGTGCTCGTGCGTTTCCGTGAGCGTCGTCGCGCCGTCAACTGCCGCACCATCAAGCCGCTGGCTCTGCGGTCCGATCACCGGCTCCTCATCTGCGACCTCAACCTTCGCGATCCGCTCTACCGTCCGCCGAAGCGGCCACCGCGGCGCTACTACCGCGCGCTCAGAGCCACCGATACGCAGCGTTGCTTTGCTAGCGCCTTTAACACCGCGCTGGGCGACAAGCGTGGAAGTGCCGAGTATGCGGAAGTGTGCGCTGCAGTCAGAACCGCCTCGGAGCAAGCAGTCCCGATGATGCAACCGGCTCAACGTGGGCAGCCGGTCTGGCAGGACGACCCTGCGATTCAGGCAGCGAGGGAAGATCTGGAGAGGCTCCGCTTGAGCAGGTGACCAACCCGCGAGGCAGAGGCAGCTCTGGCGGCTGTCTACCTGCAGCGCCAACAAGCGGCTGTCGATGACGCCATTCAGGCTGTCTCTGCCGCTGGGCCCGATGCCAGAGGGCGCGTGGCCTGGTCCGCCATCAACGCTCTGACGGGGCGAAAGCGGCGCAATCCGCTGAACCTGGCTGGTGACACTCCGGATGAGCGCAGGAACGAGCTGCGCGAGTTCTTCGCCGCCATCGTCAACGCGCCGCCACCCCCGCTGCCAGACAGTCTGACGCTGCCGCCGGAGACGCCGTTGCCGGCAGAGGAGAGTTTCAGCGTAGGCCCAGTCAACGCAGCCGACGTTGTCAAGCTCGCCCAGCAGTCACCGGGCGGGAAAGCGCTGGGTCCGGACGAGGTGCCCATCGAGGCGCTGCGCATCCTCTGTGTGGCCGCTGAGGTCGCCAGAGTGATGAACCGCGTGCTCTTCGGTGAGGCGGCGCCCAACGAATGGACCACGGCGCACATCGTTGCTGTTCCAAAGAAGCCGGGCACCACTAGGCCGGGCACCACGGGCACATCTGCCTTCAGTCCTGTGCAGCGAAGCTGTTCAACCGGATGCTGCTTTCGCGGTTGCAGCCCGTGCTGGATCCGTACCTGCGCCCAGAGCAGAACGGGTTCCGGCCCCATCGCGGCACAGTGGCGCAGATCCTGGCTCTTCGCCGAGTCATCGAGGAGGCGCGGATTCGCCAGTCGATCCTGATTCTAATCTTTATTGATTTCAAGAAGGCATTCGACTCGGTTGTCAGAGCCGTGCTTCCAATGGTGCTCCGCGCGTACAACGTGCCCGAGCAGCTGATCTCCGCCATCATGGCGATGTACCGTGATACGACAGCTGCTGTGACAACACCGGACGGCCTATCGGACTCCTTTGAGACATCCTCCGGAGTACTTCAGGGAGATACGCTGGCGCCGTTCCTGTTCGTCCTGGTGCTTGACTGGGTGCTGCGGACTGCTCTTCCTACCGACGACGACGGTTTTCTGCTGCGGCGACGCGTAGGTCGACGTCAACCGGAGAAGCGGCTCAGCGTGCTTGGCTACGCCGACGACCTCGCCCTGCTGTCCTCGACCGTCGAGGGCGCCCAACGGCAGCTGGACAGGCTAGCTGCCGTTGCGGCGAGTGTCGGCCTGGTGGTCAACACACAGAAGACCGTTGTGCTCTGCGTGCCGAGGCTGCAATATTCTGCCGAGGCGCTGACGGGCAGGCGACCGAACTCCCGCGATGTCAGCAGTTCGTCTACCTCGGCGGTCTGGTTCCAGACGCTCGCGAGGACCTGCGACGCCGCCGCGGGCTTGCCTGGGCTGCCTTTCGTTCTGTGAGGGCAGTCCTGCAGTTCGAGGCCCTACCGGACCGCCAGAGGGCGGCGCTGTTCCAGGCGGTAATCGAGACCGTCCTGCTGTACAACGCCGAGACCTGGACGCTGACGGACTCACTCAAACAGCAAGTCGATGCGGCGCACGCTGGCCTGCTGCGCGCCGCCTTCAACATCGGCGTCGAGTGAGTCACCAACGCGGCACTCTATCGCCGCGCTGGCCTGCCACGTCCAAGTGATCTACTGCGCCGTCGGCGACTCCAGCTCGCAGGCCATCTCATCCGCGCCGAGTCGTACTGCCCACAGCCGGTGCAGGAGGTGCTGCTGCTCACGCTGCAGGCACCCTACCGGCGAGGTCAAGCGCGAACTCGGCGTTATGTCGACTGTCTGCTGGCTGACGCCGGCGCCCCGGACACTGCCGGTGGCGCGGCCTTTGTTCGCGCCCAAGCCATGAAGCGCGCCCTGTGACGCTGACTTTTGCCATCTTGACAGCGTATTTTGTTGTTGTTGTTGTATTACAATTACCACTAACACTATGCTCATCTTGGTAGTAGTGCATACTTTTGTTCACAAGCACTTACTTTCGCGTCGAAAACTTTTTCAATTGTATTCAACCAACTAGATAATTTTAGCAAAGTCTTCGGTAGCGCCTTAATACTTGTTTACACTGCCATCTTTCATTACTTTAAATAAATCGAATAATACGAACCACAAATGTTGCACTAATATAGAGTACCAATAGGAAAGAGCCTTTAAAAGTAATTCGTTATGCATCGTTAATGAAATTCCTGCTAATTCAAAAAATTGCAAAATAATATTTTTCCAAGAAGAAAGAATTCAAGTCAAAATTTAAAATTATGTTTCCTTTGGCCTTAGGCTTCATTTTTTGTTACTTACTAATTATTAAACACAAAATAAATGCAACCATTTTGTTCCTATCAGATTTTTTCAACAGAACTCTGTGTAATTTTAAGCTACGGCTAAAACAATAAAAACTAAAAAACTGTCCTAGCAAAACGTGTGGCCCACAAAATAATGAGGCAGACAGTGTGGGTGAGGCAGAAGAGGGGGTGGCTCTGGCTCAGTATTCATGTCTAAATATTGCATAGTCGTTTGCAATTTTTCCAGGTTCATCAAAAGATTTGGATGTCCCAGTAAAAGTCCACTTAGGTAATAGCCACTTTGGTAATAGTATATTTTGGTATGCTGAAAAATTAAGTGTTAGGTTAGTGCTAGCTAAGAAAGATAGGAAATAAATTGAAAATGTACTCTAATCTACATACTCACACACTGCAAGGTTCAAATTCAAGTAGAAATATTTATTCATTATGTTTAAGCTGATTAATATTACCAAATATGAAAGATACTAAGCCTAACATCTTGGCTCCTTGCAAATGCAAGAATAATATCAGTGTTTATTCCTACATCCCCATGCTAATCCTGATAATATTATCCACATGATGTCATGCCAATAGTGCCCTGCTTATTTGCATAATAGCTAAAGCTAAATAACAATATTTATGCAATATATTAACTTCTTGTGGTTGCTATTCAAATTCTCTATACTGGAGTTGAATAAAAGAAATTGAAACAAAGACGCTGCCAGGGCAATCAGGTTTAATATTTGTGTAGGTTAATATAGGTTGACTGTAAATATTATAATATTAATGATCTAGTTAGATTAGGTAGCACACACTGGCTTACTAACTCACTATAACTATTATATATTGGATAAAATTAGTATTGGGATTGGGCTAATTATAGTAATAATAGTTGCAATATTAACTACACTCTAAGTGAACTTAAATAATGTAATATTCTAGTATAAGTCTATGTCTACGGCAAGTAGTGTGACATCTATGTCTATGATGAAGTGTCTAAAGGTTAGCTTATTTGTAGCCACCTGAGAGACCAATTGTACAATGCATGCCTAACTGGTTTAAACTGGTTTTACCTTATATTTGCATACAAAACACTATTCAAAACAAATAATATAATAAAAATTACAGTAAGTAAATAGTTGGTATATTACATTCCTAGAATATTTAACATTAGTATAAATTCTTAAAAAATACTAGCAATACAAAAATAAATGCATATTTCATTACACATATAATGTTATATTATTTACACTTTGTATTTTTATTTTTATTGGGTTTCATAAGGACCTATTTTGATTAACAAGCAGAGGGCTTATCTTTGCCCTTCTAGTCTAGTTGGATATTTTCAATGATATAAGTTATAATATTATATGATTAATAATTCTTAGACATATTCGTAATAAGCTATAGGCCTATGAATGTTTAGATTTACTTCTCTTTGAGCATATTCTAATTTGGTTACATTTGTGCATTAACTTTGTAAAAAAAATTAAAGGCAGCAAAGAACATTAAGCAATTGTTGAAAATTGAAATTTGAAGTAAGTAATTATAAAGGAAGTGCTTATCCCACGGTCCTATGCCAAAAATTCCAATTTTATCCACAGATCTATGTCGATAATTTTTAGCTTATCCCCTGCATGGCAGCTTATTGAAACAGCTGCCACCATTCAAGTCTATAGGCTATATCAATAATTCCAATTTTATCCACATGGATCCATGTTGATAATTTAACTTCTACAGCTTATTCTCACTGCAGCTTATTGAAATAGCTGCCACTGCCCACTATTCAAGTCTATAGGCCATGTCAATAATTCTAATTTTATCCACACAGATGTGTCAAGAATTTTCAGCTTTTCCCCACAGCTAAGATTGTGCAGTTGTTTAGTTTTGTGTACTGACATTAAATTATAATTATCATTATTACAAGTATTACATTTTGAAATTTGAATTTTGCAAGTCTCATTTGCCTCAATCTTAAGGTTGTTTAGTCATTCTAAGCAAAGCTGGCAGCTAAGCAAATATTTAAAATTAACCCTTTTAATGACAAAAAAGTTTTAACAAAGTACTCAATACTATTCAGTATTCAGTAGGCTAGTTTATTTGGAAGATTTGTAGAAAAGTGAAAACAAACAAATGAACAGATTTTTGAACAGATTCATTTTAAGGTTCTCTATCCCAATGAGCTGCCATAGAGATAAGCTGGAAATTATTGACACGGATCTGTGTGGATAAAATTGGAATTATTGACATGGGACTGTGGGGATAAGTATTTCTAATTATAAATGAAGAAAAAAGTAGATTTGGTAAATGAAGTTGCTAACTCAGAGATTCTAATATATACAATATTTGGTCAACAGGATATCTTAGCTTATATATATGCATCTGCCACAACTGGAAATAAAAATAAAAATACATGTAGACTAAAATATGCTTAGGCCTAGTTTTCATTATCAATCCAAATCTCAAAGTTTGTGAGAATGTATCTTAATTACTTTTTTGTCGTTCTTTCTTTAAAGTTTGTTTGCAAAATCTTTTTTGAGTATATCAATCAATATATATTTATTTCCACTAATTTTAACCTAAATGGCTTTTACCAAAATGGCTATTACTGAATTGGACATCATTTGTTACTGAAATGGCTGTTACCAAAGTGGCTGTTACTGAATTGGACTATTACCTTTTTTAGTTTAGCCTATTTTAATATAATGTAATTTTCAAGTCCAAGTCAAATATTATAATGTAGCTGCTATGTAAATAAGCAAAGCATTTTTGACATGGTACTACATGGATAATATTGTTTATTAGTATGGCATATGCTAAGAATAGGCCTATGATATATTTATAATTTAGCTATTATTCAAATCAAACATATGTAACCCCCCTGATT